>OZ010652.1:74038571-74638571 GCA_963932375.1 Phania funesta | reverse complement strand
ACAGCAATGGAAAGCTAAAACCAATTGTATTCGAATGACATATAGTTTTTATTCAAAAAGACTTCAGTATAGGGGGTATTCACTAACAAACTTTCATTTTTCCCAAAATAAGCTCAAAATTCCCAAAATACTATTTTTCCTATAAATCCTAAACGAAACGATGTCCTACAAATTTGAACACAGCAGTAGAAAGCTAAAACTAATAGTAATCGAATGACATATAGTGTTTATTCAAAAAGACTTCAGTATAGGGGGTATTCACTAACAAATTTTCGCTTTTCCCAATATAAGGTCAAAATCCCCAAAATACTATTTTTCCTATAAATCCTAAACGAAACGATGTCCCACAAATTTGAATACAGCAATGGAAAGCTAAAACCAATAGTAATCGGATGACATAGAGTTTTTATTCAAAAAGACTTCAGTATAGGGGGTATTCTCTAACAAACTTTCGCTTTTCCCAAAATAAGGTTAAAATCCCCAAAATACTATTTTTCCTATAAATCCTAAACGAAACGATGTCCCACAAATTTGAACACATCAGTGAAAAGCTAGAACCAATAGTAATCGAATGACATTTAGTTTTTATTCAAAAAGACTTCAGTATAGGGGGTATTCACTAACAAACTTTCATTTTTCCCAAAATAAGCTCAAAATTCCCAAAATACTATTTTTCCTATAAATCCTAAACGAAACGATGCCCCACAAATTTGAACACAGCAATAGAAAGCTAAAACTAAAAGTAATAGAATGACATATAGTGTTTATTCAAAAAGACTTCAGTATAGGGGGTATTCACTAACAAATTTTCGCTTTTCCCAATATAAGGTCAAAATCCCCAAAATACTATTTTTCCTATAAATCCTAAACGAAACGATGTCCCACAAATTTGAATACAGCAATGGAAAGCTAAAACCAATAGTAATCGGATGACATAGAGTTTTTATTCAAAAAGACTTCAGTATAGGGGGTATTCACTAACAAACTTTCGCTTTTCCCAATATAAGGTCAAAATCCCCAAAATACTATTTTCCTATAAATCCTAAACGAAACGATGTCCCACAAATTTGAACACAGCAATAGAAAGCTAAAACTAAAAGTAATAGAATGACATATAGTTTTTATTCAAAAAGACTTCAGTATAGGGGGTATTCACTAACAAACTTTCATTTTTCATAAAATAAGCTCAAAATTCCCAAAATACTATTTTTCCCATAAATCCTAAACGAAATGATGTCCCACAAATTTGAACACAGCAATGGAAAGCTAAAACCAATAGTAATCGGATGACATAGAGTTTTTATTCAAAAAGACTTCAGTATAGGGGGTATTCTCTAACAAACTTTCGCTTTTCCCAAAATAAGGTCAAAATCCCCAAAATACTATTTTTCCTATAAATCCTAAACGAAACGATGTCCCACAAATTTGAACACAGCAGTGAAAAGCAAAAACCAATAGTAATCGAATGACATATAGTCAAAAAGACTTCAGTATAGGGGGTATTCTCTAACAAACTTTCGCTTTTCCCAAAATAAGGTCAAAATCCCCAAAATACTATTTTTCCTATAAATCCTAAACGAAACGATGTCCCACAAATTTGAACACAGCAGTGAAAAGCAAAAACCAATAGTAATCGAATGACATATAGTCAAAAAGACTTCAGTATAGGGGGTATTCACTAACAAACTTTCGCTTTTCCCAATATAAGGTCAAAATCCCCAAAATACTATTTTCCTATAAATCCTAAACGAAACGATGTCCCACAAATTTGAACACAGCAGTAGAAAGCTAAAACTAATAGTAATCGAATGACATATAGTTTTTATTCAAAAAGACTTCAGGATTGGGGGTATTCACTAACAAACTTTCATTTTTCCCAAAATAGGGTCAAAATCCCCAAAATACTATTTTTCCTATAAATCCTAAACGAAACGATGTCCCACAAATTTGAACACATCAGTGAAAAGCTAGGACCAATAGTAATCGAATGACATATAGCTTTTATTCAAAAAGACTTCAGTATAGGGGGTAATTCACTAACAAACTTTCATTTTTCCCAAAATAAGGTCAAAATCCCCAAAATACTATTTTTCCTATAACACCTAAACGAAACGATGTCCCACAAATTTGACCACATCAGTGAAAAGCTAGAACCAATAGTAATCGAATGACATTTAGTTTTTATTCAAAAAGACTTCAGTATAGGGGGTATTCACTAACAAACTTTCATTTTTCCCAAAATAAGGTCAAAATCCCCAAAATACTATTTTTCCTATAAATCCTAAACGAAACGATGTCCCACAAATTTGAACACAGCAATAGAAAGCTAAAACTAATAGTAATCGAATGACATATAGTTTTTATTCAAAAAGACTTCAGTATAGGGGGTATTCACTAACAAACTTTCATTTTTCCCAAAATAAGCTCAAAATTCCCAAAATACTATTTTTCCTATAAATCCTAAACGAAACGATGTCCCACAAATTTGAACACAGCAATAGAAAGCTAAAACTAATAGTAATCGAATGACATAGAGTTTTTATTCAAAAAGACTTCAGTATAGGGGGTATTCACTAACAAACTTTCGCTTTTCCCAAAATAAGCTCAAAATTCCCAAAAAACTATTTTTCCTATAAATCCTAAACGAAACGTGGTCCCACAAATTTGAATACAGCAATGGAAAGCTAAAACCAATTGTATTCGAATGACATATAGTTTTTATTCAAAAAGACTTCAGTATAGGGGGTATTCACTAACAAACTTTCATTTTTCCCAAAATAAGCTCAAAATTCCCAAAATACTATTTTTCCTATAAATCCTAAACGAAACGATGTCCTACAAATTTGAACACAGCAGTAGAAAGCTAAAACTAATAGTAATCGAATGACATATAGTGTTTATTCAAAAAGACTTCAGTATAGGGGGTATTCACTAACAAATTTTCGCTTTTCCCAATATAAGGTCAAAATCCCCAAAATACTATTTTTCCTATAAATCCTAAACGAAACGATGTCCCACAAATTTGAATACAGCAATGGAAAGCTAAAACCAATAGTAATCGGATGACATAGAGTTTTTATTCAAAAAGACTTCAGTATAGGGGGTATTCTCTAACAAACTTTCGCTTTTCCCAAAATAAGGTTAAAATCCCCAAAATACTATTTTTCCTATAAATCCTAAACGAAACGATGTCCCACAAATTTGAACACATCAGTGAAAAGCTAGAACCAATAGTAATCGAATGACATTTAGTTTTTATTCAAAAAGACTTCAGTATAGGGGGTATTCACTAACAAACTTTCATTTTTCCCAAAATAAGCTCAAAATTCCCAAAATACTATTTTTCCTATAAATCCTAAACGAAACGATGCCCCACAAATTTGAACACAGCAATAGAAAGCTAAAACTAAAAGTAATAGAATGACATATAGTGTTTATTCAAAAAGACTTCAGTATAGGGGGTATTCACTAACAAATTTTCGCTTTTCCCAATATAAGGTCAAAATCCCCAAAATACTATTTTTCCTATAAATCCTAAACGAAACGATGTCCCACAAATTTGAATACAGCAATGGAAAGCTAAAACCAATAGTAATCGGATGACATAGAGTTTTTATTCAAAAAGACTTCAGTATAGGGGGTATTCTCTAACAAACTTTCGCTTTTCCCAAAATAAGGTCAAAATCCCCAAAATACTATTTTTCCTATAAATCCTAAACGAAACGATGTCCCACAAATTTGAACACAGCAGTGAAAAGCAAAAACCAATAGTAATCGAATGACATATAGTCAAAAAGACTTCAGTATAGGGGGTATTCTCTAACAAACTTTCGCTTTTCCCAAAATAAGGTCAAAATCCCCAAAATACTATTTTTCCTATAAATCCTAAACGAAACGATGTCCCACAAATTTGAACACAGCAGTGAAAAGCAAAAACCAATAGTAATCGAATGACATATAGTCAAAAAGACTTCAGTATAGGGGGTATTCACTAACAAACTTTCGCTTTTCCCAATATAAGGTCAAAATCCCCAAAATACTATTTTCCTATAAATCCTAAACGAAACGATGTCCCACAAATTTGAACACAGCAATAGAAAGCTAAAACTAAAAGTAATAGAATGACATATAGTTTTTATTCAAAAAGACTTCAGTATAGGGGGTATTCACTAACAAACTTTCATTTTTCATAAAATAAGCTCAAAATTCCCAAAA
This sequence comes from Phania funesta, assembly GCA_963932375.1. Classification (NCBI taxonomy): domain Eukaryota; kingdom Metazoa; phylum Arthropoda; class Insecta; order Diptera; family Tachinidae; genus Phania; species Phania funesta. Next base: position 74,634,356 of record OZ010652.1, on the reverse strand, counting down.
TACTATTTTTCCCATAAATCCTAAACGAAATGATGTCCCACAAATTTGAACACAGCAATAGAAAGCTAAAACTAATAGTAATCGAATGACATAGAGTTTTTATTCAAAAAGACTTCAGTATAGGGGGTATTCACTAACAAACTTTCATTTTTCCCAAAATAAGGTCAAAATCCCCAAAATACTATTTTTCCTATAAATCCTAAACGAAACGATGCCCCACAAATTTGAACACAGCAATGGAAAGCTAAAACTAAAAGTAATAGAATGACATATAGTGTTTATTCAAAAAGACTTCAGTATAGGGGGTATTCACTAACAAATTTTCGCTTTTCCCAATATAAGGTCAAAATCCCCAAAATACTATTTTTCCTATAAATCCTAAACGAAACGATGTCCCACAAATTTGAATACAGCAATGGAAAGCTAAAACCAATAGTAATCGGATGACATAGAGTTTTTATTCAAAAAGACTTCAGTATAGGGGGTATTCTCTAACAAACTTTCGCTTTTCCCAAAATAAGGTCAAAATCCCCAAAATACTATTTTTCCTATAAATCCTAAACGAAACGATGTCCCACAAATTTGAACACAGCAGTGAAAAGCAAAAACCAATAGTAATCGAATGACATATAGTCAAAAAGACTTCAGTATAGGGGGTATTCACTAACAAACTTTCGCTTTTCCCAATATAAGGTCAAAATCCCCAAAATACTATTTTCCTATAAATCCTAAACGAAACGATGTCCCACAAATTTGAACACAGCAGTAGAAAGCTAAAACTAATAGTAATCGAATGACATATAGTTTTTATTCAAAAAGACTTCAGGATTGGGGGTATTCACTAACAAACTTTCATTTTTCCCAAAATAGGGTCAAAATCCCCAAAATACTATTTTTCCTATAAATCCTAAACGAAACGATGTCCCACAAATTTGAACACATCAGTGAAAAGCTAGGACAAATAGTAATCGAATGACATATAGCTTTTATTCAAAAAGACTTCAGTATAGGGGGTAATTCACTAACAAACTTTCATTTTTCCCAAAATAAGGTCAAAATCCCCAAAATACTATTTTTCCTATAACACCTAAACGAAACGATGTCCCACAAATTTGACCACATCAGTGAAAAGCTAGAACCAATAGTAATCGAATGACATTTAGTTTTTATTCAAAAAGACTTCAGTATAGGGGGTATTCACTAACAAACTTTCATTTTTCCCAAAATAAGGTCAAAATCCCCAAAATACTATTTTTCCTATAAATCCTAAACGAAACGATGTCCCACAAATTTGAACACAGCAATAGAAAGCTAAAACTAATAGTAATCGAATGACATATAGTTTTTATTCAAAAAGACTTCAGTATAGGGGGTATTCACTAACAAACTTTCATTTTTCCCAAAATAAGCTCAAAATTCCCAAAATACTATTTTTCCTATAAATCCTAAACGAAACGATGTCCCACAAATTTGAACACAGCAGTGAAAAGCAAAAACCAATAGTAATCGAATGACATATAGTCAAAAAGACTTCAGTATAGGGGGTATTCACTAACAAACTTTCGCTTTTCCCAATATAAGGTCAAAATCTCCAAAATACTATTTTCCTATAAATCCTAAACGAAACGATGTCCCACAAATTTGAACACAGCAATAGAAAGCTAAAACTAAAAGTAATAGAATGACATATAGTTTTTATTCAAAAAGACTTCAGTATAGGGGGTATTCACTAACAAACTTTCATTTTTCATAAAATAAGCTCAAAATTCCCAAAATACTATTTTTCCCATAAATCCTAAACGAAATGATGTCCCACAAATTTGAACACAGCAATAGAAAGCTAAAACTAATAGTAATCGAATGACATAGAGTTTTTATTCAAAAAGACTTCAGTATAGGGGGTATTCACTAACAAACTTTCATTTTTCCCAAAATAAGGTCAAAATCCCCAAAATACTATTTTTCCTATAAATCCTAAACGAAACGATGCCCCACAAATTTGAACACAGCAATAGAAAGCTAAAACTAAAAGTAATAGAATGACATATAGTGTTTATTCAAAAAGACTTCAGTATAGGGGGTATTCACTAACAAATTTTCGCTTTTCCCAATATAAGGTCAAAATCCCCAAAATACTATTTTTCCTATAAATCCTAAACGAAACGATGTCCCACAAATTTGAATACAGCAATGGAAAGCTAAAACCAATAGTAATCGGATGACATATAGTCAAAAAGACTTCAGTATAGGGGGTATTCACTAACAAACTTTCGCTTTTCCCAAAATAAGGTCAAAATCCCCAAAATACTATTTTTCCTATAAATCCTAAACGAAACGATGTCCCACAAATTTGAACACAGCAATAGAAAGCTAAAACTAAAAGTAATAGAATGACATATAGTTTTTATTCAAAAAGACTTCAGTATAGGGGGTATTCACTAACAAACTTTCATTTTTCATAAAATAAGCTCAAAATTCCCAAAATACTATTTTTCCCATAAATCCTAAACGAAATGATGTCCCACAAATTTGAACACAGCAATAGAAAGCTAAAACTAATAGTAATCGAATGACATAGAGTTTTTATTCAAAAAGACTTCAGTATAGGGGGTATTCACTAACAAACTTTCATTTTTCCCAAAATAAGGTCAAAATCCCCAAAATACTATTTTTCCTATAAATCCTAAACGAAACGATGCCCCACAAATTTGAACACAGCAATAGAAAGCTAAAACTAAAAGTAATAGAATGACATATAGTGTTTATTCAAAAAGACTTCAGTATAGGGGGTATTCACTAACAAATTTTCGCTTTTCCCAATATAAGGTCAAAATCCCCAAAATACTATTTTTCCTATAAATCCTAAACGAAACGATGTCCCACAAATTTGAATACAGCAATGGAAAGCTAAAACCAATAGTAATCGGATGACATAGAGTTTTTATTCAAAAAGACTTCAGTATAGGGGGTATTCTCTAACAAACTTTCGCTTTTCCCAAAATAAGGTTAAAATCCCCAAAATACTATTTTTCCTATAAATCCTAAACGAAACGATGTCCCACAAATTTGAACACATCAGTGAAAAGCTAGAACCAATAGTAATCGAATGACATTTAGTTTTTATTCAAAAAGACTTCAGTATAGGGGGTATTCACTAACAAACTTTCATTTTTCCCAAAATAAGGTCAAAATCCCCAAAATACTATTTTTCCTATAAATCCTAAACGAAACGATGTCCCACAAATTTGAACACAGCAATAGAAAGCTAAATCTAGTAGCAATCGAATGACATAGAGTTTTTATTCAAAAAGACTTCAGTATAGGGGATATTCACTAACAAACTTTCGCTTTTCCCAAAATAAGGTCAAAATCCCCAAAATACTATTTTTCCTATAAATCCTAAACGAAACGATGTCCCACAAATTTGAATACAGCAATGAAAAGCGAAAACCAATAGTAATCGGATGACATAGAGTTTTTATTCAATAAGACTTCAGTATAGGAGGTATTCGCTAACAAACTTTCATTTTTCCCAAAATAAGCTCAAAATTCCCAAAAAACTATTTTTCCTATAAATCCTAAACGAAACGATGTCCTACAAATTTGAACACATCAGTGAAAAGCTAGGACCAATAGTAATCGAATGACATATAGTTTTTATTCAAAAAGACTTCAGTATAGGGGGTATTCACTAACAAATTTTCGCTTTTCCCAATATAAGGTCAAAATCCCCAAAATACTATTTTTCCTATAAATCCTAAAGGAAACGTGGTCCCACAAATTTGAATACAGCAATGGAAAGCTAAAACCAATAGTAATCGGACGACATAGAGTTTTTATTCAATAAGACTTCAGTATAGGGGGTATTCACTAACAAATTTTCGCTTTTCCCAAAATAAGCTCAAAATTCCCAAAAAACTATTTTTCCTATAAATCCTAAACGAAACGTGGTCCCACAAATTTGAATACAGCAATAGAAAGCTTAAACTAATGGTAATCGAATGACATAGAGTTTTTATTCAAAAAGACTTCAGTATAGGGGGTATTCACTAACAAACTTTCATTTTTCCCAAAATAAGGTCAAAATCCCCAAAATACTATTTTTCGTATAAATCCTAAACGAAACGATGTCCCACAAATTTGAACACAGCAATAGAAAGCTAAAACTAAAAGTAATAGAATGACATATAGTTTTTATTCAAAAAGACTTCAGTATAGGGGGTATTCACTAACAAACTTTCATTTTTCCCAAAATAAGCTCAAAATTCCCAAAATACTATTTTTCCTATAAATCCTAAACGAAACGATGTCCTACAAATTTGAACACAGCAGTAGAAAGCTAAAATTAATAGTAAACGAACGACATATAGTGTTTATTCAAAAAGACTTCAGTATAGGGGGTATTCACTAACAAATTTTCGCTTTTCCCAATATAAGGTCAAAATCCCCAAAATACTATTTTTCCTATAAATCCTAAACGAAACGATGTCCCACAAATTTGAATACAGCAATGGAAAGCTAAAACCAATAGTAATCGGATGACATAGAGTTTTTATTCAAAAAGACTTCAGTATAGGGGGTATTCTCTAACAAACTTTCGCTTTTCCCAAAATAAGGTCAAAATCCCCAAAATACTATTTTTCCTATAAATCCTAAACGAAACGATGTCCCACAAATTTGAGCACATCAGTGAAAAGCTAGAACCAATAGTAATCGAATGACATTTAGTTTTTATTCAAAAAGACTTCAGTATAGGGGGTATTCACTAACAAACTTTCATTTTTCCCAAAATAAGGTCAAAATCCCCAAAATACTATTTTTCCTATAAATCCTAAACGAAACCATGTCCCACAAATTTGAACACAGCAATAGAAAGCTAAAACTAATAGTAATCGAATGACATATAGTTTTTATTCAAAAAGACTTCAGTATAGGGGGTATTCACTAACAAACTTTCATTTTTCCCAAAATAAGGTCAAAATCCCCAAAATACTATTTTTCCTATAAATCCTGAACGAAACGATGTCCCACAAATTTGAATACAGCAATAGAAAGCTAAAACTAATAGTAATCGAATGACATAGAGTTTTTATTCAAAAAGACTTCAGTATAGGGGGTATTCACTAACAAACTTTCATTTTTCTGAAAATAAGGTCAAAATCCCCAAAATACTATTTTTCCTATAACACCTAAACGAAACGATGTCCCACAAATTTGAACACATCAGTGAAAAGCTAGAACCAATAGTAATCGAATGACATTTAGTTTTTATTCAAAAAGACTTCAGTATAGGGGGTATTCACTAACAAACTTTCATTTTTCCCAAAATAAGCTCAAAATTCCCAAAATACTATTTTTCCTATAAATCCTAAACGAAACGATGTCCCACAAACTTGAACACAGCAATAGAAAGCTAAATCTAGTAGCAATCGAATGACATAGAGTTTTTATTCAAAAAGACTTCAGTATAGGGGATATTCACTAACAAACTTTCGCTTTTCCCAAAATAAGGTCAAAATCCCCAAAATACTATTTTTCCTATAAATCCTAAACGAAACGATGTCCCACAAATTTGAATACAGCAATGGAAAGATAAAACCAATAGTAATCGGATGACATAGAGTTTTTATTCAAAAAGACTTCAGTATAGGGGGTATTCTCTAACAAACTTTCGCTTTTCCCAAAATAAGGTCAAAATCCCCAAAATACTATTTTTCCTATAAATCCTAAACGAAACGATGTCCCACAAATTTGAACACATCAGTGAAAAGCTAGGACAAATAGTAATCGAATGACATATAGCTTTTATTCAAAAAGACTTCAGTATAGGGGGTAATTCACTAACAAACTTTCATTTTTCCCAAAATAAGGTCAAAATCCCCAAAATACTATTTTTCCTATAACACCTAAACGAAACGATGTCCCACAAATTTGACCACATCAGTGAAAAGCTAGAACCAATAGTAATCGAATGACATTTAGTTTTTATTCAAAAAGACTTCAGTATAGGGGGTATTCACTAACAAACTTTCATTTTTCCCAAAATAAGGTCAAAATCCCCAAAATACTATTTTTCCTATAAATCCTAAACGAAACGATGTCCCACAAATTTGAACACAGCAATAGAAAGCTAAAACTAATAGTAATCGAATGACATATAGTTTTTATTCAAAAAGACTTCAGTATAGGGGGTATTCACTAACAAACTTTCATTTTTCCCAAAATAAGCTCAAAATTCCCAAAATACTATTTTTCCTATAAATCCTAAACGAAACGATGTCCCACAAATTTGAACACAGCAGTGAAAAGCAAAAACCAATAGTAATCGAATGACATATAGTCAAAAAGACTTCAGTATAGGGGGTATTCACTAACAAACTTTCGCTTTTCCCAATATAAGGTCAAAATCCCCAAAATACTATTTTCCTATAAATCCTAAACGAAACGATGTCCCACAAATTTGAACACAGCAGTAGAAAGCTAAAACTAATAGTAATCGAATGACATATAGTTTTTATTCAAAAAGACTTCAGGATTGGGGGTATTCACTAACAAACTTTCATTTTTCCCAAAATAGGGTCAAAATCCCCAAAATACTATTTTTCCTATAAATCCTAAACGAAACGATGTCCCACAAATTTGAACACATCAGTGAAAAGCTAGGACCAATAGTAATCGAATGACATATAGCTTTTATTCAAAAAGACTTCAGTATAGGGGGTAATTCACTAACAAACTTTCATTTTTCCCAAAATAAGGTCAAAATCCCCAAAATACTATTTTTCCTATAACACCTAAACGAAACGATGTCCCACAAATTTGACCACATCAGTGAAAAGCTAGAACCAATAGTAATCGAATGACATTTAGTTTTTATTCAAAAAGACTTCAGTATAGGGGGTATTCACTAACAAACTTTCATTTTTCCCAAAATAAGGTCAAAATCCCCAAAATACTATTTTTCCTATAAATCCTAAACGAAACGATGTCCCACAAATTTGAACACAGCAATAGAAAGCTAAAACTAATAGTAATCGAATGACATATAGTTTTTATTCAAAAAGACTTCAGTATAGGGGGTATTCACTAACAAACTTTCATTTTTCCCAAAATAAGCTCAAAATTCCCAAAATACTATTTTTCCTATAAATCCTAAACGAAACGATGTCCCACAAATTTGAACACAGCAATAGAAAGCTAAAACTAATAGTAATCGAATGACATAGAGTTTTTATTCAAAAAGACTTCAGTATAGGGGGTATTCACTAACAAACTTTCGCTTTTCCCAAAATAAGCTCAAAATTCCCAAAAAACTATTTTTCCTATAAATCCTAAACGAAACGTGGTCCCACAAATTTGAATACAGCAATGGAAAGCTAAAACCAATTGTATTCGAATGACATATAGTTTTTATTCAAAAAGACTTCAGTATAGGGGGTATTCACTAACAAACTTTCATTTTTCCCAAAATAAGCTCAAAATTCCCAAAATACTATTTTTCCTATAAATCCTAAACGAAACGATGTCCTACAAATTTGAACACAGCAGTAGAAAGCTAAAACTAATAGTAATCGAATGACATATAGTGTTTATTCAAAAAGACTTCAGTATAGGGGGTATTCACTAACAAATTTTCGCTTTTCCCAATATAAGGTCAAAATCCCCAAAATACTATTTTTCCTATAAATCCTAAACGAAACGATGTCCCACAAATTTGAATACAGCAATGGAAAGCTAAAACCAATAGTAATCGGATGACATAGAGTTTTTATTCAAAAAGACTTCAGTATAGGGGGTATTCTCTAACAAACTTTCGCTTTTCCCAAAATAAGGTTAAAATCCCCAAAATACTATTTTTCCTATAAATCCTAAACGAAACGATGTCCCACAAATTTGAACACATCAGTGAAAAGCTAGAACCAATAGTAATCGAATGACATTTAGTTTTTATTCAAAAAGACTTCAGTATAGGGGGTATTCACTAACAAACTTTCATTTTTCCCAAAATAAGCTCAAAATTCCCAAAATACTATTTTTCCTATAAATCCTAAACGAAACGATGCCCCACAAATTTGAACACAGCAATAGAAAGCTAAAACTAAAAGTAATAGAATGACATATAGTGTTTATTCAAAAAGACTTCAGTATAGGGGGTATTCACTAACAAATTTTCGCTTTTCCCAATATAAGGTCAAAATCCCCAAAATACTATTTTTCCTATAAATCCTAAACGAAACGATGTCCCACAAATTTGAATACAGCAATGGAAAGCTAAAACCAATAGTAATCGGATGACATAGAGTTTTTATTCAAAAAGACTTCAGTATAGGGGGTATTCTCTAACAAACTTTCGCTTTTCCCAAAATAAGGTCAAAATCCCCAAAATACTATTTTTCCTATAAATCCTAAACGAAACGATGTCCCACAAATTTGAACACAGCAGTGAAAAGCAAAAACCAATAGTAATCGAATGACATATAGTCAAAAAGACTTCAGTATAGGGGGTATTCTCTAACAAACTTTCGCTTTTCCCAAAATAAGGTCAAAATCCCCAAAATACTATTTTTCCTATAAATCCTAAACGAAACGATGTCCCACAAATTTGAACACAGCAGTGAAAAGCAAAAACCAATAGTAATCGAATGACATATAGTCAAAAAGACTTCAGTATAGGGGGTATTCACTAACAAACTTTCGCTTTTCCCAATATAAGGTCAAAATCCCCAAAATACTATTTTCCTATAAATCCTAAACGAAACGATGTCCCACAAATTTGAACACAGCAATAGAAAGCTAAAACTAAAAGTAATAGAATGACATATAGTTTTTATTCAAAAAGACTTCAGTATAGGGGGTATTCACTAACAAACTTTCATTTTTCATAAAATAAGCTCAAAATTCCCAAAATACTATTTTTCCCATAAATCCTAAACGAAATGATGTCCCACAAATTTGAACACAGCAATAGAAAGCTAAAACTAATAGTAATCGAATGACATAGAGTTTTTATTCAAAAAGACTTCAGTATAGGGGGTATTCACTAACAAACTTTCATTTTTCCCAAAATAAGGTCAAAATCCCCAAAATACTATTTTTCCTATAAATCCTAAACGAAACGATGCCCCACAAATTTGAACACAGCAATGGAAAGCTAAAACTAAAAGTAATAGAATGACATATAGTGTTTATTCAAAAAGACTTCAGTATAGGGGGTATTCACTAACAAATTTTCGCTTTTCCCAATATAAGGTCAAAATCCCCAAAATACTATTTTTCCTATAAATCCTAAACGAAACGATGTCCCACAAATTTGAATACAGCAATGGAAAGCTAAAACCAATAGTAATCGGATGACATAGAGTTTTTATTCAAAAAGACTTCAGTATAGGGGGTATTCTCTAACAAACTTTCGCTTTTCCCAAAATAAGGTCAAAATCCCCAAAATACTATTTTTCCTATAAATCCTAAACGAAACGATGTCCCACAAATTTGAACACAGCAGTGAAAAGCAAAAACCAATAGTAATCGAATGACATATAGTCAAAAAGACTTCAGTATAGGGGGTATTCACTAACAAACTTTCGCTTTTCCCAATATAAGGTCAAAATCCCCAAAATACTATTTTCCTATAAATCCTAAACGAAACGATGTCCCACAAATTTGAACACAGCAGTAGAAAGCTAAAACTAATAGTAATCGAATGACATATAGTTTTTATTCAAAAAGACTTCAGGATTGGGGGTATTCACTAACAAACTTTCATTTTTCCCAAAATAGGGTCAAAATCCCCAAAATACTATTTTTCCTATAAATCCTAAACGAAACGATGTCCCACAAATTTGAACACATCAGTGAAAAGCTAGGACAAATAGTAATCGAATGACATATAGCTTTTATTCAAAAAGACTTCAGTATAGGGGGTAATTCACTAACAAACTTTCATTTTTCCCAAAATAAGGTCAAAATCCCCAAAATACTATTTTTCCTATAACACCTAAACGAAACGATGTCCCACAAATTTGACCACATCAGTGAAAAGCTAGAACCAATAGTAATCGAATGACATTTAGTTTTTATTCAAAAAGACTTCAGTATAGGGGGTATTCACTAACAAACTTTCATTTTTCCCAAAATAAGGTCAAAATCCCCAAAATACTATTTTTCCTATAAATCCTAAACGAAACGATGTCCCACAAATTTGAACACAGCAATAGAAAGCTAAAACTAATAGTAATCGAATGACATATAGTTTTTATTCAAAAAGACTTCAGTATAGGGGGTATTCACTAACAAACTTTCATTTTTCCCAAAATAAGCTCAAAATTCCCAAAATACTATTTTTCCTATAAATCCTAAACGAAACGATGTCCCACAAATTTGAACACAGCAGTGAAAAGCAAAAACCAATAGTAATCGAATGACATATAGTCAAAAAGACTTCAGTATAGGGGGTATTCACTAACAAACTTTCGCTTTTCCCAATATAAGGTCAAAATCCCCAAAATACTATTTTCCTATAAATCCTAAACGAAACGATGTCCCACAAATTTGAACACAGCAATAGAAAGCTAAAACTAAAAGTAATAGAATGACATATAGTTTTTATTCAAAAAGACTTCAGTATAGGGGGTATTCACTAACAAACTTTCATTTTTCATAAAATAAGCTCAAAATTCCCAAAATACTATTTTTCCCATAAATCCTAAACGAAATGATGTCCCACAAATTTGAACACAGCAATAGAAAGCTAAAACTAATAGTAATCGAATGACATAGAGTTTTTATTCAAAAAGACTTCAGTATAGGGGGTATTCACTAACAAACTTTCATTTTTCCCAAAATAAGGTCAAAATCCCCAAAATACTATTTTTCCTATAAATCCTAAACGAAACGATGCCCCACAAATTTGAACACAGCAATAGAAAGCTAAAACTAAAAGTAATAGAATGACATATAGTGTTTATTCAAAAAGACTTCAGTATAGGGGGTATTCACTAACAAATTTTCGCTTTTCCCAATATAAGGTCAAAATCCCCAAAATACTATTTTTCCTATAAATCCTAAACGAAACGATGTCCCACAAATTTGAATACAGCAATGGAAAGCTAAAACCAATAGTAATCGGATGACATAGAGTTTTTATTCAAAAAGACTTCAGTATAGGGGGTATTCTCTAACAAACTTTCGCTTTTCCCAAAATAAGGTCAAAATCCCCAAAATACTATTTTTCCTATAAATCCTAAACGAAACGATGTCCCACAAATTTGAACACAGCAGTGAAAAGCAAAAACCAATAGTAATCGAATGACATATAGTCAAAAAGACTTCAGTATAGGGGGTATTCACTAACAAACTTTCGCTTTTCCCAAAATAAGGTCAAAATCCCCAAAATACTATTTTTCCTATAAATCCTAAACGAAACGATGTCCCACAAATTTGAACACAGCAATAGAAAGCTAAAACTAAAAGTAATAGAATGACATATAGTTTTTATTCAAAAAGACTTCAGTATAGGGGGTATTCACTAACAAACTTTCATTTTTCATAAAATAAGCTCAAAATTCCCAAAATACTATTTTTCCCATAAATCCTAAACGAAATGATGTCCCACAAATTTGAACACAGCAATAGAAAGCTAAAACTAATAGTAATCGAATGACATAGAGTTTTTATTCAAAAAGACTTCAGTATAGGGGGTATTCACTAACAAACTTTCATTTTTCCCAAAATAAGGTCAAAATCCCCAAAATACTATTTTTCCTATAAATCCTAAACGAAACGATGCCCCACAAATTTGAACACAGCAATAGAAAGCTAAAACTAAAAGTAATAGAATGACATATAGTGTTTATTCAAAAAGACTTCAGTATAGGGGGTATTCACTAACAAATTTTCGCTTTTCCCAATATAAGGTCAAAATCCCCAAAATACTATTTTTCCTATAAATCCTAAACGAAACGATGTCCCACAAATTTGAACACAGCAATAGAAAGCTAAATCTAGTAGCAATCGAATGACATAGAGTTTTTATTCAAAAAGACTTCAGTATAGGGGATATTCACTAACAAACTTTCGCTTTTCCCAAAATAAGGTCAAAATCCCCAAAATACTATTTTTCCTATAAATCCTAAACGAAACGATGTCCCACAAATTTGAACACAGCAGTGAAAAGCAAAAACCAATAGTAATCGAATGACATATAGTCAAAAAGACTTCAGTATAGGGGGTATTCACTAACAAACTTTCGCTTTTCCCAAAATAAGGTCAAAATCCCCAAAATACTATTTTTCCTATAAATCCTAAACGAAACGATGTCCCACAAATTTGAACACAGCAATAGAAAGCTAAAACTAAAAGTAATAGAATGACATATAGTTTTTATTCAAAAAGACTTCAGTATAGGGGGTATTCACTAACAAACTTTCATTTTTCATAAAATAAGCTCAAAATTCCCAAAATACTATTTTTCCCATAAATCCTAAACGAAATGATGTCCCACAAATTTGAACACAGCAATAGAAAGCTAAAACTAATAGTAATCGAATGACATAGAGTTTTTATTCAAAAAGACTTCAGTATAGGGGGTATTCACTAACAAACTTTCATTTTTCCCAAAATAAGGTCAAAATCCCCAAAATACTATTTTTCCTATAAATCCTAAACGAAACGATGCCCCACAAATTTGAACACAGCAATAGAAAGCTAAAACTAAAAGTAATAGAATGACATATAGTGTTTATTCAAAAAGACTTCAGTATAGGGGGTATTCACTAACAAATTTTCGCTTTTCCCAATATAAGGTCAAAATCCCCAAAATACTATTTTTCCTATAAATCCTAAACGAAACGATGTCCCACAAATTTGAACACAGCAATAGAAAGCTAAAACTAAAAGTAATAGAATGACATATAGTTTTTATTCAAAAAGACTTCAGTATAGGGGGTATTCACTAACAAACTTTCATTTTTCATAAAATAAGCTCAAAATTCCCAAAATACTATTTTTCCCATAAATCCTAAACGAAATGATGTCCCACAAATTTGAACACAGCAATGGAAAGCTAAAACCAATAGTAATCGGATGACATAGAGTTTTTATTCAAAAAGACTTCAGTATAGGGGGTATTCTCTAACAAACTTTCGCTTTTCCCAAAATAAGGTTAAAATCCCCAAAATACTATTTTTCCTATAAATCCTAAACGAAACGATGTCCCACAAATTTGAACACATCAGTGAAAAGCTAGAACCAATAGTAATCGAATGACATTTAGTTTTTATTCAAAAAGACTTCAGTATAGGGGGTATTCACTAACAAACTTTCATTTTTCCCAAAATAAGGTCAAAATCCCCAAAATACTATTTTTCCTATAAATCCTAAACGAAACGATGTCCCACAAATTTGAACACAGCAATAGAAAGCTAAATCTAGTAGCAATCGAATGACATAGAGTTTTTATTCAAAAAGACTTCAGTATAGGGGATATTCACTAACAAACTTTCGCTTTTCCCAAAATAAGGTCAAAATCCCCAAAATACTATTTTTCCTATAAATCCTAAACGAAACGATGTCCCACAAATTTGAATACAGCAATGAAAAGCGAAAACCAATAGTAATCGGATGACATAGAGTTTTTATTCAATAAGACTTCAGTATAGGAGGTATTCGCTAACAAACTTTCATTTTTCCCAAAATAAGCTCAAAATTCCCAAAAAACTATTTTTCCTATAAATCCTAAACGAAACGATGTCCTACAAATTTGAACACATCAGTGAAAAGCTAGGACCAATAGTAATCGAATGACATATAGTTTTTATTCAAAAAGACTTCAGTATAGGGGGTATTCACTAACAAATTTTCGCTTTTCCCAATATAAGGTCAAAATCCCCAAAATACTATTTTTCCTATAAATCCTAAAGGAAACGTGGTCCCACAAATTTGAATACAGCAATGGAAAGCTAAAACCAATAGTAATCGGATGACATAGAGTTTTTATTCAAAAAGACTTCAGTATAGGGGGTATTCTCTAACAAACTTTCGCTTTTCCCAAAATAAGGTCAAAATCCCCAAAATACTATTTTTCCTATAAATCCTAAACGAAACGATGTCCCACAAATTTGAGCACATCAGTGAAAAGCTAGAACCAATAGTAATCGAATGACATTTAGTTTTTATTCAAAAAGACTTCAGTATAGGGGGTATTCACTAACAAACTTTCATTTTTCCCAAAATAAGGTCAAAATCCCCAAAATACTATTTTTCCTATAAATCCTAAACGAAACCATGTCCCACAAATTTGAACACAGCAATAGAAAGCTAAAACTAATAGTAATCGAATGACATATAGTTTTTATTCAAAAAGACTTCAGTATAGGGGGTATTCACTAACAAACTTTCATTTTTCCCAAAATAAGGTCAAAATCCCCAAAATACTATTTTTCCTATAAATCCTGAACGAAACGATGTCCCACAAATTTGAATACAGCAATAGAAAGCTAAAACTAATAGTAATCGAATGACATAGAGTTTTTATTCAAAAAGACTTCAGTATAGGGGGTATTCACTAACAAACTTTCATTTTTCTGAAAATAAGGTCAAAATCCCCAAAATACTATTTTTCCTATAACACCTAAACGAAACGATGTCCCACAAATTTGAACACATCAGTGAAAAGCTAGAACCAATAGTAATCGAATGACATTTAGTTTTTATTCAAAAAGACTTCAGTATAGGGGGTATTCACTAACAAACTTTCATTTTTCCCAAAATAAGCTCAAAATTCCCAAAATACTATTTTTCCTATAAATCCTAAACGAAACGATGTCCCACAAACTTGAACACAGCAATAGAAAGCTAAATCTAGTAGCAATCGAATGACATAGAGTTTTTATTCAAAAAGACTTCAATATAGGGGATATTCACTAACAAACTTTCGCTTTTCCCAAAATAAGGTCAAAATCCCCAAAATACTATTTTTCCTATAAATCCTAAACGAAACGATGTCCCACAAATTTGAATACAGCAATGAAAAGCGAAAACCAATAGTAATCGGATGACATAGAGTTTTTATTCAATAAGACTTCAGTATAGGAGGTATTCGCTAACAAACTTTCATTTTTCCCAAAATAAGCTCAAAATTCCCAAAAAACTATTTTTCCTATAAATCCTAAACGAAACGATGTCCTACAAATTTGAACACATCAGTGAAAAGCTAGGACCAATAGTAATCGAATGACATATAGTTTTTATTCAAAAAGACTTCAGTATAGGGGGTATTCACTAACAAATTTTCGCTTTTCCCAATATAAGGTCAAAATCCCCAAAATACTATTTTTCCTATAAATCCTAAAGGAAACGTGGTCCCACAAATTTGAATACAGCAATGGAAAGCTAAAACCAATAGTAATCGGACGACATAGAGTTTTTATTCAATAAGACTTCAGTATAGGGGGTATTCACTAACAAATTTTCGCTTTTCCCAAAATAAGCTCAAAATTCCCAAAAAACTATTTTTCCTATAAATCCTAAACGAAACGTGGTCCCACAAATTTGAATACAGCAATGGAAAGCTAAAACCAATTGTATTCGAATGACATATAGTTTTTATTCAAAAAGACTTCAGTATAGGGGGTATTCACTAACAAACTTTCATTTTTCATAAAATAAGCTCAAAATTCCCAAAATACTATTTTTCCCATAAATCCTAAACGAAATGATGTCCCACAAATTTGAACACAGCAATAGAAAGCTAAAACTAATAGTAATCGGATGACATAGAGTTTTTATTCAAAAAGACTTCAGTATAGGGGGTATTCTCTAACAAACTTTCGCTTTTCCCAAAATAAGGTCAAAATCCCCAAAATACTATTTTTCCTATAAATCCTAAACGAAACGATGTCCCACAAATTTGAGCACATCAGTGAAAAGCTAGAACCAATAGTAATCGAATGACATTTAGTTTTTATTCAAAAAGACTTCAGTATAGGGGGTATTCACTAACAAACTTTCATTTTTCCCAAAATAAGGTCAAAATCCCCAAAATACTATTTTTCCTATAAATCCTAAACGAAACCATGTCCCACAAATTTGAACACAGCAATAGAAAGCTAAAACTAATAGTAATCGAATGACATATAGTTTTTATTCAAAAAGACTTCAGTATAGGGGGTATTCACTAACAAACTTTCATTTTTCCCAAAATAAGGTCAAAATCCCCAAAATACTATTTTTCCTATAAATCCTGAACGAAACGATGTCCCACAAATTTGAATACAGCAATAGAAAGCTAAAACTAATAGTAATCGAATGACATAGAGTTTTTATTCAAAAAGACTTCAGTATAGGGGGTATTCACTAACAAACTTTCATTTTTCTGAAAATAAGGTCAAAATCCCCAAAATACTATTTTTCCTATAACACCTAAACGAAACGATGTCCCACAAATTTGAACACATCAGTGAAAAGCTAGAACCAATAGTAATCGAATGACATTTAGTTTTTATTCAAAAAGACTTCAGTATAGGGGGTATTCACTAACAAACTTTCATTTTTCCCAAAATAAGCTCAAAATTCCCAAAATACTATTTTTCCTATAAATCCTAAACGAAACGATGTCCCACAAACTTGAACACAGCAATAGAAAGCTAAATCTAGTAGCAATCGAATGACATAGAGTTTTTATTCAAAAAGACTTCAGTATAGGGGATATTCACTAACAAACTTTCGCTTTTCCCAAAATAAGGTCAAAATCCCCAAAATACTATTTTTCCTATAAATCCTAAACGAAACGATGTCCCACAAATTTGAATACAGCAATGAAAAGCGAAAACCAATAGTAATCGGATGACATAGAGTTTTTATTCAATAAGACTTCAGTATAGGAGGTATTCGCTAACAAACTTTCATTTTTCCCAAAATAAGCTCAAAATTCCCAAAAAACTATTTTTCCTATAAATCCTAAACGAAACGATGTCCTACAAATTTGAACACATCAGTGAAAAGCTAGGACCAATAGTAATCGAATGACATATAGTTTTTATTCAAAAAGACTTCAGTATAGGGGGTATTCACTAACAAATTTTCGCTTTTCCCAATATAAGGTCAAAATCCCCAAAATACTATTTTTCCTATAAATCCTAAAGGAAACGTGGTCCCACAAATTTGAATACAGCAATGGAAAGCTAAAACCAATAGTAATCGGACGACATAGAGTTTTTATTCAATAAGACTTCAGTATAGGGGGTATTCACTAACAAATTTTCGCTTTTCCCAAAATAAGCTCAAAATTCCCAAAAAACTATTTTTCCTATAAATCCTAAACGAAACGTGGTCCCACAAATTTGAATACAGCAGTGGAAAGCTAAAACCAATTGTATTCGAATGACATATAGTTTTTATTCAAAAAGACTTCAGTATAGGGGGTATTCACTAACAAACTTTCATTTTTCATAAAATAAGCTCAAAATTCCCAAAATACTATTTTTCCCATAAATCCTAAACGAAATGATGTCCCACAAATTTGAACACAGCAATAGAAAGCTAAAACTAATAGTAATCGAATGACATAGAGTTTTTATTCAAAAAGACTTCAGTATAGGGGGTATTCACTAACAAACTTTCATTTTTCCCAAAATAAGGTCAAAATCCCCAAAATACTATTTTTCCTATAAATCCTAAACGAAACGATGCCCCACAAATTTGAACACAGCAATAGAAAGCTAAAACTAAAAGTAATAGAATGACATATAGTGTTTATTCAAAAAGACTTCAGTATAGGGGGTATTCACTAACAAATTTTCGCTTTTCCCAATATAAGGTCAAAATCCCCAAAATACTATTTTTCCTATAAATCCTAAACGAAACGATGTCCCACAAATTTGAATACAGCAATGGAAAGCTAAAACCAATAGTAATCGGATGACATAGAGTTTTTATTCAAAAAGACTTCAGTATAGGGGGTATTCTCTAACAAACTTTCGCTTTTCCCAAAATAAGGTCAAAATCCCCAAAATACTATTTTTCCTATAAATCCTAAACGAAACGATGTCCCACAAATTTGAACACAGCAGTGAAAAGCAAAAACCAATAGTAATCGAATGACATATAGTCAAAAAGACTTCAGTATAGGGGGTATTCACTAACAAACTTTCGCTTTTCCCAATATAAGGTCAAAATCCCCAAAATACTATTTTCCTATAAATCCTAAACGAAACGATGTCCCACAAATTTGAACACAGCAGTGAAAAGTGAAAAGCTGAAACCAATAGTAATCGAATGACAGAGTTTTTATTCAAAAAGACTTCAGTATAGGGGGTATTCACTAACAAACTTTCATTTTTCCCAAAATAAGGTCAAAATCCCCAAAATACTATTTTTACTATAAATCCTAAACGAAACGATGTCCTACAAATTTGAACACAGCAGTAGAAAGCTAAAACTAATAGTAATCGAATGACATATAGTTTTTATTCAAAAAGACTTCAGGATTGGGGGTATTCACTAACAAACTTTCATTTTTCCCAAAATAGGGTCAAAATCCCCAAAATACTATTTTTCCTATAAATCCTAAACGAAACGATGTCCCACAAATTTGAACACATCAGTGAAAAGCTAGGACCAATAGTAATCGAATGACATATAGCTTTTATTCAAAAAGACTTCAGTATAGGGGGTAATTCACTAACAAACTTTCATTTTTCCCAAAATAAGGTCAAAATCCCCAAAATACTATTTTTCCTATAACACCTAAACGAAACGATGTCCCACAAATTTGACCACATCAGTGAAAAGCTAGAACCAATAGTAATCGAATGACATTTAGTTTTTATTCAAAAAGACTTCAGTATAGGGGGTATTCACTAACAAACTTTCATTTTTCCCAAAATAAGGTCAAAATCCCCAAAATACTATTTTTCCTATCAATCCTAAACGAAACGATGTCCCACAAATTTGAACACAGCAATAGAAAGCTAAAACTAATAGTAATCGAATGACATATAGTTTTTATTCAAAAAGACTTCAGTATAGGGGGTATTCACTAACAAACTTTCATTTTTCCCAAAATAAGCTCAAAATTCCCAAAAAACTATTTTTCCTATAAATCCTAAACGAAACGTGGTCCCACAAATTTGAATACAGCAATGGAAAGCTAAAACCAATTGTATTCGAATGACATATAGTTTTTATTCAAAAAGACTTCAGTATAGGGGGTATTCACTAACAAACTTTCATTTTTCCCAAAATAAGCTCAAAATTCCCAAAAAACTATTTTTCCTATAAATCCTAAACGAAACGTGGTCCCACAAATTTGAATACAGCAATGGAAAGCTAAAACCAATTGTATTCGAATGACATATAGTTTTTATTCAAAAAGACTTCAGTATAGGGGGTATTCACTAACAAACTTTCATTTTTCCCAAAATAAGCTCAAAATTCCCAAAATACTATTTTTCCTATAAATCCTAAACGAAACGATGTCCTACAAATTTGAACACAGCAGTAGAAAGCTAAAACTAATAGTAATCGAATGACATATAGTGTTTATTCAAAAAGACTTCAGTATAGGGGGTATTCACTAACAAACTTTCGCTTTTCCCAAAATAAGCTCAAAATTCCCAAAAAACTATTTTTCCTATAAATCCTAAACGAAACGTGGTCCCACAAATTTGAATACAGCAATGGAAAGCTAAAACCAATAGTAATCGGATGACATAGAGTTTTTATTCAAAAAGACTTCAGTATAGGGGGTATTCTCTAACAAACTTTCGCTTTTCCCAAAATAAGGTTAAAATCCCCAAAATACTATTTTTCCTATAAATCCTAAACGAAACGATGTCCCACAAATTTGAACACATCAGTGAAAAGCTAGAACCAATAGTAATCGAATGACATTTAGTTTTTATTCAAAAAGACTTCAGTATAGGGGGTATTCACTAACAAACTTTCATTTTTCCCAAAATAAGGTCAAAATCCCCAAAATACTATTTTTCCTATAAATCCTGAACGAAACGATGTCCCACAAATTTGAATACAGCAATAGAAAGCTAAAACTAATAGTAATCGAATGACATAGAGTTTTTATTCAAAAAGACTTCAGTATAGGGGGTATTCACTAACAAATTTTCGCTTTTCCCAAAATAAGCTCAAAATTCCCAAAAAACTATTTTTCCTATAAATCCTAAACGAAACGTGGTCCCACAAATTTGAATACAGCAATAGAAAGCTTAAACTAATGGTAATCGAATGACATAGAGTTTTTATTCAAAAAGACTTTAGTATAGGGGGTATTCACTAACAAACTTTCGCTTTTCCCAAAATAAGGTTAAAATCCCCAAAATACTATTTTTCCTATAAATCCTAAACGAAACGATGTCCCACAAATTTGAACACATCAGTGAAAAGCTAAAACTAATAGTAATCGAATGACATATAGTGTTTATTCAAAAAGACTTCAGTATAGGGGGTATTCACTAACAAACTTTCGCTTTTCCCAAAATAAGCTCAAAATTCCCAAAAAACTATTTTTCCTATAAATCCTAAACGAAACGTGGTCCCACAAATTTGAATACAGCAATAGAAAGCTTAAACTAATGGTAATCGAATGACATAGAGTTTTTATTCAAAAAGACTTTAGTATAGGGGGTATTCTCTAACAAACTTTCGCTTTTCCCAAAATAAGGTTAAAATCCCCAAAATACTATTTTTCCTATAAATCCTAAACGAAACGATGCCCCACAAATTTGAACACAGCAATAGAAAGCTAAAACTAAAAGTAATAGAATGACATATAGTGTTTATTCAAAAAGACTTCAGTATAGGGGGTATTCACTAACAAATTTTCGCTTTTCCCAATATAAGGTCAAAATCCCCAAAATACTATTTTTCCTATAAATCCTAAACGAAACGATGTCCCACAAATTTGAATACAGCAATGGAAAGCTAAAACCAATAGTAATCGGATGACATAGAGTTTTTATTCAAAAAGACTTCAGTATAGGGGGTATTCTCTAACAAACTTTCGCTTTTCCCAAAATAAGGTCAAAATCCCCAAAATACTATTTTTCCTATAAATCCTAAACGAAACGATGTCCCACAAATTTGAACACAGCAGTGAAAAGCAAAAACCAATAGTAATCGAATGACATATAGTCAAAAAGACTTCAGTATAGGGGGTATTCACTAACAAACTTTCGCTTTTCCCAATATAAGGTCAAAATCCCCAAAATACTATTTTCCTATAAATCCTAAACGAAACGATGTCCCACAAATTTGAACACAGCAGTGAAAAGTGAAAAGCTGAAACCAATAGTAATCGAATGACAGAGTTTTTATTCAAAAAGACTTCAGTATAGGGGGTATTCACTAACAAACTTTCATTTTTCCCAAAATAAGGTCAAAATCCCCAAAATACTATTTTTACTATAAATCCTAAACGAAACGATGTCCTACAAATTTGAACACAGCAGTAGAAAGCTAAAACTAATAGTAATCGAATGACATATAGTTTTTATTCAAAAAGACTTCAGGATTGGGGGTATTCACTAACAAACTTTCATTTTTCCCAAAATAGGGTCAAAATCCCCAAAATACTATTTTTCCTATAAATCCTAAACGAAACGATGTCCCACAAATTTGAACACATCAGTGAAAAGCTAGGACCAATAGTAATCGAATGACATATAGCTTTTATTCAAAAAGACTTCAGTATAGGGGGTAATTCACTAACAAACTTTCATTTTTCCCAAAATAAGGTCAAAATCCCCAAAATACTATTTTTCCTATAACACCTAAACGAAACGATGTCCCACAAATTTGACCACATCAGTGAAAAGCTAGAACCAATAGTAATCGAATGACATTTAGTTTTTATTCAAAAAGACTTCAGTATAGGGGGTATTCACTAACAAACTTTCATTTTTCCCAAAATAAGGTCAAAATCCCCAAAATACTATTTTTCCTATAAATCCTAAACGAAACGATGTCCCACAAATTTGAACACAGCAATAGAAAGCTAAAACTAATAGTAATCGAATGACATATAGTTTTTATTCAAAAAGACTTCAGTATAGGGGGTATTCACTAACAAACTTTCATTTTTCCCAAAATAAGCTCAAAATTCCCAAAAAACTATTTTTCCTATAAATCCTAAACGAAACGTGGTCCCACAAATTTGAATACAGCAATGGAAAGCTAAAACCAATTGTATTCGAATGACATATAGTTTTTATTCAAAAAGACTTCAGTATAGGGGGTATTCACTAACAAACTTTCATTTTTCCCAAAATAAGCTCAAAATTCCCAAAAAACTATTTTTCCTATAAATCCTAAACGAAACGTGGTCCCACAAATTTGAATACAGCAATGGAAAGCTAAAACCAATTGTATTCGAATGACATATAGTTTTTATTCAAAAAGACTTCAGTATAGGGGGTATTCACTAACAAACTTTCATTTTTCCCAAAATAAGCTCAAAATTCCCAAAATACTATTTTTCCTATAAATCCTAAACGAAACGATGTCCTACAAATTTGAACACAGCAGTAGAAAGCTAAAACTAATAGTAATCGAATGACATATAGTGTTTATTCAAAAAGACTTCAGTATAGGGGGTATTCACTAACAAACTTTCGCTTTTCCCAAAATAAGCTCAAAATTCCCAAAAAACTATTTTTCCTATAAATCCTAAACGAAACGTGGTCCCACAAATTTGAATACAGCAATGGAAAGCTAAAACCAATAGTAATCGGATGACATAGAGTTTTTATTCAAAAAGACTTCAGTATAGGGGGTATTCTCTAACAAACTTTCGCTTTTCCCAAAATAAGGTTAAAATCCCCAAAATACTATTTTTCCTATAAATCCTAAACGAAACGATGTCCCACAAATTTGAACACATCAGTGAAAAGCTAGAACCAATAGTAATCGAATGACATTTAGTTTTTATTCAAAAAGACTTCAGTATAGGGGGTATTCACTAACAAACTTTCATTTTTCCCAAAATAAGGTCAAAATCCCCAAAATACTATTTTTCCTATAAATCCTGAACGAAACGATGTCCCACAAATTTGAATACAGCAATAGAAAGCTAAAACTAATAGTAATCGAATGACATAGAGTTTTTATTCAAAAAGACTTCAGTATAGGGGGTATTCACTAACAAATTTTCGCTTTTCCCAAAATAAGCTCAAAATTCCCAAAAAACTATTTTTCCTATAAATCCTAAACGAAACGTGGTCCCACAAATTTGAATACAGCAATAGAAAGCTTAAACTAATGGTAATCGAATGACATAGAGTTTTTATTCAAAAAGACTTTAGTATAGGGGGTATTCACTAACAAACTTTCGCTTTTCCCAAAATAAGGTTAAAATCCCCAAAATACTATTTTTCCTATAAATCCTAAACGAAACGATGTCCCACAAATTTGAACACATCAGTGAAAAGCTAAAACTAATAGTAATCGAATGACATATAGTGTTTATTCAAAAAGACTTCAGTATAGGGGGTATTCACTAACAAACTTTCGCTTTTCCCAAAATAAGCTCAAAATTCCCAAAAAACTATTTTTCCTATAAATCCTAAACGAAACGTGGTCCCACAAATTTGAATACAGCAATAGAAAGCTTAAACTAATGGTAATCGAATGACATAGAGTTTTTATTCAAAAAGACTTTAGTATAGGGGGTATTCTCTAACAAACTTTCGCTTTTCCCAAAATAAGGTTAAAATCCCCAAAATACTATTTTTCCTATAAATCCTAAACGAAACGATGTCCCACAAATTTGAACACATCAGTGAAAAGCTAAAACTAATAGTAATCGAATGACATATAGTGTTTATTCAAAAAGACTTCAGTATAGGGGGTATTCACTAACAAACTTTCGCTTTTCCCAAAATAAGCTCAAAATTCCCAAAAAACTATTTTTCCTATAAATCCTAAACGAAACGTGGTCCCACAAATTTGAATACAGCAATGGAAAGCTAAAACCAATAGTAATCGGATGACATAGAGTTTTTATTCAAAAAGACTTCAGTATAGGGGGTATTCTCTAACAAACTTTCGCTTTTCCCAAAATAAGGTTAAAATCCCCAAAATACTATTTTTCCTATAAATCCTAAACGAAACGATGTCCTACAAATTTGAACACATCAGTGAAAAGCTAGGACCAATAGTAATCGAATGACATATAGTTTTTATTCAAAAAGACTTCAGTATAGGGGGTATTCACTAACAAATTTTCGCTTTTCCCAATATAAGGTCAAAATCCCCAAAATACTATTTTTCCTATAAATCCTAAAGGAAACGTGGTCCCACAAATTTGAATACAGCAATGGAAAGCTAAAACCAATAGTAATCGGACGACATAGAGTTTTTATTCAATAAGACTTCAGTATAGGGGGTATTCACTAACAAATTTTCGCTTTTCCCAAAATAAGCTCAAAATTCCCAAAAAACTATTTTTCCTATAAATCCTAAACGAAACGTGGTCCCACAAATTTGAATACAGCAATAGAAAGCTTAAACTAATGGTAATCGAATGACATAGAGTTTTTATTCAAAAAGACTTTAGTATAGGGGGTATTCACTAACAAACTTTCATTTTTCCCAAAATAAGGTCAAAATCCCCAAAATACTATTTTTCCTATAAATCCTAAACGAAACGATGTCCCACAAATTTGAACACAGCAATAGAAAGCTAAAACTAAAAGTAATAGAATGACATATAGTTTTTATTCAAAAAGACTTCAGTATAGGGGGTATTCACTAACAAACTTTCATTTTTCCCAAAATAAGCTCAAAATTCCCAAAATACTATTTTTCCTATAAATCCTAAACGAAACGATGTCCTACAAATTTGAACACAGCAGTAGAAAGCTAAAATTAATAGTAAACGAACGACATATAGTGTTTATTCAAAAAGACTTCAGTATAGGGGGTATTCACTAACAAATTTTCGCTTTTCCCAATATAAGGTCAAAATCCCCAAAATACTATTTTTCCTATAAATCCTAAACGAAACGATGTCCCACAAATTTGAATACAGCAATGGAAAGCTAAAACCAATAGTAATCGGATGACATAGAGTTTTTATTCAAAAAGACTTCAGTATAGGGGGTATTCTCTAACAAACTTTCGCTTTTCCCAAAATAAGGTCAAAATCCCCAAAATACTATTTTTCCTATAAATCCTAAACGAAACGATGTCCCACAAATTCGAGCACATCAGTGAAAAGCTAGAACCAATAGTAATCGAATGACATTTAGTTTTTATTCAAAAAGACTTCAGTATAGGGGGTATTCACTAACAAACTTTCATTTTTCCCAAAATAAGGTCAAAATCCCCAAAATACTATTTTTCCTATAAATCCTAAACGAAACCATGTCCCACAAATTTGAACACAGCAATAGAAAGCTAAAACTAATAGTAATCGAATGACATATAGTTTTTATTCAAAAAGACTTCAGTATAGGGGGTATTCACTAACAAACTTTCATTTTTCCCAAAATAAGGTCAAAATCCCCAAAATACTATTTTTCCTATAAATCCTGAACGAAACGATGTCCCACAAATTTGAATACAGCAATAGAAAGCTAAAACTAATAGTAATCGAATGACATAGAGTTTTTATTCAAAAAGACTTCAGTATAGGGGGTATTCACTAACAAACTTTCATTTTTCTGAAAATAAGGTCAAAATCCCCAAAATACTATTTTTCCTATAACACCTAAACGAAACGATGTCCCACAAATTTGAACACATCAGTGAAAAGCTAGAACCAATAGTAATCGAATGACATTTAGTTTTTATTCAAAAAGACTTCAGTATAGGGGGTATTCACTAACAAACTTTCATTTTTCCCAAAATAAGCTCAAAATTCCCAAAATACTATTTTTCCTATAAATCCTAAACTAAACGATGTCCCACAAACTTGAACACAGCAATAGAAAGCTAAATCTAGTAGCAATCGAATGACATAGAGTTTTTATTCAAAAAGACTTCAGTATAGGGGATATTCACTAACAAACTTTCGCTTTTCCCAAAATAAGGTCAAAATCCCCAAAATACTATTTTTCCTATAAATCCTAAACGAAACGATGTCCCACAAATTTGAATACAGCAATGAAAAGCGAAAACCAATAGTAATCGGATGACATAGAGTTTTTATTCAATAAGACTTCAGTATAGGAGGTATTCGCTAACAAACTTTCATTTTTCCCAAAATAAGCTCAAAATTCCCAAAAAACTATTTTTCCTATAAATCCTAAACGAAACGATGTCCTACAAATTTGAACACATCAGTGAAAAGCTAGGACCAATAGTAATCGAATGACATATAGTTTTTATTCAAAAAGACTTCAGTATAGGGGGTATTCACTAACAAATTTTCGCTTTTCCCAATATAAGGTCAAAATCCCCAAAATACTATTTTTCCTATAAATCCTAAAGGAAACGTGGTCCCACAAATTTGAATACAGCAATGGAAAGCTAAAACCAATTGTATTCGAATGACATATAGTTTTTATTCAAAAAGACTTCAGTATAGGGGGTATTCACTAACAAACTTTCATTTTTCATAAAATAAGCTCAAAATTCCCAAAATACTATTTTTCCCATAAATCCTAAACGAAATGATGTCCCACAAATTTGAACACAGCAATAGAAAGCTAAAACTAATAGTAATCGAATGACATAGAGTTTTTATTCAAAAAGACTTCAGTATAGGGGGTATTCACTAACAAACTTTCATTTTTCCCAAAATAAGGTCAAAATCCCCAAAATACTATTTTTCCTATAAATCCTAAACGAAACGATGTCCCACAAATTTGAACACAGCAATAGAAGGCTAAAACTAAAAATAATAGAATGACATATAGTGTTTATTCAAAAAGACTTCAGTATAGGGGGTATTCACTAACAAATTTTCGCTTTTCCCAATATAAGGTCAAAATCCCCAAAATACTATTTTTCCTATAAATCCTAAACGAAACGATGTCCCACAAATTTGAATACAGCAATGGAAAGCTAAAACCAATAGTAATCGGATGACATAGAGTTTTTATTCAAAAAGACTTCAGTATAGGGGGTATTCTCTAACAAACTTTCGCTTTTCCCAAAATAAGGTCAAAATCCCCAAAATACTATTTTTCCTATAAATCCTAAACGAAACGATGTCCCACAAATTTGAACACAGCAGTGAAAAGCAAAAACCAATAGTAATCGAATGACATATAGTCAAAAAGACTTCAGTATAGGGGGTATTCACTAACAAACTTTCGCTTTTCCCAATATAAGGTCAAAATCCCCAAAATACTATTTTCCTATAAATCCTAAACGAAACGATGTCCCACAAATTTGAACACAGCAGTGAAAAGTGAAAAGCTGAAACCAATAGTAATCGAATGACATAGTTTTTATTCAAAAAGACTTCAGTATAGGGGGTATTCACTAACAAACTTTCATTTTTCCCAAAATAAGGTCAAAATCCCCAAAATACTATTTTTCCTATAAATCCTAAACGAAACGATGTCCCACAAATTTGAACACAGCAATAGAAAGCTAAAACTAAAAGTAATAGAATGACATATAGTTTTTATTCAAAAAGACTTCAGTATAGGGGGTATTCACTAACAAACTTTCATTTTTCCCAAAATAAGCTCAAAATTCCCAAAATACTATTTTTCCTATAAATCCTAAACGAAACGATGTCCTACAAATTTGAACACAGCAGTAGAAAGCTAAAATTAATAGTAATCGAATGACATATAGCGTTTATTCAAAAAGACTTCAGTATAGGGGGTATTTACTAACAAATTTTCGCTTTTCCCAATATAAGGTCAAAATCCCCAAAATACTATTTTTCCTATAAATCCTAAACGAAACGATGTCCCACAAATTTGAATACAGCAATGGAAAGCTAAAACCAATAGTAATCGGATGACATAGAGTTTTTATTCAAAAAGACTTCAGTATAGGGGGTATTCTCTAACAAACTTTCGCTTTTCCCAAAATAAGGTCAAAATCCCCAAAATACTATTTTTCCTATAAATCCTAAACGAAACGATGTCCCACAAATTTGAACACAGCAGTGAAAAGCAAAAACCAATAGTAATCGAATGACATATAGTCAAAAAGACTTCAGTATAGGGGGTATTCACTAACAAACTTTCGCTTTTCCCAATATAAGGTCAAAATCCCCAAAATACTATTTTCCTATAAATCCTAAACGAAACGATGTCCCACAAATTTGAACACAGCAGTGAAAAGTGAAAAGCTGAAACCAATAGTAATCGAATGACATAGTTTTTATTCAAAAAGACTTCAGTATAGGGGGTATTCAGTAACAAACTTTCATTTTTCCCAAAATAATGTCAAAATCCCCAAAATACTATTTTTCCTATAAATCCTAAACGAAACGATGTCCCACAAATTTGAATACAGCAATAGAAAGCTAAAACTAATAGTAATCGAATGACATATAGTTTTTATTCAAAAAGACTTCAGTATAGGGGGTATTCACTAACAAACTTTCATTTTTCCCAAAATAAGCTCAAAATTCCCAAAATACTATTTTTCCTATAAATCCTAAACGAAACGATGTCCTACAAATTTGAACACAGCAGTAGAAAGCTAAAACTAATAGTAATCGAATGACATATAGTGTTTATTCAAAAAGACTTCAGTATAGGGGGTATTCACTAACAAATTTTCGCTTTTCCCAATATAAGGTCAAAATCCCCAAAATACTATTTTTCCTATAAATCCTAAACGAAACGATGTCCCACAAATTTGAATACAGCAATGGAAAGCTAAAACCAATAGTAATCGGATGACATAGAGTTTTTATTCAAAAAGACTTCAGTATAGGGGGTATTCTCTAACAAACTTTCGCTTTTCCCAAAATAAGGTCAAAATCCCCAAAATACTATTTTTCCTATAAATCCTAAACGAAACGATGTCCCACAAATTTGAACACAGCAGTGAAAAGCAAAAACCAATAGTAATCGAATGACATATAGTCAAAAAGACTTCAGTATAGGGGGTATTCACTAACAAACTTTCGCTTTTCCCAATATAAGGTCAAAATTACCAAAATACTATTTTCCTATAAATCCTAAACGAAACGATGTATCACAAATTTGAACACAGCAGTGAAAAGTGAAAAGCTGAAACCAATAGTAATCGAATGACATAGTTTTTATTCAAAAAGACTTCAGTATAGGGGGTATTCACTAACAAACTTTCATTTTTCCCAAAATAAGGTCAAAATCCCCAAAATATTATTTTTCCTATAAATCCTAAACGAAACGATGTCCTACAAATTTGAACACAGCAGTAGAAAGCTAAAACTAATAGTAATCGAATGACATATAGTTTTTATTCAAAAAGACTTCAGGATTGGGGGTATTCACTAACAAACTTTCATTTTTCCCAAAATAAGGTCAAAATCCCCAAAATACTATTTTTCCTATAAATCCTAAACGAAACGATGTCCCACAAATTTGAACACAGCAATAGAAGGCTAAAACTAAAAATAATAGAATGACATATAGTGTTTATTCAAAAAGACTTCAGTATAGGGGGTATTCACTAACAAATTTTCGCTTTTCCCAATATAAGGTCAAAATCCCCAAAATACTATTTTTCCTATAAATCCTAAACGAAACGATGTCCCACAAATTTGAATACAGCAATGGAAAGCTAAAACCAATAGTAATCGGATGACATAGAGTTTTTATTCAAAAAGACTTCAGTATAGGGGGTATTCTCTAACAAACTTTCGCTTTTCCCAAAATAAGGTCAAAATCCCCAAAATACTATTTTTCCTATAAATCCTAAACGAAACGATGTCCCACAAATTTGAACACAGCAGTGAAAAGCAAAAACCAATAGTAATCGAATGACATATAGTCAAAAAGACTTCAGTATAGGGGGTATTCACTAACAAACTTTCGCTTTTCCCAATATAAGGTCAAAATCCCCAAAATACTATTTTCCTATAAATCCTAAACGAAACGATGTCCCACAAATTTGAACACAGCAGTGAAAAGTGAAAAGCTGAAACCAATAGTAATCGAATGACATAGTTTTTATTCAAAAAGACTTCAGTATAGGGGGTATTCACTAACAAACTTTCATTTTTCCCAAAATAAGGTCAAAATCCCCAAAATACTATTTTTCCTATAAATCCTAAACGAAACGATGTCCCACAAATTTGAACACAGCAATAGAAAGCTAAAACTAAAAGTAATAGAATGACATATAGTTTTTATTCAAAAAGACTTCAGTATAGGGGGTATTCACTAACAAACTTTCATTTTTCCCAAAATAAGCTCAAAATTCCCAAAATACTATTTTTCCTATAAATCCTAAACGAAACGATGTCCTACAAATTTGAACACAGCAGTAGAAAGCTAAAATTAATAGTAATCGAATGACATATAGCGTTTATTCAAAAAGACTTCAGTATAGGGGGTATTTACTAACAAATTTTCGCTTTTCCCAATATAAGGTCAAAATCCCCAAAATACTATTTTTCCTATAAATCCTAAACGAAACGATGTCCCACAAATTTGAATACAGCAATGGAAAGCTAAAACCAATAGTAATCGGATGACATAGAGTTTTTATTCAAAAAGACTTCAGTATAGGGGGTATTCTCTAACAAACTTTCGCTTTTCCCAAAATAAGGTCAAAATCCCCAAAATACTATTTTTCCTATAAATCCTAAACGAAACGATGTCCCACAAATTTGAACACAGCAGTGAAAAGCAAAAACCAATAGTAATCGAATGACATATAGTCAAAAAGACTTCAGTATAGGGGGTATTCACTAACAAACTTTCGCTTTTCCCAATATAAGGTCAAAATCCCCAAAATACTATTTTCCTATAAATCCTAAACGAAACGATGTCCCACAAATTTGAACACAGCAGTGAAAAGTGAAAAGCTGAAACCAATAGTAATCGAATGACATAGTTTTTATTCAAAAAGACTTCAGTATAGGGGGTATTCAGTAACAAACTTTCATTTTTCCCAAAATAATGTCAAAATCCCCAAAATACTATTTTTCCTATAAATCCTAAACGAAACGATGTCCCACAAATTTGAATACAGCAATAGAAAGCTAAAACTAATAGTAATCGAATGACATATAGTTTTTATTCAAAAAGACTTCAGTATAGGGGGTATTCACTAACAAACTTTCATTTTTCCCAAAATAAGCTCAAAATTCCCAAAATACTATTTTTCCTATAAATCCTAAACGAAACGATGTCCTACAAATTTGAACACAGCAGTAGAAAGCTAAAACTAATAGTAATCGAATGACATATAGTGTTTATTCAAAAAGACTTCAGTATAGGGGGTATTCACTAACAAATTTTCGCTTTTCCCAATATAAGGTCAAAATCCCCAAAATACTATTTTTCCTATAAATCCTAAACGAAACGATGTCCCACAAATTTGAATACAGCAATGGAAAGCTAAAACCAATAGTAATCGGATGACATAGAGTTTTTATTCAAAAAGACTTCAGTATAGGGGGTATTCTCTAACAAACTTTCGCTTTTCCCAAAATAAGGTCAAAATCCCCAAAATACTATTTTTCCTATAAATCCTAAACGAAACGATGTCCCACAAATTTGAACACAGCAGTGAAAAGCAAAAACCAATAGTAATCGAATGACATATAGTCAAAAAGACTTCAGTATAGGGGGTATTCACTAACAAACTTTCGCTTTTCCCAATATAAGGTCAAAATTACCAAAATACTATTTTCCTATAAATCCTAAACGAAACGATGTATCACAAATTTGAACACAGCAGTGAAAAGTGAAAAGCTGAAACCAATAGTAATCGAATGACATAGTTTTTATTCAAAAAGACTTCAGTATAGGGGGTATTCACTAACAAACTTTCATTTTTCCCAAAATAAGGTCAAAATCCCCAAAATATTATTTTTCCTATAAATCCTAAACGAAACGATGTCCTACAAATTTGAACACAGCAGTAGAAAGCTAAAACTAATAGTAATCGAATGACATATAGTTTTTATTCAAAAAGACTTCAGGATTGGGGGTATTCACTAACAAACTTTCATTTTTCCCAAAATAAGGTCAAAATCCCCAAAATACTATTTTTCCTATAAATCCTAAACGATACGATGTCCCACAAATTTGAACACATCAGTGAAAAGCTAGGACCAATAGTAATCGAATGACATATAGCTTTTATTCAAAAAGACTTCAGTATAGGGGGTATTCACTAACAAACTTTCATTTTTCCCAAAATAAGGTCAAAATCCCCAAAATACTATTTTTCCTATAACACCTAAACGAAACGATGTCCCACAAATTTGACCACATCAGTGAAAAGCTAGAACCAATAGTAATCGAATGACATTTAGTTTTTATTCAAAAAGACTTCAGTATAGGGGGTATTCACTAACAAACTTTCATTTTTCCCAAAATAAGGTCAAAATCCCCAAAATACTATTTTTCCTATAAATCCTGAACGAAACGATGTCCCACAAATTTGAACACAGCAATAGAAAGCTAAAACTAATAGTAATCGAATGACATATAGTTTTTAATCAAAAAGACTTCAGTATAGGGGGTATTCACTAACAAACTTTCATTTTTCCCAAAATAAGGTCAAAATCCCCAAAATACTATTTTTCCTATAAATCCTGAACGAAACGATGTCCCACAAATTTGAATACAGCAATAGAAAGCTAAAACTAATAGTAATCGAATGACATAGAGTTTTTATTCAAAAAGATTTCAGTATAGGGGGTATTCACTAACAAACTTTCATTTTTCTGAAAATAAGGTCAAAATCCCCAAAATACTATTTTTCCTATAACACCTAAACGAAACGATGTCCCACAAATTTGAACACATCAGTGAAAAGCTAGAACCAATAGTATTCGAATGACATATAGTTTTTATTCAAAAAGACTTCAGTATAGGGGGTATTCACTAACAAACTTTCATTTTTCCCAAAATAAGCTCAAAATTCCCAAAATACTATTTTTCCTATAAATCCTAAACGAAACGATGTCCCACAAATTTGAACACAGCAATAGAAAGCTAAATCTAGTAGCAATCGAATGACATAGAGTTTTTATTCAAAAAGACTTCAGTATAGGGGATATTCACTAACAAACTTTCGCTTTTCCCAAAATAAGGTCAAAATCCCCAAAATACTATTTTTCCTATAAATCCTAAACGAAACGATGTCCCACAAATTTGAATACAGCAATGAAAAGCGAAAACCAATAGTAATCGGATGAGATAGAGTTTTTATTCAATAAGACTTCAGTATAGGAGGTATTCGCTAACAAACTTTCATTTTTCCCAAAATAAGCTCAAAATTCCCAAAAAACTATTTTTGCTATAAATCCTAAACGAAACGATGTCCTACAAATTTGAACACATCAGTGAAAAGCTAGGACCAATAGTAATCGAATGACATATAGTTTTTATTCAAAAAGACTTCAGTATAGGGGGTATTCACTAACAAATTTTCGCTTTTCCCAATATAAGGTCAAAATCCCCAAAATACTATTTTTCCTATAAATCCTAAAGGAAACGTGGTCCCACAAATTTGAATACAGCAATGGAAAGCTAAAACCAATAGTAATCGGACGACATAGAGTTTTTATTCAATAAGACTTCAGTATAGGGGGTATTCACTAACAAATTTTCGCTTTTCCCAAAATAAGCTCAAAATTCCCAAAAAACTATTTTTCCTATAAATCCTAAACGAAACGTGGTCCCACAAATTTGAATACAGCAATGGAAAGCTAAAACCAATTGTATTCGAATGACATATAGTTTTTATTCAAAAAGACTTCAGTATAGGGGGTATTCACTAACAAACTTTCATTTTTCCCAAAATAAGCTCAAAATTCCCAAAATACTATTTTTCCTATAAATCCTAAACGAAACGATGTCCCACAAATTTGAACACAGCAATAGAAAGCTAAAACTAATAGTAATCGAATGACATAGAGTTTTTATTCAAAAAGACTTCAGTATAGGGGGTATTCACTAACAAACTTTCATTTTTCCCAAAATAAGGTCAAAATCCCCAAAATACTATTTTTCCTATAAATCCTAAACGAAACGATGTCCCACAAATTTGAACACAGCAATAGAAAGCTAAAACTAAAAGTAATAGAATGACATATAGTTTTTATTCAAAAAGACTTCAGTATAGGGGGTACTCACTAACAAACTTTCATTTTTCCCAAAATAAGCTCAAAATTCCCAAAATACTATTTTTCCTATAAATCCTAAACGAAACGATGTCCTACAAATTTGAACACAGCAGTAGAAAGCTAAAACTAATAGTAATCGAATGACATATAGTGTTTATTCAAAAAGACTTCAGTATAGGGGGTATTCACTAACAAATTTTCGCTTTTCCCAATATAAGGTCAAAATCCCCAAAATACTATTTTTCCTATAAATCCTAAACGAAACGATGTCCCACAAATTTGAATACAGCAATGGAAAGCTAAAACCAATAGTAATCGGATGACATAGAGTTTTTATTCAAAAAGACTTCAGTATAGGGGGTATTCTCTAACAAACTTTCGCTTTTCCCAAAATAAGGTCAAAATCCCCAAAATACTATTTTTCCTATAAATCCTAAACGAAACGATGTCCCACAAATTTGAACACAGCAGTGAAAAGCAAAAACCAATAGTAATCGAATGACATATAGTCAAAAAGACTTCAGTATAGGGGGTATTCTCTAACAAACTTTCGCTTTTCCCAAAATAAGGTCAAAATCCCCAAAATACTATTTTTCCTATAAATCCTAAACGAAACGATGTCCCACAAATTTGAACACATCAGTGAAAAGCTAGGACCAATAGTAATCGAATGACATATAGCTTTTATTCAAAAAGACTTCAGTATAGGGGGTATTCACTAACAAACTTTCATTTTTCCCAAAATAAGGTCAAAATCCCCAAAATACTATTTTTCCTATAACACCTAAACGAAACGATGTCCCACAAATTTGACCACATCAGTGAAAAGCTAGAACCAATAGTAATCGAATGACATTTAGTTTTTATTCAAAAAGACTTCAGTATAGGGGGTATTCACTAACAAACTTTCATTTTTCCCAAAATAAGGTCAAAATCCCCAAAATACTATTTTTCCTATAAATCCTGAACGAAACGATGTCCCACAAATTTGAACACAGCAATAGAAAGCTAAAACTAATAGTAATCGAATGACATATAGTTTTTAATCAAAAAGACTTCAGTATAGGGGGTATTCACTAACAAACTTTCATTTTTCCCAAAATAAGGTCAAAATCCCCAAAATACTATTTTTCCTATAAATCCTGAACGAAACGATGTCCCACAAATTTGAATACAGCAATAGAAAGCTAAAACTAATAGTAATCGAATGACATAGAGTTTTTATTCAAAAAGATTTCAGTATAGGGGGTATTCACTAACAAACTTTCATTTTTCTGAAAATAAGGTCAAAATCCCCAAAATACTATTTTTCCTATAACACCTAAACGAAACGATGTCCCACAAATTTGAACACATCAGTGAAAAGCTAGAACCAATAGTATTCGAATGACATATAGTTTTTATTCAAAAAGACTTCAGTATAGGGGGTATTCACTAACAAACTTTCATTTTTCCCAAAATAAGCTCAAAATTCCCAAAATACTATTTTTCCTATAAATCCTAAACGAAACGATGTCCCACAAATTTGAACACAGCAATAGAAAGCTAAATCTAGTAGCA
Organism: Phania funesta; assembly: GCA_963932375.1. Lineage (NCBI taxonomy): Eukaryota > Metazoa > Arthropoda > Insecta > Diptera > Tachinidae > Phania > Phania funesta. Next base: position 74,598,577 of record OZ010652.1, on the reverse strand, counting down.
ATCGAATGACATAGAGTTTTTATTCAAAAAGACTTCAGTATAGGGGATATTCACTAACAAACTTTCGCTTTTCCCAAAATAAGCTCAAAATTCCCAAAAAACTATTTTTGCTATAAATCCTAAACGAAACGATGTCCTACAAATTTGAACACATCAGTGAAAAGCTAGGACCAATAGTAATCGAATGACATATAGTTTTTATTCAAAAAGACTTCAGTATAGGGGGTATTCACTAACAAATTTTCGCTTTTCCCAATATAAGGTCAAAATCCCCAAAATACTATTTTTCCTATAAATCCTAAAGGAAACGTGGTCCCACAAATTTGAATACAGCAATGGAAAGCTAAAACCAATAGTAATCGGACGACATAGAGTTTTTATTCAATAAGACTTCAGTATAGGGGGTATTCACTAACAAATTTTCGCTTTTCCCAAAATAAGCTCAAAATTCCCAAAAAACTATTTTTCCTATAAATCCTAAACGAAACGTGGTCCCACAAATTTGAATACAGCAATGGAAAGCTAAAACCAATTGTATTCGAATGACATATAGTTTTTATTCAAAAAGACTTCAGTATAGGGGGTATTCACTAACAAACTTTCATTTTTCCCAAAATAAGCTCAAAATTCCCAAAATACTATTTTTCCTATAAATCCTAAACGAAACGATGTCCCACAAATTTGAACACAGCAATAGAAAGCTAAAACTAATAGTAATCGAATGATATAGAGTTTTTATTCAAAAAGACTTCAGTATAGGGGGTATTCACTAACAAACTTTCATTTTTCCCAAAATAAGGTCAAAATCCCCAAAATACTATTTTTCCTATAAATCCTAAACGAAACGATGTCCCACAAATTTGAACACAGCAATAGAAAGCTAAAACTAAAAGTAATAGAATGACATATAGTTTTTATTCAAAAAGACTTCAGTATAGGGGGTATTCACTAACAAACTTTCATTTTTCCCAAAATAAGCTCAAAATTCCCAAAATACTATTTTTCCTATAAATCCTAAACGAAACGATGTCCTACAAATTTGAACACAGCAGTAGAAAGCTAAAACTAATAGTAATCGAATGACATATAGTGTTTATTCAAAAAGACTTCAGTATAGGGGGTATTCACTAACAAATTTTCGCTTTTCCCAATATAAGGTCAAAATCCCCAAAATACTATTTTTCCTATATATCCTAAACGAAACGATGTCCCACAAATTTGAATACAGCAATGGAAAGCTAAAACCAATAGTAATCGGATGACATAGAGTTTTTATTCAAAAAGACTTCAGTATAGGGGGTATTCTCTAACAAACTTTCGCTTTTCCCAAAATAAGGTCAAAATCCCCAAAATACTATTTTTCCTATAAATCCTAAACGAAACGATGTCCCACAAATTTGAACACAGCAGTGAAAAGCAAAAACCAATAGTAATCGAATGACATATAGTCAAAAAGACTTCAGTATAGGGGGTATTCACTAACAAACTTTCGCTTTTCCCAATATAAGGTCAAAATCCCCAAAATACTATTTTCCTATAAATCCTAAACGAAACGATGTCCCACAAATTTGAACACAGCAGTGAAAAGTGAAAAGCTGAAACCAATAGTAATCGAATGACATAGTTTTTATTCAAAAAGACTTCAGTATAGGGGGTATTCATTAACAAACTTTCATTTTTCCCAAAATAAGGTCAAAATCCCCAAAATACTATTTTTCCTATAAATCCTAAACGAAACGATGTCCCACAAATTTGAACACAGCAATAGAAAGCTAAAACTAAAAGTAATAGAATGACATATAGTTTTTATTCAAAAAGACTTCAGTATAGGGGGTATTCACTAACAAACTTTCATTTTTCCCAAAATAAGCTCAAAATTCCCAAAATACTATTTTTCCTATAAATCCTAAACGAAACGATGTCCTACAAATTTGAACACAGCAGTAGAAAGCTAAAACTAATAGTAATCGAATGACATATAGTGTTTATTCAAAAAGACTTCAGTATAGGGGGTATTCACTAACAAATTTTCGCTTTTCCCAATATAAGGTCAAAATCCCCAAAATACTATTTTTCCTATAAATCCTATACGAAACGATGTCCCACAAATTTGAATACAGCAATGAAAAGCGAAAACCAATAGTAATCGGATGACATAGAGTTTTTATTCAAAAAGACTTCAGTATAGGGGGTATTCTCTAACAAACTTTCGCTTTTCCCAAAATAAGGTCAAAATCCCCAAAATACTATTTTTCCTATAAATCCTAAACGAAACGATGTCCCACAAATTTGAACACAGCAGTGAAAAGCAAAAACCAATAGTAATCGAATGACATATAGTCAAAAAGACTTCAGTATAGGGGGTATTCACTAACAAACTTTCGCTTTTCCCAATATAAGGTCAAAATCCCCAAAATACTATTTTCCTATAAATCCTAAACGAAACGATGTCCCACAAATTTGAACACAGCAGTGAAAAGTGAAAAGCTGAAACCAATAGTAATCGAATGACATAGTTTTTATTCAAAAAGACTTCAGTATAGGGGGTATTCACTAACAAACTTTCATTTTTCCCAAAATAAGGTCAAAATCCCCAAAATACTATTTTTCCTATAAATCCTAAACGAAACGATGTCCCACAAATTTGAATACAGCAATAGAAAGCTAAAACTAATAGTAATCGAATGACATATAGTTTTTATTCAAAAAGACTTCAGTATAGGGGGTATTCACTAACAAACTTTCATTTTTCCCAAAATAAGCTCAAAATTCCCAAAATACTATTTTTCCTATAAATCCTAAACGAAACGATGTCCTACAAATTTGAACACAGCAGTAGAAAGCTAAAACTAATAGTAATCGAATGACATATAGTGTTTATTCAAAAAGACTTCAGTATAGGGGGTATTCACTAACAAATTTTCGCTTTTCCCAATATAAGGTCAAAATCCCCAAAATACTATTTTTCCTATAAATCCTAAACGAAACGATGTCCCACAAATTTGAATACAGCAATGGAAAGCTAAAACCAATAGTAATCGGATGACATAGAGTTTTTATTCAAAAAGACTTCAGTATAGGGGGTATTCTCTAACAAACTTTCGCTTTTCCCAAAATAAGGTCAAAATCCCCAAAATACTATTTTTCCTATAAATCCTAAACGAAACGATGTCCCACAAATTTGAACACAGCAGTGAAAAGCAAAAACCAATAGTAATCGAATGACATATAGTCAAAAAGACTTCAGTATAGGGGGTATTCACTAACAAACTTTCGCTTTTCCCAATATAAGGTCAAAATTACCAAAATACTATTTTCCTATAAATCCTAAACGAAACGATGTCCCACAAATTTGAACACAGCAGTGAAAAGTGAAAAGCTGAAACCAATAGTAATCGAATGACATAGTTTTTATTCAAAAAGACTTCAGTATAGGGGGTATTCACGAACAAACTTTCATTTTTCCCAAAATAAGGTCAAAATCCCCAAAATATTATTTTTCCTATAAATCCTAAACGAAACGATGTCCTACAAATTTGAACACAGCAGTAGAAAGCTAAAACTAATAGTAATCGAATGACATATAGTTTTTATTCAAAAAGACTTCAGGATTGGGGGTATTCACTAACAAACTTTCATTTTTCCCAAAATAAGGTCAAAATCCCCAAAATACTATTTTTCCTATAAATCCTAAACGAAACGATGTCCCACAAATTTGAACACATCAGTGAAAAGCTAGGACCAATAGTAATCGAATGACATATAGCTTTTATTCAAAAAGACTTCAGTATAGGGGGTATTCACTAACAAACTTTCATTTTTCCCAAAATAAGGTCAAAATCCCCAAAATACTATTTTTCCTATAAATCCTAAACGAAACGATGTCCCACAAATTTGAACACAGCAATAGAAAGCTAAAACTAATAGTAATCGAATGACATATAGTTTTTATTCAAAAAGACTTCAGTATAGGGGGTATTCACTAACAAACTTTCATTTTTCCCAAAATAAGGTCAAAATCCCCAAAATACTATTTTTCCTATAAATCCTGAACGAAACGATGTCCCACAAATTTGAATACAGCAATAGAAAGCTAAAACTAATAGTAATCGAATGACATAGAGTTTTTATTCAAAAAGACTTCAGTATAGGGGGTATTCACTAACAAACTTTCATTTTTCCGAAAATAAGGTCAAAATCCCCAAAATACTATTTTTCCTATAACACCTAAACGAAACGATGTCCCACAAATTTGAACACATCAGTGAAAAGCTAGAACCAATAGTATTCGAATGACATATAGTTTTTATTCAAAAAGACTTCAGTATAGGGGGTATTCACTAACAAACTTTCATTTTTCCCAAAATAAGCTCAAAATTCCCAAAATACTATTTTTCCTATAAATCCTAAACGAAACGATGTCCCACAAATTTGAACACAGCAATAGAAAGCTAAATCTAGTAGTAATCGAATGGCATAGAGTTTTTATTCAAAAAGACTTCAGTATAGGGGGTATTCACTAACAAACTTTCATTTTTCCCAAAATAAGGTCAAAATCCCCAAAATACTATTTTTCCTATAAATCCTGAACGAAACGATGTCCTACAAATTTGAACACAGCAGTAGAAAGCTAAAACTAATAGTAATCGAATGACATATAGTGTTTATTCAAAAAGACTTCAGTATAGGGGGTATTCACTAACAAATTTTCGCTTTTCCCAATATAAGGTCAAAATCCCCAAAATACTATTTTTCCTATAAATCCTAAACGAAACGATGTCCCACAAATTTGAATACAGCAATGGAAAGCTAAAACCAATAGTAATCGGATGACATAGAGTTTTTATTCAAAAAGACTTCAGTATAGGGGGTATTCTCTAACAAACTTTCGCTTTTCCCAAAATAAGGTCAAAATCCCCAAAATACTATTTTTCCTATAAATCCTAAACGAAACGATGTCCCACAAATTTGAACACAGCAGTGAAAAGCAAAAACCAATAGTAATCGAATGACATATAGTCAAAAAGACTTCAGTATAGGGGGTATTCACTAACAAACTTTCGCTTTTCCCAATATAAGGTCAAAATCCCCAAAATACTATTTTCCTATAAATCCTAAACGAAACGATGTCCCACAAATTTGAACACAGCAGTGAAAAGTGAAAAGCTGAAACCAATAGTAATCGAATGACATAGTTTTTATTCAAAAAGACTTCAGTATAGGGGGTATTCATTAACAAACTTTCATTTTTCCCAAAATAAGGTCAAAATCCCCAAAATACTATTTTTCCTATAAATCCTAAACGAAACGATGTCCCACAAATTTGAACACAGCAATAGAAAGCTAAAACTAAAAGTAATAGAATGACATATAGTTTTTATTCAAAAAGACTTCAGTATAGGGGGTATTCACTAACAAACTTTCATTTTTCCCAAAATAAGCTCAAAATTCCCAAAATACTATTTTTCCTATAAATCCTAAACGAAACGATGTCCTACAAATTTGAACACAGCAGTAGAAAGCTAAAACTAATAGTAATCGAATGACATATAGTGTTTATTCAAAAAGACTTCAGTATAGGGGGTATTCACTAACAAATTTTCGCTTTTCCCAATATAAGGTCAAAATCCCCAAAATACTATTTTTCCTATAAATCCTAAACGAAACGATGTCCCACAAATTTGAATACAGCAATGGAAAGCTAAAACCAATAGTAATCGGATGACATAGAGTTTTTATTCAAAAAGACTTCAGTATAGGGGGTATTCTCTAACAAACTTTCGCTTTTCCCAAAATAAGGTCAAAATCCCCAAAATACTATTTTTCCTATAAATCCTAAACGAAACGATGTCCCACAAATTTGAACACAGCAGTGAAAAGCAAAAACCAATAGTAATCGAATGACATATAGTCAAAAAGACTTCAGTATAGGGGGTATTCACTAACAAACTTTCGCTTTTCCCAATATAAGGTCAAAATCCCCAAAATACTATTTTCCTATAAATCCTAAACGAAACGATGTCCCACAAATTTGAACACAGCAGTGAAAAGTGAAAAGCTGAAACCAATAGTAATCGAATGACATAGTTTTTATTCAAAAAGACTTCAGTATAGGGGGTATTCATTAACAAACTTTCATTTTTCCCAAAATAAGGTCAAAATCCCCAAAATACTATTTTTCCTATAAATCCTAAACGAAACGATGTCCCACAAATTTGAACACAGCAATAGAAAGCTAAAACTAAAAGTAATAGAATGACATATAGTTTTTATTCAAAAAGACTTCAGTATAGGGGGTATTCACTAACAAACTTTCATTTTTCCCAAAATAAGCTCAAAATTCCCAAAATACTATTTTTCCTATAAATCCTAAACGAAACGATGTCCTACAAATTTGAACACAGCAGTAGAAAGCTAAAACTAATAGTAATCGAATGACATATAGTGTTTATTCAAAAAGACTTCAGTATAGGGGGTATTCACTAACAAATTTTCGCTTTTCCCAATATAAGGTCAAAATCCCCAAAATACTATTTTTCCTATAAATCCTATACGAAACGATGTCCCACAAATTTGAATACAGCAATGAAAAGCGAAAACCAATAGTAATCGGATGACATAGAGTTTTTATTCAAAAAGACTTCAGTATAGGGGGTATTCTCTAACAAACTTTCGCTTTTCCCAAAATAAGGTCAAAATCCCCAAAATACTATTTTTCCTATAAATCCTAAACGAAACGATGTCCCACAAATTTGAACACAGCAGTGAAAAGCAAAAACCAATAGTAATCGAATGACATATAGTCAAAAAGACTTCAGTATAGGGGGTATTCACTAACAAACTTTCGCTTTTCCCAATATAAGGTCAAAATCCCCAAAATACTATTTTCCTATAAATCCTAAACGAAACGATGTCCCACAAATTTGAACACAGCAGTGAAAAGTGAAAAGCTGAAACCAATAGTAATCGAATGACATAGTTTTTATTCAAAAAGACTTCAGTATAGGGGGTATTCACTAACAAACTTTCATTTTTCCCAAAATAAGGTCAAAATCCCCAAAATACTATTTTTCCTATAAATCCTAAACGAAACGATGTCCCACAAATTTGAATACAGCAATAGAAAGCTAAAACTAATAGTAATCGAATGACATATAGTTTTTATTCAAAAAGACTTCAGTATAGGGGGTATTCACTAACAAACTTTCATTTTTCCCAAAATAAGCTCAAAATTCCCAAAATACTATTTTTCCTATAAATCCTAAACGAAACGATGTCCTACAAATTTGAACACAGCAGTAGAAAGCTAAAACTAATAGTAATCGAATGACATATAGTGTTTATTCAAAAAGACTTCAGTATAGGGGGTATTCACTAACAAATTTTCGCTTTTCCAAATATAAGGTCAAAATCCCCAAAATACTATTTTTCCTATAAATCCTAAACGAAACGATGTCCCACAAATTTGAATACAGCAATGGAAAGCTAAAACCAATAGTAATCGGATGACATAGAGTTTTTATTCAAAAAGACTTCAGTATAGGGGGTATTCTCTAACAAACTTTCGCTTTTCCCAAAATAAGGTCAAAATCCCCAAAATACTATTTTTCCTATAAATCCTAAACGAAACGATGTCCCACAAATTTGAACACAGCAGTGAAAAGCAAAAACCAATAGTAATCGAATGACATATAGTCAAAAAGACTTCAGTATAGGGGGTATTCACTAACAAACTTTCGCTTTTCCCAATATAAGGTCAAAATTACCAAAATACTATTTTCCTATAAATCCTAAACGAAACGATGTCCCACAAATTTGAACACAGCAGTGAAAAGTGAAAAGCTGAAACCAATAGTAATCGAATGACATAGTTTTTATTCAAAAAGACTTCAGTATAGGGGGTATTCACTAACAAACTTTCATTTTTCCCAAAATAAGGTCAAAATCCCCAAAATATTATTTTTCCTATAAATCCTAAACGAAACGATGTCCTACAAATTTGAACACATCAGTGAAAAGCTAGGACCAATAGTAATCGAATGACATATAGCTTTTATTCAAAAAGACTTCAGTATAGGGGGTATTCACTAACAAACTTTCATTTTTCCCAAAATAAGGTCAAAATCCCCAAAATACTATTTTTCCTATAAATCCTAAACGAAACGATGTCCCACAAATTTGAACACAGCAATAGAAAGCTAAAACTAATAGTAATCGAATGACATAGTTTTTATTCAAAAAGACTTCAGTATAGGGGGTATTCACTAACAAACTTTCATTTTTCCCAAAATAAGGTCAAAATCCCCAAAATACTATTTTTCCTATAAATCCTAAACGAAACGATGTCCCACAAATTTGAATACAGCAATAGAAAGCTAAAACTAATAGTAATCGAATGACATATAGTTTTTATTCAAAAAGACTTCAGTATAGGGGGTATTCACTAACAAACTTTCATTTTTCCCAAAATAAGCTCAAAATTCCCAAAATACTATTTTTCCTATAAATCCTAAACGAAACGATGTCCTACAAATTTGAACACAGCAGTAGAAAGCTAAAACTAATAGTAATCGAATGACATATAGTGTTTATTCAAAAAGACTTCAGTATAGGGGGTATTCACTAACAAATTTTCGCTTTTCCAAATATAAGGTCAAAATCCCCAAAATACTATTTTTCCTATAAATCCTAAACGAAACGATGTCCCACAAATTTGAATACAGCAATGGAAAGCTAAAACCAATAGTAATCGGATGACATAGAGTTTTTATTCAAAAAGACTTCAGTATAGGGGGTATTCTCTAACAAACTTTCGCTTTTCCCAAAATAAGGTCAAAATCCCCAAAATACTATTTTTCCTATAAATCCTAAACGAAACGATGTCCCACAAATTTGAACACAGCAGTGAAAAGCAAAAACCAATAGTAATCGAATGACATATAGTCAAAAAGACTTCAGTATAGGGGGTATTCACTAACAAACTTTCGCTTTTCCCAATATAAGGTCAAAATTACCAAAATACTATTTTCCTATAAATCCTAAACGAAACGATGTCCCACAAATTTGAACACAGCAGTGAAAAGTGAAAAGCTGAAACCAATAGTAATCGAATGACATAGTTTTTATTCAAAAAGACTTCAGTATAGGGGGTATTCACTAACAAACTTTCATTTTTCCCAAAATAAGGTCAAAATCCCCAAAATATTATTTTTCCTATAAATCCTAAACGAAACGATGTCCTACAAATTTGAACACATCAGTGAAAAGCTAGGACCAATAGTAATCGAATGACATATAGCTTTTATTCAAAAAGACTTCAGTATAGGGGGTATTCACTAACAAACTTTCATTTTTCCCAAAATAAGGTCAAAATCCCCAAAATACTATTTTTCCTATAAATCCTAAACGAAACGATGTCCCACAAATTTGAACACAGCAATAGAAAGCTAAAACTAATAGTAATCGAATGACATATAGTTTTTATTCAAAAAGACTTCAGTATAGGGGGTATTCACTAACAAACTTTCATTTTTCCCAAAATAAGGTCAAAATCCCCAAAATACTATTTTTCCTATAAATCCTGAACGAAACGATGTCCCACAAATTTGAATACAGCAATAGAAAGCTAAAACTAATAGTAATCGAATGACATAGAGTTTTTATTCAAAAAGACTTCAGTATAGGGGGTATTCACTAACAAACTTTCATTTTTCCGAAAATAAGGTCAAAATCCCCAAAATACTATTTTTCCTATAACACCTAAACGAAACGATGTCCCACAAATTTGAACACATCAGTGAAAAGCTAGAACCAATAGTATTCGAATGATATATAGTTTTTATTCAAAAACACTTCAGTATAGGGGGTATTCACTAACAAACTTTCATTTTTCCCAAAATAAGCTCAAAATCCCCAAAATACTATTTTTCCTATAAATCCTAAACGAAACGATGTCCCACAAATTTGAACACAGCAATAGAAAGCTAAATCTAGTAGTAATCGAATGGCATAGAGTTTTTATTCAAAAAGACTTTAGTATAGGGGGTATTCACTAACAAACTTTCGCTTTTCCCAAAATAAGGTCAAAATCCCCAAAATACTATTTTTCCTATAAATCCTAAACGAAACGATGTTCCACAAATTTGAATACAGCAATGGAAAGCTAAAACCAATAGTAATCGGATGACATAGAGTTTTTATTCAATAAGACTTCAGTATAGGAGGTATTCGCTAACAAACTTTCATTTTTCCCAAAATAAGCTCAAAATTCCCAAAAAACTATTTTTCCTATAAATCCTAAATGAAAGGATGTCCTACAAATTTGAACACATCAGTGAAAAGCTAGGACCAATAGTAATCGAATGACATATAGTTTTTATTCAAAAAGACTTCAGTATAGGGGGTATTCACTAACAAATTTTCGCTTTTCCCAATATAAGGTCAAAATCCCCAAAATACTATTTTTCCTATAAATCCTAAACGAAACGATGTCCCACAAATTTGAATACAGCAATAGAAAGCTAAAACTAATAGTAATCGAATGACATATAGTTTTTATTCAAAAAGACTTCAGTATAGGGGGTATTCACTAACAAACTTTCATTTTTCCCAAAATAAGCTCAAAATTCCCAAAATACTATTTTTCCTATAAATCCTAAACGAAACGATGTCCTACAAATTTGAACACAGCAGTAGAAAGCTAAAACTAATAGTAATCGAATGACATATAGTGTTTATTCAAAAAGACTTCAGTATAGGGGGTATTCACTAACAAATTTTCGCTTTTCCCAATATAAGGTCAAAATCCCCAAAATACTATTTTTCCTATAAATCCTAAACGAAACGATGTCCCACAAATTTGAATACAGCAATGGAAAGCTAAAACCAATAGTAATCGGATGACATAGAGTTTTTATTCAAAAAGACTTCAGTATAGGGGGTATTCTCTAACAAACTTTCGCTTTTCCCAAAATAAGGTCAAAATCCCCAAAATACTATTTTTCCTATAAATCCTAAACGAAACGATGTCCCACAAATTTGAACACAGCAGTGAAAAGCAAAAACCAATAGTAATCGAATGACATATAGTCAAAAAGACTTCAGTATAGGGGGTATTCACTAACAAACTTTCGCTTTTCCCAATATAAGGTCAAAATTACCAAAATACTATTTTCCTATAAATCCTAAACGAAACGATGTCCCACAAATTTGAACACAGCAGTGAAAAGTGAAAAGCTGAAACCAATAGTAATCGAATGACATAGTTTTTATTCAAAAAGACTTCAGTATAGGGGGTATTCACTAACAAACTTTCATTTTTCCCAAAATAAGGTCAAAATCCCCAAAATATTATTTTTCCTATAAATCCTAAACGAAACGATGTCCTACAAATTTGAACACAGCAGTAGAAAGCTAAAACTAATAGTAATCGAATGACATATAGTTTTTATTCAAAAAGACTTCAGGATTGGGGGTATTCACTAACAAACTTTCATTTTTCCCAAAATAAGGTCAAAATCCCCAAAATACTATTTTTCCTATAAATCCTAAACGAAACGATGTCCCACAAATTTGAACACATCAGTGAAAAGCTAGGACCAATAGTAATCGAATGACATATAGCTTTTATTCAAAAAGACTTCAGTATAGGGGGTATTCACTAACAAACTTTCATTTTTCCCAAAATAAGGTCAAAATCCCCAAAATACTATTTTTCCTATAAATCCTAAACGAAACGATGTCCCACAAATTTGAACACAGCAATAGAAAGCTAAAACTAATAGTAATCGAATGACATAGAGTTTTTATTCAAAAAGACTTCAGTATAGGGGGTATTCACTAACAAACTTTCATTTTTCCCAAAATAAGGTCAAAATCCCCAAAATACTATTTTTCCTATAAATCCTGAACGAAACGATGTCCCACAAATTTGAATACAGCAATAGAAAGCTAAAACTAATAGTAATCGAATGACATAGAGTTTTTATTCAAAAAGACTTCAGTATAGGGGGTATTCACTAACAAACTTTCATTTTTCCGAAAATAAGGTCAAAATCCCCAAAATACTATTTTTCCTATAACACCTAAACGAAACGATGTCCCACAAATTTGAACACATCAGTGAAAAGCTAGAACCAATAGTATTCGAATGACATATAGTTTTTATTCAAAAAGACTTCAGTATAGGGGGTATTCACTAACAAACTTTCGCTTTTCCCAAAATAAGGTCAAAATCCCCAAAATACTATTTTTGCTATAAATCCTAAACGAAACGATGTTCCACAAATTTGAATACAGCAATGGAAAGCTAAAACCAATAGTAATCGGATGACATAGAGTTTTTATTCAATAAGACTTCAGTATAGGAGGTATTCGCTAACAAACTTTCATTTTTCCCAAAATAAGCTCAAAATTCCCAAAAAACTATTTTTCCTATAAATCCTAAACGAAAGGATGTCCTACAAATTTGAACACATCAGTGAAAAGCTAGGACCAATAGTAATCGAATGACATATAGTTTTTATTCAAAAAGACTTCAGTATAGGGGGTATTCACTAACAAATTTTCGCTTTTCCCAATATAAGGTCAAAATCCCCAAAATACTATTTTTCCTATAAATCCTAACCGAAACGTGGTCCCACAAATTTGAATACAGCAATGGAAAGCTAAAACCAATAGTAATCGGATGACATAGAGTTTTTATTCAAAAAGACTTCAGTATAGGGGGTATTCTCTAACAAACTTTCGCTTTTCCCAAAATAAGGTCAAAATCCCCCAAATACTATTTTTCCTATAAATCCTAAACGAAACGATGTCCCACAAATTTGAACACAGCAGTGAAAAGCAAAAACCAATAGTAATCGAATGACATATAGTCAAAAAGACTTCAGTATAGGGGGTATTCACTAACAAACTTTCGCTTTTCCCAATATAAGGTCAAAATCCCCAAAATACTATTTTCCTATAAATCCTAAACGAAACGATGTCCCACAAATTTGAACACAGCAGTGAACAGTGAAAAGCTGAAACCAATAGTAATCGAATGACATAGTTTTTATTCAAAAAGACTTCAGTATAGGGGGTATTCACTAACAAACTTTCATTTTTCCCAAAATAAGGTCAAAATCCCCAAAATACTATTTTTCCTATAAATCCTAAACGAAATGATGTCCTACAAATTTGAACACAGCAGTAGAAAGCTAAAACTAATAGTAATCGAATGACATATAGTTTTTATTCAATAAGACTTCAGTATAGGAGGTATTCGCTAACAAACTTTCGCTTTTCCCAAAATAAGGTCAAAATCCCCAAAATACTATTTTTCCTATAACTCCTAAACGAAACGATGTCCCACAAATCTGAATACAGCAATGGAAAGCTAAAACCAATAGTAATCGGACGACATAGAGTTTTTATTCAAAAAGACTTCAGTATAGGGGGTATTCACTAACAAACTTTCATTTTTCCCAAAATAAGGTCAAAATCCCCAAAATACTATTTTTCCTATAAATCCTAAACGAAACGATGTCCTACAAATTTGAACACAGCAGTAGAAAGCTAAAACTAGTAGTAATCGAATGACATATAGTTTTTATTCAATAAGACTTCAGTATAGGAGGTATTCGCTAACAAACTTTCGCTTTTCCCAAAATAAGGTCAAAATCCCCAAAATACTATTTTTCCTATAACTCCTAAACGAAACGATGTCCCACAAATCTGAATACAGCAATGGAAAGCTAAAACCAATAGTAATCGGACGACATAGAGTTTTTATTCAATAAGACTTCAGTATAGGAGGTATTCGCTAACAAACTTTCATTTTTCCCAAAATAAGCTCAAAATTCCCAAAATACTATTTTTCCTATAAACCCTAAACGAAACGATGTCCTACAGATTTGAACACATCAGTGAAAAGCTAGGACCAATAGTAATCGAATGACATATAGTTTTTATTAAAAAAGACTTCAGTATAGGGGGTATTCACTAACAAATTTTCGCTTTTCCCAATATAAGGTCAAAATCCCCAAAATACTATTTTTCCTATAAATCCTAAACGAAACGTTGTCCCACAAATTTGAATACAGCAATGGAAAGCTAAAACCAATAGTAATCGGATGACATAGAGTTTTTATTCAAAAAGACTTCAGTATAGGGGGTATTCTCTAACAAACTTTCGCTTTTCCCAACATAAGGTCAAAATCCCCAAAATACTATTTTTCCTATAAATCCTAAACGAAACGATGTCCCACAAATTTGAACCCAGCAGTGAAAAGCAAAAACCAATAGTAATCGAATGACATATAGTCAAAAAGACTTCAGTATAGGGGGTATTCACTAACAAACTTTCGCTTTTCCCAATATAAGGTCAAAATCCCCAAAATACTATTTTCCTATAAATCCTAAACGAAACGATGTCCCACAAATTTGAACACAGCAGTGAAAAGTGAAAAGCTGAAACCAATAGTAATCGAATGACATAGTTTTTATTCAAAAAGACTTCAGTATAGGGGGTATTCACTAACAAACTTTCATTTTTCAGAAAATAAGGTCAAAATCCCCAAAATACTATTTTTCCTATAACACCTAAACGAAACGATGTCCCACAAATTTGAACACATCAGTGAAAAGCTAGAACCAATAGTATTCGAATGACATATAGTTTTTATTCAAAAAGACTTCAGTATAGGGGGTATTCACTAACAAACTTTCATTTTTCCCAAAATAAGCTCAAAATTCCCAAAATACTATTTTTCCTATAAATCCTAAACGAAACGATGTCCCACAAAGTTGAACACAGCAATAGAAAGCTAAATCTAGTAGTAATCGAATGACATAGAGTTTTTATTCAAAAAAACTTCAGTATAGGGGGTATTCACTAACAAACTTTCGCTTTTCCCAAAATAAGGTCAAAATCCCCAAAATACTATTTTTCCTATAAATCCTAAACGAAACGATGTCCCACAAATTTGAATACAGCAATGGAAAGCTAAAACCAATAGTAATCGGATGACATAGAGTTTTTATTCAATAAGACTTCAGTATAGGAGGTATTCGCTAACAAACTTTCATTTTTCCCAAAATAAGCTCAAAATTCCCAAAAAACTATTTTTTCTATAAATCCTAAACGAAAGGATGTCCTACAAATTTGAATACATCAGTGAAAAGCTAGGACCAATAGTAATCGAATGACATATAGTTTTTATTAAAAAACACTTCAGTATAGGGGGTATTCACTAACAAATTTTCGCTTTTCCCAAAATAAGGTCAAAATCCCCAAAATACTATTTTTCCTATAAATCCTAACCGAAACGTGGTCCCACAAATTTGAATACAGCAATGGAAAGCTAAAACCAATAGTAATCGGATGACATAGAGTTTTTATTCAAAAAGACTTCAGTATAGGGGGTATTCTCTAACAAACTTTCGCTTTTCCCAAAATAAGGTCAAAATCCCCCAAATACTATTTTTCCTATAAATCCTAAACGAAACGATGTCCCACAAATTTGAACACAGCAGTGAAAAGCAAAAACCAATAGTAATCGAATGACATATAGTCAAAAAGACTTCAGTATAGGGGGTATTCACTAACAAACTTTCGCTTTTCCCAATATAAGGTCAAAATCCCCAAAATACTATTTTCCTATAAATCCTAAACGAAACGATGTCCCACAAATTTGAACACAGCAGTGAACAGTGAAAAGCTGAAACCAATAGTAATCGAATGACATAGTTTTTATTCAAAAAGACTTCAGTATAGGGGGTATTCACTAACAAACTTTCATTTTTTCCAAAATAAGGTCAAAATCCCCAAAATACTATTTTTCCTATAAATCCTAAACGAAACGATGTCCTACAAATTTGAACACAGCAGTAGAAAGCTAAAACTAATAGTAATCGAATGACATATAGTTTTTATTCAATAAGACTTCAGTATAGGAGGTATTCGCTAACAAACTTTCGCTTTTCCCAAAATAAGGTCAAAATCCCCAAAATACTATTTTTCCTATAACTCCTAAACGAAACGATGTCCCACAAATCTGAATACAGCAATGGAAAGCTAAAACCAATAGTAATCGGACGACATAGAGTTTTTATTCAATAAGACTTCAGTATAGGAGGTATTCGCTAACAAACTTTCATTTTTCCCAAAATAAGCTCAAAATTCCCAAAATACTATTTTTCCTATAAACCCTAAACGAAACGATGTCCTACAAATTTGAACACATCAGTGAAAAGCTAGGACCAATAGTAATCGAATGACATATAGTTTTTATTAAAAAAGACTTCAGTATAGGGGGTATTCACTAACAAATTTTCGCTTTTCCCAATATAAGGTCAAAATCCCCAAAATACTATTTTTCCTATAAATCCTAAACGAAACGTTGTCCCACAAATTTGAATACAGCAATGGAAAGCTAAAACCAATAGTAATCGGATGACATAGAGTTTTTATTCAAAAAGACTTCAGTATAGGGGGTATTCTCTAACAAACTTTCGCTTTTCCCAACATAAGGTCAAAATCCCCAAAATACTATTTTTCCTATAAATCCTAAACGAAACGATGTCCCACAAATTTGAACACAGCAGTGAAAAGCAAAAACCAATAGTAATCGAATGACATATAGTCAAAAAGACTTCAGTATAGGGGGTATTCACTAACAAACTTTCGCTTTTCCCAATATAAGGTCAAAATCCCCAAAATACTATTTTCCTATAAATCCTAAACGAAACGATGTCCCACAAATTTGAACACAGCAGTGAAAAGTGAAAAGCTGAAACCAATAGTAATCGAATGACATAGTTTTTATTCAAAAAGACTTCAGTATAGGGGGTATTCACTAACAAACTTTCATTTTTCCCAAAATAAGGTCAAAATCCCCAAAATACTATTTTTCCTATAAATCCTAAACGAAACGATGTCCTACAAATTTGAACACAGCAGTAGAAAGCTAAAACTAATAGTAATCGAATGACATATAGTTTTTATTCAAAAAGACTTCAGGATTGGGGGTATTCACTAACAAACTTTCATTTTTCCCAAAATAAGGTCAAAATCCCCAAAATACTATTTTTCCTATAAATCCTAAACGAAACGATGTCCCACAAATTTGAACACATCAGTGAAAAGCTAGGACCAATAGTAATCGAATGGCATATAGCTTTTATTCAAAAAGACTTCAGTATAGGGGGTATTCACTAACAAACTTTCATTTTTCCCAAAATACTATTTTTCCTATAAATCCTAAACGAAACGATGTCCCACAAATTTGAACACATCAGTGAAAAGCTAGAACCAATAGTAATCGAATGACATATAGTTTTTATTCAAAAAGACTTCAGTATAGGGGGTATTCACTAACAAACTTTCATTTTTCCCAAAATAAGGTCAAAATCCCCAAAATGCTATTTTTCCTATAAATCCTAAACGAGACGATGTCGCACAAATTTGAACACAGCAATAGAAAGCTAAAACTAATAGTAATCGAATGGCATATAGCTTTTATTCAAAAAGACTTCAGTATAGGGGGTATTCACTAACAAACTTTCATTTTTCCCAAAATACTATTTTTCCTATAAATCCTAAACGAAACGATGTCCCACAAATTTGAACACATCAGTGAAAAGCTAGGACCAATAGTAATCGAATGACATATAGTTTTTATTCAAAAAGACTTCAGTATAGGGGGTATTCACTAACAAACTTTCATTTTTCCCAAAATAAGGTCAAAATCCCCAAAATACTATTTTTCCTATAACACCTAAACGAAACGATGTCCCACAAATTTGTCCACATCAGTGAAAAGCTAGAACCAATAGTAATCGAATGACATATAGTTTTTATTCAAAAAGATTTCAGTATAGGGGGTATTCACTAACAAACTTTCATTTTTCCCAAAATAAGGTCAAAATCCCCAAAATACTATTTTTCCTATAAATCCTAAACGAAACGATGTCCCACAAATTTGAACACAGCAATAGAAAGCTAAAACTAATAGTAATCGAATGACATAGAGTTTTTATTCAAAAAGACTTCAGTATCGGGGGTATTCACTAACAAACTTTCATTTTTCCCAAAATAAGGTCAAAATCCCCAAAATACTATTTTTCCTATAACACCTAAACGAAACGATGTCCCACAAATTTGAACACATCAGTGAAAAGCTAGAACCAATAGTATTCGAATGTATAAATCCTAAACGAAACGATGTCCCACAAATTTGAACACATCAGCGAAAAGCTAGAACCAATAGTATTCGAATGACATATAGTTTTTATTCAAAAAGACTTCAGTATAGGGGGTATTCACTAACAAACTTTCATTTTTCCCAAAATAAGCTCAAAATTCCCAAAATACTATTTTTCCTATAAATCCTAAACGAAACGATGTCCCACAAATTTGAACACAGCAATAGAAAGCTAAAACTAGTAGTAATCGAATGACATAGAGTTTTTATTCAAAAAGACTGCAGTATAGGGGGTATTCACTATCAAACTTTCGCTTTTCCCAAAATAAGGTCAAAATCCCCAAAATACTATTTTTCCTATAAATCTTAAACGAAACGATGTCCCACAAATTTGAATACAGCAATGGAAAGCTAAAACCAATAGTAATCGGATGACATAGAGTTTTTATTCAAAAAGACTTCAGTATAGGGGGTATTCACTAACAAACTTTCATTTTTCCCAAAATAAGCTCAAAATTCCCAAAATACTATTTTTCCTATAAATCCTAAACGAAACGATGTCCCACAAATTTGAACACAGCCATAGAAAGCTAAAACTAATAGTAATCGAATGACATAGAGTTTTTATTCAAAAAGACTTCAGTATCGGGGGTATTCACTAACAAACTTTCGCTTTTCCCAAAATAAGGTCAAAATCCCCAAAATACTATTTTTCCTATAAATCCTAAACGAAACGATGTCCCACAAATTTGAACACAGCAGTGAGAAGCAAAAACCAATAGTAATCGAATGACATATAGTCAAAAAGACTGAAGTATAGAGGGTATTCACTAACAAACTTTCGCTTTTCCCAATATAAGGTCAAAATCCCCAAAATACTATTTTCCTATAAATCCTAAACGAAACGATGTCCCACAAATTTGAACACAGCAGTGAAAAGTGAAAAGCTGAAACCAATAGTAATCGAATGACATAGTTTTTATTCAAAAAGACTTCAGTATAGGGGGTATTCACTAACAAACTTTCATTTTTCCCAAAATAAGGTCAAAATCCCCAAAATACTATTTTTCCTATAAATCCTAAACGAAACGATGTCCTACAAATTTGAACACAGCAGTAGAAAGCTAAAACTAGTAGTAATCGAATGACATATAGTTTTTATTCAATAAGACTTCAGTATAGGAGGTATTCGCTAACAAACTTTCGCTTTTCCCAAAATAAGGTCAAAATCCCCAAAATACTATTTTTCCTATAACTCCTAAACGAAACGATGTCCCACAAATCTGAATACAGCAATGGAAAGCTAAAACCAATAGTAATCGGACGACATAGAGTTTTTATTCAATAAGACTTCAGTATAGGAGGTATTCGCTAACAAACTTTCATTTTTCCCAAAATAAGCTCAAAATTCCCAAAATACTATTTTTCCTATAAACCCTAAACGAAACGATGTCCTACAGATTTGAACACATCAGTGAAAAGCTAGGACCAATAGTAATCGAATGACATATAGTTTTTATTAAAAAAGACTTCAGTATAGGGGGTATTCACTAACAAATTTTCGCTTTTCCCAATATAAGGTCAAAATCCCCAAAATACTATTTTTCCTATAAATCCTAAACGAAACGTTGTCCCACAAATTTGAATACAGCAATGGAAAGCTAAAACCAATAGTAATCGGATGACATAGAGTTTTTATTCAAAAAGACTTCAGTATAGGGGGTATTCTCTAACAAACTTTCGCTTTTCCCAACATAAGGTCAAAATCCCCAAAATACTATTTTTCCTATAAATCCTAAACGAAACGATGTCCCACAAATTTGAACCCAGCAGTGAAAAGCAAAAACCAATAGTAATCGAATGACATATAGTCAAAAAGACTTCAGTATAGGGGGTATTCACTAACAAACTTTCGCTTTTCCCAATATAAGGTCAAAATCCCCAAAATACTATTTTCCTATAAATCCTAAACGAAACGATGTCCCACAAATTTGAACACAGCAGTGAAAAGTGAAAAGCTGAAACCAATAGTAATCGAATGACATAGTTTTTATTCAAAAAGACTTCAGTATAGGGGGTATTCACTAACAAACTTTCATTTTTCCGAAAATAAGGTCAAAATCCCCAAAATACTATTTTTCCTATAACACCTAAACGAAACGATGTCCCACAAATTTGAACACATCAGTGAAAAGCTAGAACCAATAGTATTCGAATGACATATAGTTTTTATTCAAAAAGACTTCAGTATAGGGGGTATTCACTAACAAACTTTCATTTTTCCCAAAATAAGCTCAAAATTCCCAAAATACTATTTTTCCTATAAATCCTAAACGAAACGATGTCCCACAAAGTTGAACACAGCAATAGAAAGCTAAATCTAGTAGTAATCGAATGACATAGAGTTTTTATTCAAAAAAACTTCAGTATAGGGGGTATTCACTAACAAACTTTCGCTTTTCCCAAAATAAGGTCAAAATCCCCAAAATACTATTTTTCCTATAAATCCTAAACGAAACGATGTCCCACAAATTTGAATACAGCAATGGAAAGCTAAAACCAATAGTAATCGGATGACATAGAGTTTTTATTCAATAAGACTTCAGTATAGGAGGTATTCGCTAACAAACTTTCATTTTTCCCAAAATAAGCTCAAAATTCCCAAAAAACTATTTTTTCTATAAATCCTAAACGAAAGGATGTCCTACAAATTTGAATACATCAGTGAAAAGCTAGGACCAATAGTAATCGAATGACATATAGTTTTTATTAAAAAACACTTCAGTATAGGGGGTATTCACTAACAAATTTTCGCTTTTCCCAAAATAAGGTCAAAATCCCCAAAATACTATTTTTCCTATAAATCCTAACCGAAACGTGGTCCCACAAATTTGAATACAGCAATGGAAAGCTAAAACCAATAGTAATCGGATGACATAGAGTTTTTATTCAAAAAGACTTCAGTATAGGGGGTATTCTCTAACAAACTTTCGCTTTTCCCAAAATAAGGTCAAAATCCCCCAAATACTATTTTTCCTATAAATCCTAAACGAAACGATGTCCCACAAATTTGAACACAGCAGTGAAAAGCAAAAACCAATAGTAATCGAATGACATATAGTCAAAAAGACTTCAGTATAGGGGGTATTCACTAACAAACTTTCGCTTTTCCCAATATAAGGTCAAAATCCCCAAAATACTATTTTCCTATAAATCCTAAACGAAACGATGTCCCACAAATTTGAACACAGCAGTGAACAGTGAAAAGCTGAAACCAATAGTAATCGAATGACATAGTTTTTATTCAAAAAGACTTCAGTATAGGGGGTATTCACTAACAAACTTTCATTTTTTCCAAAATAAGGTCAAAATCCCCAAAATACTATTTTTCCTATAAATCCTAAACGAAACGATGTCCTACAAATTTGAACACAGCAGTAGAAAGCTAAAACTAATAGTAATCGAATGACATATAGTTTTTATTCAATAAGACTTCAGTATAGGAGGTATTCGCTAACAAACTTTCGCTTTTCCCAAAATAAGGTCAAAATCCCCAAAATACTATTTTTCCTATAACTCCTAAACGAAACGATGTCCCACAAATCTGAATACAGCAATGGAAAGCTAAAACCAATAGTAATCGGACGACATAGAGTTTTTATTCAATAAGACTTCAGTATAGGAGGTATTCGCTAACAAACTTTCATTTTTCCCAAAATAAGCTCAAAATTCCCAAAATACTATTTTTCCTATAAACCCTAAACGAAACGATGTCCTACAAATTTGAACACATCAGTGAAAAGCTAGGACCAATAGTAATCGAATGACATATAGTTTTTATTAAAAAAGACTTCAGTATAGGGGGTATTCACTAACAAATTTTCGCTTTTCCCAATATAAGGTCAAAATCCCCAAAATACTATTTTTCCTATAAATCCTAAACGAAACGTTGTCCCACAAATTTGAATACAGCAATGGAAAGCTAAAACCAATAGTAATCGGATGACATAGAGTTTTTATTCAAAAAGACTTCAGTATAGGGGGTATTCTCTAACAAACTTTCGCTTTTCCCAACATAAGGTCAAAATCCCCAAAATACTATTTTTCCTATAAATCCTAAACGAAACGATGTCCCACAAATTTGAACACAGCAGTGAAAAGCAAAAACCAATAGTAATCGAATGACATATAGTCAAAAAGACTTCAGTATAGGGGGTATTCACTAACAAACTTTCGCTTTTCCCAATATAAGGTCAAAATCCCCAAAATACTATTTTCCTATAAATCCTAAACGAAACGATGTCCCACAAATTTGAACACAGCAGTGAAAAGTGAAAAGCTGAAACCAATAGTAATCGAATGACATAGTTTTTATTCAAAAAGACTTCAGTATAGGGGGTATTCACTAACAAACTTTCATTTTTCCCAAAATAAGGTCAAAATCCCCAAAATACTATTTTTCCTATAAATCCTAAACGAAACGATGTCCTACAAATTTGAACACAGCAGTAGAAAGCTAAAACTAATAGTAATCGAATGACATATAGTTTTTATTCAAAAAGACTTCAGGATTGGGGGTATTCACTAACAAACTTTCATTTTTCCCAAAATAAGGTCAAAATCCCCAAAATACTATTTTTCCTATAAATCCTAAACGAAACGATGTCCCACAAATTTGAACACATCAGTGAAAAGCTAGGACCAATAGTAATCGAATGGCATATAGCTTTTATTCAAAAAGACTTCAGTATAGGGGGTATTCACTAACAAACTTTCATTTTTCCCAAAATACTATTTTTCCTATAAATCCTAAACGAAACGATGTCCCACAAATTTGAACACATCAGTGAAAAGCTAGAACCAATAGTAATCGAATGACATATAGTTTTTATTCAAAAAGACTTCAGTATAGGGGGTATTCACTAACAAACTTTCATTTTTCCCAAAATAAGGTCAAAATCCCCAAAATGCTATTTTTCCTATAAATCCTAAACGAGACGATGTCGCACAAATTTGAACACAGCAATAGAAAGCTAAAACTAATAGTAATCGAATGGCATATAGCTTTTATTCAAAAAGACTTCAGTATAGGGGGTATTCACTAACAAACTTTCATTTTTCCCAAAATACTATTTTTCCTATAAATCCTAAACGAAACGATGTCCCACAAATTTGAACACATCAGTGAAAAGCTAGGACCAATAGTAATCGAATGACATATAGTTTTTATTCAAAAAGACTTCAGTATAGGGGGTATTCACTAACAAACTTTCATTTTTCCCAAAATAAGGTCAAAATCCCCAAAATACTATTTTTCCTATAACACCTAAACGAAACGATGTCCCACAAATTTGTCCACATCAGTGAAAAGCTAGAACCAATAGTAATCGAATGACATATAGTTTTTATTCAAAAAGATTTCAGTATAGGGGGTATTCACTAACAAACTTTCATTTTTCCCAAAATAAGGTCAAAATCCCCAAAATACTATTTTTCCTATAAATCCTAAACGAAACGATGTCCCACAAATTTGAACACAGCAATAGAAAGCTAAAACTAATAGTAATCGAATGACATAGAGTTTTTATTCAAAAAGACTTCAGTATCGGGGGTATTCACTAACAAACTTTCATTTTTCCCAAAATAAGGTCAAAATCCCCAAAATACTATTTTTCCTATAACACCTAAACGAAACGATGTCCCACAAATTTGAACACATCAGTGAAAAGCTAGAACCAATAGTATTCGAATGTATAAATCCTAAACGAAACGATGTCCCACAAATTTGAACACATCAGCGAAAAGCTAGAACCAATAGTATTCGAATGACATATAGTTTTTATTCAAAAAGACTTCAGTATAGGGGGTATTCACTAACAAACTTTCATTTTTCCCAAAATAAGCTCAAAATTCCCAAAATACTATTTTTCCTATAAATCCTAAACGAAACGATGTCCCACAAATTTGAACACAGCAATAGAAAGCTAAAACTAGTAGTAATCGAATGACATAGAGTTTTTATTCAAAAAGACTGCAGTATAGGGGGTATTCACTATCAAACTTTCGCTTTTCCCAAAATAAGGTCAAAATCCCCAAAATACTATTTTTCCTATAAATCTTAAACGAAACGATGTCCCACAAATTTGAATACAGCAATGGAAAGCTAAAACCAATAGTAATCGGATGACATAGAGTTTTTATTCAAAAAGACTTCAGTATAGGGGGTATTCACTAACAAACTTTCATTTTTCCCAAAATAAGCTCAAAATTCCCAAAATACTATTTTTCCTATAAATCCTAAACGAAACGATGTCCCACAAATTTGAACACAGCCATAGAAAGCTAAAACTAATAGTAATCGAATGACATAGAGTTTTTATTCAAAAAGACTTCAGTATCGGGGGTATTCACTAACAAACTTTCGCTTTTCCCAAAATAAGGTCAAAATCCCCAAAATACTATTTTTCCTATAAATCCTAAACGAAACGATGTCCCACAAATTTGAACACAGCAGTGAGAAGCAAAAACCAATAGTAATCGAATGACATATAGTCAAAAAGACTGAAGTATAGAGGGTATTCACTAACAAACTTTCGCTTTTCCCAATATAAGGTCAAAATCCCCAAAATACTATTTTCCTATAAATCCTAAACGAAACGATGTCCCACAAATTTGAACACAGCAGTGAAAAGTGAAAAGCTGAAACCAATAGTAATCGAATGACATAGTTTTTATTCAAAAAGACTTCAGTATAGGGGGTATTCACTAACAAACTTTCATTTTTCCCAAAATAAGGTCAAAATCCCCAAAATACTATTTTTCCTATAAATCCTAAACGAAACGATGTCCTACAAATTTGAACACAGCAGTAGAAAGCTAAAACTAATAGTAATCGAATGACATATAGTTTTTATTCAAAAAGACTTCAGGATTGGGGGTATTCACTAACAAACTTTCATTTTTCCCAAAATAAGGTCAAAATCCCCAAAATACTATTTTTCCTATAAATCCTAAACGAAACGATGTCCCACAAATTTGAACACATCAGTGAAAAGCTAGGACCAATAGTAATCGAATGGCATATAGCTTTTATTCAAAAAGACTTCAGTATAGGGGGTATTCACTAACAAACTTTCATTTTTCCCAAAATACTATTTTTCCTATAAATCCTAAACGAAACGATGTCCCACAAATTTGAACACATCAGTGAAAAGCTAGAACCAATAGTAATCGAATGACATATAGTTTTTATTCAAAAAGACTTCAGTATAGGGGGTATTCACTAACAAACTTTCATTTTTCCCAAAATAAGGTCAAAATCCCCAAAATGCTATTTTTCCTATAAATACTAAACGAGACGATGTCGCACAAATTTGAACACAGCAATAGAAAGCTAAAACTAATAGTAATCGAATGGCATATAGCTTTTATTCAAAAAGACTTCAGTATAGGGGGTATTCACTAACAAACTTTCATTTTTCCCAAAATACTATTTTTCCTATAAATCCTAAACGAAACGATGTCCCACAAATTTGAACACATCAGTGAAAAGCTAGGACCAATAGTAATCGAATGACATATAGTTTTTATTCAAAAAGACTTCAGTATAGGGGGTATTCACTAACAAACTTTCATTTTTCCCAAAATAAGGTCAAAATCCCCAAAATACTATTTTTCCTATAACACCTAAACGAAACGATGTCCCACAAATTTGTCCACATCAGTGAAAAGCTAGAACCAATAGTAATCGAATGACATATAGTTTTTATTCAAAAAGATTTCAGTATAGGGGGTATTCACTAACAAACTTTCATTTTTCCCAAAATAAGGTCAAAATCCCCAAAATACTATTTTTCCTATAAATCCTAAACGAAACGATGTCCCACAAATTTGAACACAGCAATAGAAAGCTAAAACTAATAGTAATCGAATGACATAGAGTTTTTATTCAAAAAGACTTCAGTATCGGGGGTATTCACTAACAAACTTTCATTTTTCCCAAAATAAGGTCAAAATCCCCAAAATACTATTTTTCCTATAACACCTAAACGAAACGATGTCCCACAAATTTGAACACATCAGTGAAAAGCTAGAACCAATAGTATTCGAATGTATAAATCCTAAACGAAACGATGTCCCACAAATTTGAACACATCAGCGAAAAGCTAGAACCAATAGTATTCGAATGACATATAGTTTTTATTCAAAAAGACTTCAGTATAGGGGGTATTCACTAACAAACTTTCATTTTTCCCAAAATAAGCTCAAAATTCCCAAAATACTATTTTTCCTATAAATCCTAAACGAAACGATGTCCCACAAATTTGAACACAGCAATAGAAAGCTAAAACTAGTAGTAATCGAATGACATAGAGTTTTTATTCAAAAAGACTGCAGTATAGGCGGTATTCACTATCAAACTTTCGCTTTTCCCAAAATAAGGTCAAAATCCCCAAAATACTATTTTTCCTATAAATCTTAAACGAAACGATGTCCCACAAATTTGAATACAGCAATGGAAAGCTAAAACCAATAGTAATCGGATGACATAGAGTTTTTATTCAAAAAGACTTCAGTATAGGGGGTATTCACTAACAAACTTTCATTTTTCCCAAAATAAGCTCAAAATTCCCAAAATACTATTTTTCCTATAAATCCTAAACGAAACGATGTCCCACAAATTTGAACACAGCCATAGAAAGCTAAAACTAATAGTAATCGAATGACATAGAGTTTTTATTCAAAAAGACTTCAGTATCGGGGGTATTCACTAACAAACTTTCATTTTTCCCAAAATAAGGTCAAAATCCCCAAAATACTATTTTTCCTATAACACCTAAACGAAACGATGTCCCACAAATTTGAACACATCAGTGAAAAGCTAGAACCAATAGTATTCGAATGTATAAATCCTAAACGAAACGATGTCCCACAAATTTGAACACATCAGCGAAAAGCTAGAGCCAATAGTATTCGAATGACATATAGTTTTTATTCAAAAAGACTTCAGTATAGGGGGTATTCACTAACAAACTTTCATTTTTCCCAAAATAAGCTCAAAATTCCCAAAATACTATTTTTCCTATAAATCCTAAACGAAACGATGTCCCACAAATTTGAACACAGCAATAGAAAGCTAAAACTAGTAGTAATCGAATGACATAGAGTTTTTATTCAAAAAGACTGCAGTATAGGGGGTATTCACTAACAAACTTTCATTTTTCCCAAAATAAGGTCAAAATCCCCAAAATACTATTTTTCCTATAACACCTAAACGAAACGATGTCCCACAAATTTGAACACATCAGTGAAAAGCTAGAACCAATAGTATTCGAATGTATAAATCCTAAACGAAACGATGTCCCACAAATTTGAACACATCAGCGAAAAGCTAGAACCAATAGTATTCGAATGACATATAGTTTTTATTCAAAAAGACTTCAGTATAGGGGGTATTCACTAACAAACTTTCATTTTTCCCAAAATAAGCTCAAAATTCCCAAAATACTATTTTTCCTATAAATCCTAAACGAAACGATGTCCCACAAATTTGAACACAGCAATAGAAAGCTAAAACTAGTAGTAATCGAATGACATATAGTTTTTATTCAAAAAGATTTCAGTATAGGGGGTATTCACTAACAAACTTTCCTTTTTCCCAAAATAAGGTCAAAATCCCCAAAATACTATTTTTCCTATAAATCCTAAACGAAACGATGTCCCACAAATTTGAACACAGCAATAGAAAGCTAAAACTAATAGTAATCGAATGACATAGAGTTTTTATTCAAAAAGACTTCAGTATCGGGGGTATTCACTAACAAACTTTCATTTTTCCCAAAATAAGGTCAAAATCCCCAAAATACTATTTTTCCTATAACACCTAAACGAAACGATGTCCCACAAATTTGAACACATCAGTGAAAAGCTAGAACCAATAGTATTCGAATGTATAAATCCTAAACGAAACGATGTCCCACAAATTTGAACACATCAGCGAAAAGCTAGAACCAATAGTATTCGAATGACATATAGTTTTTATTCAAAAAGACTTCAGTATAGGGGGTATTCACTAACAAACTTTCATTTTTCCCAAAATAAGCTCAAAATTCCCAAAATACTATTTTTCCTATAAATCCTAAACGAAACGATGTCCCACAAATTTGAACACAGCAATAGAAAGCTAAAACTAGTAGTAATCGAATGACATAGAGTTTTTATTCAAAAAGACAGCAGTATAGGGGGTATTCACTATCAAACTTTCGCTTTTCCCAAAATAAGGTCAAAATCCCCAAAATACTATTTTTCCTATAATTCCTAAACGAAACGATGTCCCACAAATTTGAACACAGCAATAGAAAGCTAAAACTAATAGTAATCGAATGACATAGAGTTTTTATTCAAAAAGACTTCAGTATCGGGGGTATTCACTAACAAACTTTCATTTTTCCCAAAATAAGGTCAAAATCCCCAAAATACTATTTTTCCTATAACACCTAAACGAAACGATGTCCCACAAATTTGAACACATCAGTGAAAAGCTAGAACCAATAGTATTCGAATGTATAAATCCTAAACGAAACGATGTCCCACAAATTTGAACACATCAGCGAAAAGCTAGAACCAATAGTATTCGAATGACATATAGTTTTTATTCAAAAAGACTTCAGTATAGGGGGTATTCACTAACAAACTTTCATTTTTCCCAAAATAAGCTCAAAATTCCCAAAATACTATTTTTCCTATAATTCCTAAACGAAACGATGTCCCACAAATTTGAACACAGCAATAGAAAGCTAAAACTAGTAGTAATCGAATGACATAGAGTTTTTATTCAAAAAGACTGCAGTATAAGGGGTATTCACTAACAAACTTTCATTTTTCCCAAAATAAGGTCAAAATCCCCAAAATACTATTTTTCCTATAACACCTAAACGAAACGATGTCCCACAAATTTGAACACATCAGTGAAAAGCTAGAACCAATAGTATTCGAATGTATAAATCCTAAACGAAACGATGTCCCACAAATTTGAACACATCAGCGAAAAGCTAGAACCAATAGTATTCGAATGACATATAGTTTTTATTCAAAAAGTCTTCAGTATAGGGGGTATTCACTAACAAACTTTCATTTTTCCCAAAATAAGCTCAAAATTCCCAAAATACTATTTTTCCTATAAGTCCTAAACGAAACGATGTCCCACAAATTTGAATACAGCAATGGAAAGCTAAAACCAATAGTAATCGAATGACATAGAGTTTTTATTCAAAAAGACTGCAGTATAGGGGGTATTCACTATCAAACTTTCGCTTTTCTCAAAATAAGGTCAAAATCCCCAAAATACTATTTTTCCTATAAATCCTAAACGAAACGATGTCCCACAAATTTGAATACAGCAATGGAAAGCTAAAACCGATAGTAATCGGATGACATAGAGTTTTTATTCAATAAGACTTCAGTATAGGGGGTATTCACTAACAAATTTTCGCTTTTCCCAAAATAAGCTCAAAATTCCCAAAAAACTATTTTTCCTATAAATCCTAAACGAAACGTGGTCCCACAAATTTGAATACAGCAATGGAAAGCTAAAACCAATAGTATTCGAATGACATATAGTGTTTATTCAAAAAGACTTCAGTATAGGGGGTATTCACTAACAAACTTTCATTTTTCCCAAAATAAGCTCAAAATTCCCAAAATACTATTTTTCCTATAAGTCCTAAACGAAACGATGTCCCACAAATTTGAACACAGCAATAGAAAGCTAAAACTAATAGTAATCGAATGACATAGAGTTTTTATTCAAAAAGACTTCAGTATAGGGGGTATTCACTAACAAACTTTCATTTTTCCCAAAATAAGCTCAAAATTCCCAAAATACTATTTTTCCTATAAATCCTAAACGAAACGATGTCCCACAAATTTGAACACAGCAATAGAAAGCTAAAACTAAAAGTAATAGAATGAAATATAGTTTTTATTCAAAAAGACTTCAGTATAGGGGGTATTCACTAACAAACTTTCATTTTTCCCAAAATAAGCTCAAAATTCCCAAAATACTATTTTTCCTATAAATCCTAAACGAAACGATGTCCTACAAATTTGAACACAGCAGTAGAAAGCTAAAACTAATAGTAATCGAATGACATATAGTGTTTATTCAAAAAGACTTCAGTATAGGGGGTATTCACTAACAAATTTTCGCTTTTCCCAATATAAGGTCAAAATCCCCAAAATACTATTTTTCCTATAAATCCTAAACGAAACGATGTCCCACAAATTTGAATACAGCAATGGAAAGCTAAAACCAATAGTAATCGGATGACATAGAGTTTTTATTCAAAAAGACTTCAGTATAGGGGGTATTCTCTAACAAACTTTCGCTTTTCCCAAAATAAGGTCAAAATCCCCAAAATACTATTTTTCCTATAAATCCTAAACGAAACGATGTCCCACAAATTTGAACACAGCAGTGAAAAGCAAAAACCAATAGTAATCGAATGACATATAGTCAAAAAGACTTCAGTATAGGGGGTATTCACTAACAAACTTTTGCTTTTCCCAATATAAGGTCAAAATCCCCAAAATACTATTTTCCTATAAATCCTAAACGAAACGATGTCCCACAAATTTGAACACAGCATTGAAAAGTGAAAAGCTGAAACCAATAGTAATCGAATGACATAGTTTTTATTCAAAAAGACTTCAGTATAGGGGGTATTCACTAACAAACTTTCATTTTTCCCAAAATAAGGTCAAAATCCCCAAAATACTATTTTTCCTATAAATCCTAAACGAAACGATGTCCCACAAATTTGAATACAGCAATAGAAAGCTAAAACTAATAGTAATCGAATGACATATAGTTTTTATTCAAAAAGACTTCAGTATAGGGGGTATTCACTAACAAACTTTCATTTTTCCCAAAATAAGCTCAAAATTCCCAAAATACTATTTTTCCTATAAATCCTAAACGAAACGATGTCCTACAAATTTGAACACAGCAGTAGAAAGCTAAAACTAATAGTAATCGAATGACATATAGTGTTTATTCAAAAAGACTTCAGTATAGGGGGTATTCACTAACAAATTTTCGCTTTTCCCAATATAAGGTCAAAATCCCCAAAATACTATTTTCCTATAAATCCTAAACGAAACGATGTCCCACAAATTTGAATACAGCAATGGAAAGCTAAAACCAATAGTAATCGGATGACATAGAGTTTTTATTCAAAAAGACTTCAGTATAGGGGGTATTCTCTAAGAAACTTTCGCTTTTCCCAAAATAAGGTCAAAATCCCCAAAATACTATTTTTCCTATAAATCCTAAACGAAACGATGTCCCACAAATTTGAACACAGCAGTGAAAAGCAAAAACCAATAGTAATCGAATGACATATAGTCAAAAAGACTTCAGTATAGGGGGTATTCACTAACAAACTTTCGCTTTTCCCAATATAAGGTCAAAATCCCCAAAATACTATTTTCCTATAAATCCTAAACGAAACGATGTCCCACAAATTTGAACACAGCAGTGAAAAGTGAAAAGCTGAAACCAATAGTAATCGAATGACATAGTTTTTATTCAAAAAGACTTCAGTATAGGGGGTATTCACTAACAAACTTTCATTTTTCCCAAAATAAGGTCAAAATCCCCAAAATATTATTTTTCCTATAAATCCTAAACGAAACGATGTCCTACAAATTTGAACACAGCAGTAGAAAGCTAAAACTAATAGTAATCGAATGACATATAGTTTTTATTCAAAAAGACTTCAGGATTGGGGGTATTCACTAACAAACTTTCATTTTTCCCAAAATAAGGTCAAAATCCCCAAAATACTATTTTTCCTATAAATCCTAAACGAAACGATGTCCCACAAATTTGAACACATCAGTGAAAAGCTAGGATCAATAGTAATCGAATGACATATAGCTTTTATTCAAAAAGACTTCAGTATAGGGGGTATTCACTAACAAACTTTCATTTTTCCCAAAATAAGGTCAAAATCCCCAAAATACTATTTTTCCTATAACACCTAAACGAAACGATGTCCCACAAATTTGACCACATCAGTGAAAAGCTAGAACCAATAGTAATCGAATGACATTTAGTTTTTATTCAAAAAGACTTCAGTATAGGGGGTATTCACTAACAAACTTTCATTTTTCCCAAAATAAGGTCAAAATCCCCAAAATACTATTTTTCCTATAAATCCTAAACGAAACGATGTCCCACAAATTTGAACACAGCAATAGAAAGCTAAAACTAATAGTAATCGAATGACATATAGTTTTTATTCAAAAAGACTTCAGTATAGGGGGTATTCACTAACAAACTTTCATTTTTCCCAAAATAAGGTCAAAATCCCCAAAATACTATTTTTCCTATAAATCCTGAACGAAACGATGTCCCACAAATTTGAATACAGCAATAGAAAGCTAAAACTAATAGTAATCGAATGACATAGAGTTTTTATTCAAAAAGACTTCAGTATAGGGGGTATTCACTAACAAACTTTCATTTTTCCGAAAATAAGGTCAAAATCCCCAAAATACTATTTTTCCTATAACACCTAAACGAAACGATGTCCCACAAATTTGAACACATCAGTGAAAAGCTAGAACCAATAGTATACGAATGACATATAGTTTTTATTCAAAAAGACTTCAGTATAGGGGGTATTCACTAACAAACTTTCATTTTTCCCAAAATAAGCTCAAAATTCCCAAAATACTATTTTTCCTATAAATCCTAAACGAAACGATGTCCCACAAATTTGAATACAGCAATGGAAAGCTAAAACCAATAGTAATCGGATGACATAGAGTTTTTATTCAATAAGACTTCTGTATAGGGGGTATTCACTAACAAATTTTCGCTTTTCCCAAAATAAGCTCAAAATTCCCAAAAAACTATTTTTCCTATAAATCCTAAACGAAACGTGGTCCCACAAATTTGAATACAGCAATGGAAAGCTAAAACCAATAGTATTCGAATGACATATAGTTTTTATTCAAAAAGACTTCAGTATAGGGGGTATTCACTAACAAACTTTCATTTTTCCCAAAATAAGCTCAAAATTCCCAAAATACTATTTTTCCTATAAATCCTAAACGAAACGATGTCCCACAAATTTGAACACAGCAATAGAAAGCTAAAACTAATAGTAATCGAATGACATAGAGTTTTTATTCAAAAAGACTTCAGTATAGGGGGTATTCACTAACAAACTTTCATTTTTCCCAAAATAAGCTCAAAATTCCCAAAATACTATTTTTCCTATAAATCCTAAACGAAACGATGTCCCACAAATTTGAACACAGCAGTGAAAAGCAAAAACCAATAGTAATCGAATGACATATAGTCAAAAAGACTTCAGTATAGGGGGTATTCACTAACAAACTTTCGCTTTTCCCAATATAAGGTCAAAATCCCCAAAATACTATTTTCCTATAAATCCTAAACGAAACGATGTCCCACAAATTTGAACACAGCAGTGAAAAGTGAAAAGCTGAAACCAATAGTAATCGAATGACATAGTTTTTATTCAAAAAGACTTCAGTATAGGGGGTATTCACTAACAAACTTTCATTTTTCCCAAAATAAGGTCAAAATCCCCAAAATACTATTTTTCCTATAAATCCTAAACGAAACGATGTCCCACAAATTTGAATACAGCAATGGAAAGCTAAAACCAATAGTAATCGGATGACATAGAGTTTTTATTCAATAAGACTTCAGTATAGGGGGTATTCACTAACAAATTTTCGCTTTTCCCAAAATAAGCTCAAAATTCCCAAAAAACTATTTTTCCTATAAATCCTAAACGAAACGTGGTCCCACAAATTTGAATACAGCAATGGAAAGCTAAAACCAATAGTATTCGAATGACATATAGTTTTTATTCAAAAAGACTTCAGTATAGGGGGTATTCACTAACAAATTTTCGCTTTTCCCAATATAAGGTCAAAATCCCCAAAATACTATTTTTCCTATAAATCCTAAACGAAACGATGTCCCACAAATTTGAATACAGCAATAGAAAGCTAAAACCAATAGTAATCGGATGACATAGAGTTTTTATTCAAAAAGACTTCAGTATAGGGGGTATTCTCTAACAAACTTTCGCTTTTCCCAAAATAAGGTCAAAATCCCCAAAATACTATTTTTCCTATAAATCCTAAACGAAACGATGTCCCACAAATTTGAACACAGCAGTGAAAAGCAAAAACCAATAGTAATCGAATGACATATAGTCAAAAAGACTTCAGTATAGGGGGTATTCACTAACAAACTTTCGCTTTTCCCAATATAAGGTCAAAATCCCCAAAATACTATTTTCCTATAAATCCTAAACGAAACGATGTCCCACAAATTTGAACACAGCAGTGAAAAGTGAAAAGCTGAAACCAATAGTAATCGAATGACATAGTTTTTATTCAAAAAGACTTCAGTATAGGGGGTATTCACTAACAAACTTTCATTTTTCCCAAAATAAGGTCAAAATCCCCAAAATACTATTTTTCCTATAAATCCTAAACGAAACGATGTCCCACAAATTTGAATACAGCAATAGAAAGCTAAAACTAATAGTAATCGAATGACATATAGTGTTTATTCAAAAAGACTTCAGTATAGGGGGTATTCACTAACAAATTTTCGCTTTTCCCAATATAAGGTCAAAATCCCCAAAATACTATTTTCCTGTAAATCCTAAACGAAACGATGTCCCACAAATTTGAATACAGCAATGGAAAGCTAAAACCAATAGTAATCGGATGACATAGAGTTTTTATTCAAAAAGACTTCAGTATAGGGGGTATTCTCTAAGAAACTTTCGCTTTTCCCAAAATAAGGTCAAAATCCCCAAAATACTATTTTTCCTATAAATCCTAAACGAAACGATGTCCCACAAATTTGAACACAGCAGTGAAAAGCAAAAACCAATAGTAATCGAATGACATATAGTCAAAAAGACTTCAGTATAGGGGGTATTCACTAACAAACTTTCGCTTTTCCCAATATAAGGTCAAAATCCCCAAAATACTATTTTCCTATAAATCCTAAACGAAACGATGTCCCACAAATTTGAACACAGCATGGAAAAGTGAAAAGCTGAAACCAATAGTAATCGAATGACATAGTTTTTATTCAAAAAGACTTCAGTATAGGGGGTATTCACTAACAAACTTTCATTTTTCCCAAAATAAGGTCAAAATCCCCAAAATATTATTTTTCCTATAAATCCTAAACGAAACGATGTCCTACAAATTTGAACACAGCAGTAGAAAGCTAAAACTAATAGTAATCGAATGACATATAGTTTTTATTCAAAAAGACTTCAGGATTGGGGGTATTCACTAACAAACTTTCATTTTTCCCAAAATAAGGTCAAAATCCCCAAAATACTATTTTTCCTATAAATCCTAAACGAAACGATGTCCCACAAATTTGAACACATCAGTGAAAAGCTAGGACCAATAGTAATCGAATGACATATAGCTTTTATTCAAAAAGACTTCAGTATAGGGGGTATTCACTAACAAACTTTCATTTTTCCCAAAATAAGGTCAAAATCCCCAAAATACTATTTTTCCTATAACACCTAAACGAAACGATGTCCCACAAATTTGACCACATCAGTGAAAAGCTAGAACCAATAGTAATCGAATGACATTTAGTCTTTATTCAAAAACACTTCAGTATAGGGGGTATTCACTAACAAACTTTCATTTTTCCCAAAATAAGGTCAAAATCCCCAAAATACTATTTTTCCTATAAATCCTAAACGAAACGATGTCCCACAAATTTGAACACAGCAATAGAAAGCTAAAACTAATAGTAATCGAATGACATATAGTTTTTATTCAAAAAGACTTCAGTATAGGGGGTATTCACTAACAAACTTTCATTTTTTCCAAAATAAGGTCAAAATCCCCAAAATACTATTTTTCCTATAAATCCTGAACGAAACGATGTCCCACAAATTTGAATACAGCAATAGAAAGCTAAAACTAATAGTAATCGAATGACATAGAGTTTTTATTCAAAAAGACTTCAGTATAGGGGGTATTCACTAACAAACTTTCATTTTTCCGAAAATAAGGTCAAAATCCCCAAAATACTATTTTTCCTATAACACCTAAACGAAACGATGTCCCACAAATTTGAACACATCAGTGAAAAGCTAGAACCAATAGTATTCGAATGACATATAGTTTTTATTCAAAAAGACTTCAGTATAGGGGGTATTCACTAACAAACTTTCATTTTTCCCAAAATAAGCTCAAAATTCCCAAAATACTATTTTTCCTATAAATCCTAAACGAAACGATGTCCCACAAATTTGAATACAGCAATGGAAAGCTAAAACCAATAGTAATCGGATGACATAGAGTTTTTATTCAATAAGACTTCAGTATAGGGGGTATTCACTAACAAATTTTCGCTTTTCCCAAAATAAGCTCAAAATTCCCAAAAAAACTATTTTTCCTATAAATCCTAAACGAAACGTGGTCCCATAAATTTGAATACAGCAATGGAAAGCTAAAACCAATAGTATTCGAATGACATATAGTTTTTATTCAAAAAGACTTCAGTATAGGGGGTATTCACTAACAAACTTTCATTTTTCCCAAAATAAGCTCAAAATTCCCAAAATACAATTTTTCCTATAAATCCTAAACGAAACGATGTCCCACAAATTTGAACACAGCAATAGAAAGCTAAAACTAATAGTAATCGAATGACATAGAGTTTTTATTCAAAAAGACTTCAGTATAGGGGGTATTCACTAACAAACTTTCATTTTTCCCAAAATAAGCTCAAAATTCCCAAAATACTATTTTTCCTATAAATCCTAAACGAAACGATGTCCCACAAATTTGAACACAGCAATAGAAAGCTAAAACTAAAAGTAATAGAATGACATATAGTTTTTATTCAAAAAGACTTCAGTATAGGGGGTATTCACTAACAAACTTTCATTTTTCCCAAAATAAGCTCAAAATTCCCAAAATACTATTTTTCCTATAAATCCTAAACGAAACGATGTCCTACAAATTTGAACACAGCAGTAGAAAGCTAAAACTAATAGTAATCGAATGACATATAGTGTTTATTCAAAAAGACTTCAGTATAGGGGGTATTCACTAACAAATTTTCGCTTTTCCCAATATAAGGTCAAAATCCCCAAAATACTATTTTTCCTATAAATCCTAAACGAAACGATGTCCCACAAATTTGAATACAGCAATGGAAAGCTAAAACCAATAGTAATCGGATGACATAGAGTTTTTATTCAAAAAGACTTCAGTATAGGGGGTATTCTCTAACAAACTTTCGCTTTTCCCAAAATAAGGTCAAAATCCCCAAAATACTATTTTTCCTATAAATCCTAAACGAAACGATGTCCCACAAATTTGAACACAGCAGTGAAAAGCAAAAACCAATAGTAATCGAATGACATATAGTCAAAAAGACTTCAGTATAGGGGGTATTCTCTAACAAACTTTCGCTTTTCCCAAAATAAGGTCAAAATTCCCAAAATACTATTTTTCCTATAAATCCTAAACGAAACGATGTCCCACAAATTTGAACACAGCAATAGAAAGCTAAAACTAATAGTAATCGAATGACATAGAGTTTTTATTCAAAAAGACTTCAGTATAGGGGGTATTCACTAACAAACTTTCATTTTTCCCAAAATAAGCTCAAAATTCCCAAAATACTATTTTTCCTATAAATCCTAAACGAAACGATGTCCCACAAATTTGAACACAGCAATAGAAAGCTAAAACTAAAAGTAATAGAATGACATATAGTTTTTATTCAAAAAGACTTCAGTATAGGGGGTATTCACTAACAAACTTTCATTTTTCCCAAAATAAGCTCAAAATTCCCAAAATACTATTTTTCCTATAAATCCTAAACGAAACGATGTCCTACAAATTTGAACACAGCAGTAGAAAGCTAAAACTAATAGTAATCGAATGACATATAGTGTTTATTCAAAAAGACTTCAGTATAGGGGGTATTCACTAACAAATTTTCGCTTTTCCCAATATAAGGTCAAAATCCCCAAAATACTATTTTTCCTATAAATCCTAAACGAAACGATGTCCCACAAATTTGAATACAGCAATGGAAAGCTAAAACCAATAGTAATCGGATGACATAGAGTTTTTATTCAAAAAGACTTCAGTATAGGGGGTATTCTCTAACAAACTTTCGCTTTTCCCAAAATAAGGTCAAAATCCCCAAAATACTATTTTTCCTATAAATCCTAAACGAAACGATGTCCCACAAATTTGAACACAGCAGTGAAAAGCAAAAACCAACAGTAATCGAATGACATATAGTCAAAAAGACTTCAGTATAGGGGGTATTCACTAACAAACTTTCGCTTTTCCCAATATAAGGTCAAAATCCCCAAAATACTATTTTCCTATAAATCCTAAACGAAACGATGTCCCACAAATTTGAACACAGCAGTGAAAAGTGAAAAGCTGAAACCAATAGTAATCGAATGACATAGTTTTTATTCAAAAAGACTTCAGTATAGGGGGTATTCACTAACAAACTTTCATTTTTCCCAAAATAAGGTCAAAATCCCCAAAATACTATTTTTCCTATAAATCCTAAACGAAACGATGTCCCACAAATTTGAATACAGCAATAGAAAGCTAAAACTAATAGTAATCGAATGACATATAGTTTTTATTCAAAAAGACTTCAGTATAGGGGGTATTCACTAACAAACTTTCATTTTTCCCAAAATAAGCTCAAAATTCCCAAAATACTATTTTTCCTATAAATCCTAAACGAAACGATGTCCTACAAATTTGAACACAGCAGTAGAAAGCTAAAACTAATAGCAATCGAATGACATATAGTGTTTATTCAAAAAGACTTCAGTATAGGGGGTATTCACTAACAAATTTTCGCTTTTCCCAATATAAGGTCAAAATCCCCAAAATACTATTTTCCTATAAATCCTAAACGAAACGATGTCCCACAAATTTGAATACAGCAATGGAAAGCTAAAACCAATAGTAATCGGATGACATAGAGTTTTTATTCAAAAAGACTTCAGTATAGGGGGTATTCTCTAAGAAACTTTCGCTTTTCCCAAAATAAGGTCAAAATCCCCAAAATACTATTTTTCCTATAAATCCTAAACGAAACGATGTCCCACAAATTTGAACACAGCAGTGAAAAGTGAAAAGCTGAAACCAATAGTAATCGAATGACATAGTTTTTATTCAAAAAGACTTCAGTATAGGGGGTATTCACTAACAAACTTTCATTTTTCCCAAAATAAGGTCAAAATCCCCAAAATATTATTTTTCCTATAAATCCTAAACGAAACGATGTCCTACAAATTTGAACACAGCAGTAGAAAGCTAAGACTAATAGTAATCGAATGACATATAGTTTTTATTCAAAAAGACTTCAGGATTGGGGGTATTCACTAACAAACTTTCATTTTTCCCAAAATAAGGTCAAAATCCCCAAAATACTATTTTTCCTATAAATCCTAAACGAAACGATGTCCCACAAATTTGAACACATCAGTGAAAAGCTAGGACCAATAGTAATCGAATGACATATAGCTTTTATTCAAAAAGACTTCAGTATAGGGGGTATTCACTAACAAACTTTCATTTTTCCCAAAATAAGGTCAAAATCCCCAAAATACTATTTTTCCTATAAATCCTGAACGAAACGATGTCCCACAAATTTGAATACAGCAATAGAAAGCTAAGACTAATAGTAATCGAATGACATATAGTTTTTATTCAAAAAGACTTCAGGATTGGGGGTATTCACTAACAAACTTTCATTTTTCCCAAAATAAGGTCAAAATCCCCAAAATACTATTTTTCCTATAAATCCTAAACGAAACGATGTCCCACAAATTTGAACACATCAGTGAAAAGCTAGGACCAATAGTAATCGAATGACATATAGCTTTTATTCAAAAAGACTTCAGTATAGGGGGTATTCACTAACAAACTTTCATTTTTCCCAAAATAAGGTCAAAATCCCCAAAATACTATTTTTCCTATAACACCTAAACGAAACGATGTCCCACAAATTTGACCACATCAGTGAAAAGCTAGAACCAATAGTAATCGAATGACATTTAGTTTTTATTCAAAAAGACTTCAGTATAGGGGGTATTCACTAACAAACTTTCATTTTTCCCAAAATAAGGTCAAAATCCCCAAAATACTATTTTTCCTATAAATCCTGAACGAAACGATGTCCCACAAATTTGAATACAGCAATAGAAAGCTAAAACTAATAGTAATCGAATGACATAGAGTTTTTATTCAAAAAGACTTCAGTATAGGGGGTATTCACTAACAAACTTTCATTTTTCCGAAAATAAGGTCAAAATCCCCAAAATACTATTTTTCCTATAACACCTAAACGAAACGATGTCCCACAAATTTGAACACATCAGTGAAAAGCTAGAACCAATAGTATTCGAATGACATATAGTTTTTATTCAAAAAGACTTCAGTATAGGGGGTATTCACTAACAAACTTTCATTTTTCCCAAAATAAGCTCAAAATTCCCAAAATACTATTTTTCCTATAAATCCTAAACGAAACGATGTCCCACAAATTTGAACACAGCAATAGAAAGCTAAATCTAGTAGTAATCGGATGACATAGAGTTTTTATTCAATAAGACTTCAGTATAGGAGGTATTCGCTAACAAACTTTCATTTTTCCCAAAATAAGCTCAAAATTCCCAAAAAACTATTTTTCCTATAAATCCTAAACGAAACGATGTCCTACAAATTTGAACACATCAGTGAAAAGCTAGGACCAATAGTAATCGGACGACATAGAGTTTTTATTCAATAAGACTTCAGTATAGGAGGTATTCGCTAACAAACTTTCATTTTTCCCAAAATAAGGTCAAAATTCCCAAAAAACTATTTTTCCTATAAATCCTAAACGAAACGATGTCCTACAAATTTGAACACATCAGTGAAAAGCTAGGACCAATAGTAATCGAATGACATATAGTTTTTAGTAAAAAAGACTTCAGTATAGGGGGTATTCACTAACAAATTTTCGCTTTTCCCAATATAAGGTCAATATCCCCAAAATACTATTTTTCCTATAAATCCTAAACGAAACGTTGTCCCACAAATTTGAATACAGCAATGGAAAGCTAAAACCAATAGTAATCGGATGACATAGAGTTTTTATTCAAAAAGACTTCAGTATAGGGGGTATTCTCTAACAAACTTTCGCTTTTCCCAACATAAGGTCAAAATCCCCAAAATACTATTTTTCCTATAAATCCTAATCGAAACGATGTCCCACAAATTTGAACACAGCAGTGAAAAGCAAAAACCAATAGTAATCGAATGACATATAGTCAAAAAGACTTCAGTATAGGGGGTATTCACTAACAAACTTTCATTTTTCCCAAAATAAGGTCAAAATCCCCAAAATACTATTTTTCCTATAAATCCTAAACGAAACGATGTCCCACAAATTTGAATACAGCAATAGAAAGCTAAAACTAATAGTAATCGAATGACATATAGTTTTTATTCAAAAAGACTTCAGTATAGGGGGTATTCACTAACAAACTTTCATTTTTCCCAAAATAAGCTCAAAATTCCCAAAATACTATTTTTCCTATAAATCCTAAACGAAACGATGTCCTACAAATTTGAACACAGCAGTAGAAAGCTAAAACTAATAGCAATCGAATGACATATAGTGTTTATTCAAAAAGACTTCAGTATAGGGGGTATTCACTAACAAATTTTCGCTTTTCCCAATATAAGGTCAAAATCCCCAAAATACTATTTTCCTATAAATCCTAAACGAAACGATGTCCCACAAATTTGAATACAGCAATGGAAAGCTAAAACCAATAGTAATCGGATGACATAGAGTTTTTATTCAAAAAGACTTCAGTATAGGGGGTATTCTCTAAGAAACTTTCGCTTTTCCCAAAATAAGGTCAAAATCCCCAAAATACTATTTTTCCTATAAATCCTAAACGAAACGATGTCCCACAAATTTGAACACAGCAGTGAAAAGTGAAAAGCTGAAACCAATAGTAATCGAATGACATAGTTTTTATTCAAAAAGACTTCAGTATAGGGGGTATTCACTAACAAACTTTCATTTTTCCCAAAATAAGGTCAAAATCCCCAAAATATTATTTTTCCTATAAATCCTAAACGAAACGATGTCCTACAAATTTGAACACAGCAGTAGAAAGCTAAGACTAATAGTAATCGAATGACACATAGTTTTTATTCAAAAAGACTTCAGGATTGGGGGTATTCACTAACAAACTTTCATTTTTCCCAAAATAAGGTCAAAATCCCCAAAATACTATTTTTCCTATAAATCCTAAACGAAACGATGTCCCACAAATTTGAACACATCAGTGAAAAGCTAGGACCAATAGTAATCGAATGACATATAGCTTTTATTCAAAAAGACTTCAGTATAGGGGGTATTCACTAACAAACTTTCATTTTTCCCAAAATAAGGTCAAAATCCCCAAAATACTATTT
Source organism: Phania funesta (assembly GCA_963932375.1). Taxonomy (NCBI): domain Eukaryota; kingdom Metazoa; phylum Arthropoda; class Insecta; order Diptera; family Tachinidae; genus Phania; species Phania funesta. Next base: position 74,555,819 of record OZ010652.1, on the reverse strand, counting down.
TTCCTATAAATCCTGAACGAAACGATGTCCCACAAATTTGAATACAGCAATAGAAAGCTAAGACTAATAGTAATCGAATGACATATAGTTTTTATTCAAAAAGACTTCAGGATTGGGGGTATTCAGTAACAAACTTTCATTTTTCCCAAAATAAGGTCAAAATCCCCAAAATACTATTTTTCCTATAAATCCTAAACGAAACGATGTCCCACAAATTTGAACACATCAGTGAAAAGCTAGGACCAATAGTAATCGAATGACATATAGCTTTTATTCAAAAAGACTTCAGTATAGGGGGTATTCACTAACAAACTTTCATTTTTCCCAAAATAAGGTCAAAATCCCCAAAATACTATTTTTCCTATAACACCTAAACGAAACGATGTCCCACAAATTTGACCACATCAGTGAAAAGCTAGAACCAATAGTAATCGAATGACATTTAGTTTTTATTCAAAAAGACTTCAGTATAGGGGGTATTCACTAACAAACTTTCATTTTTCCCAAAATAAGGTCAAAATCCCCAAAATACTATTTTTCCTATAAATCCTGAACGAAACGATGTCCCACAAATTTGAATACAGCAATAGAAAGCTAAAACTAATAGTAATCGAATGACATAGAGTTTTTATTCAAAAAGACTTCAGTATAGGGGGTATTCACTAACAAACTTTCATTTTTCCGAAAATAAGGTCAAAATCCCCAAAATACTATTTTTCCTATAACACCTAAACGAAACGATGTCCCACAAATTTGAACACATCAGTGAAAAGCTAGAACCAATAGTATTCGAATGACATATAGTTTTTATTCAAAAAGACTTCAGTATAGGGGGTATTCACTAACAAACTTTCATTTTTCCCAAAATAAGCTCAAAATTCCCAAAATACTATTTTTCCTATAAATCCTAAACGAAACGATGTCCCACAAATTTGAACACAGCAATAGAAAGCTAAATCTAGTAGTAATCGGATGACATAGAGTTTTTATTCAATAAGACTTCAGTATAGGAGGTATTCGCTAACAAACTTTCATTTTTCCCAAAATAAGCTCAAAATTCCCAAAAAACTATTTTTCCTATAAATCCTAAACGAAACGATGTCCTACAAATTTGAACACATCAGTGAAAAGCTAGGACCAATAGTAATCGGACGACATAGAGTTTTTATTCAATAAGACTTCAGTATAGGAGGTATTCGCTAACAAACTTTCATTTTTCCCAAAATAAGGTCAAAATTCCAAAAAAACTATTTTTCCTATAAATCCTAAACGAAACGATGTCCTACAAATTTGAACACATCAGTGAAAAGCTAGGACCAATAGTAATCGAATGACATATAGTTTTTAGTAAAAAAGACTTCAGTATAGGGGGTATTCACTAACAAATTTTCGCTTTTCCCAATATAAGGTCAATATCCCCAAAATACTATTTTTCCTATAAATCCTAAACGAAACGTTGTCCCACAAATTTGAATACAGCAATGGAAAGCTAAAACCAATAGTAATCGGATGACATAGAGTTTTTATTCAAAAAGACTTCAGTATAGGGGGTATTCTCTAACAAACTTTCGCTTTTCCCAACATAAGGTCAAAATCCCCAAAATACTATTTTTCCTATAAATCCTAAACGAAACGATGTCCCACAAATTTGAACACAGCAGTGAAAAGCAAAAACCAATAGTAATCGAATGACATATAGTCAAAAAGACTTCAGTATAGGGGGTATTCACTAACAAACTTTCGCTTTTCCCAATATAAGGTCAAAATCCCCAAAATACTATTTTCCTATAAATCCTAAACGAAACGATGTCCCACAAATTTGAACACAGCAGTGAAAAGTGAAAAGCTGAAACCAATAGTAATCGAATGACATAGTTTTTATTCAAAAAGACTTCAGTATAGGGGGTATTCACTAACAAACTTTCATTTTTCCCAAAATAAGGTCAAAATCCCCAAAATACTATTTTTCCTATAAATCCTAAACGAAACGATGTCCTACAAATTTGAACACAGCAGTAGAAAGCTAAAACTAATAGTAATCGAATGACATATAGTTTTTATTCAAAAAGACTTCAGGATTGGGGGTATTCACTAACAAACTTTCATTTTTCCCAAAATAAGGTCAAAATCCCCAAAATACTATTTTTCCTACAAATCCTAAACGAAACGATGTCCCACAAATTTGAACACATCAGTGAAAAGCTAGGACCAATAGTAATCGAATGGCATATAGCTTTTATTCAAAAAGACTTCAGTATAAGGGGTATTCACTAACAAACTTTCATTTTTCCCAAAATACTATTTTTCCTATAAATCCTAAACGAAACGATGTCCCGCAAATTTGAACACATCAGTGAAAAGATAGAACCAATAGTAATCGAATGACATATAGTTTTTATTCAAAAAGACTTCAGTATAGGGGGTATTCACTAACAAACTTTAATTTTTCCCAAAATAAGGTCAAAATCCCCAAAATGCTATTTTTCCTATAAATCCTAAACGAGACGATGTCGCACAAATTTGAACACAGCAATAGAAAGCTAAAACTAATAGTAATCGAATGCCATAGAGTTTTTATTCAAAAAGACTTCAGTATAGGGGGTATTCACTAACAAACTTTCATTTTTCCCAAAATGAGCTCAAAATTCCCAAAATACTATTTTTCCTATAAATCCTAAACGAAACGATGTCCCACAAATTTGAACACATCAGTGAAAAGCTAGGACCAATAGTAATCGAATGACATATAGTTTTTATTCAAAAAGACTTCAGTATAGGGGGTATTCACTAACAAACTTTCATTTTTCCCAAAATAAGGTCAAAATCCCCAAAATACTATTTTTCCTATAACACCTAAACGAAACGATGTCCCACAAATTTGACCACATCAGTGAAAAGCTAGAACCAATAGTAATCGAATGACATATAGTTTTTATTCAAAAAGATTTCAGTATAGGGGGTATTCACTAACAAACTTTCATTTTTCCCAAAATAAGGTCAAAATCCCCAAAATACTATTTTTCCTATAAATCCTAAACGAAACGATGTCCCACAAATTTGAACACAGCAATAGAAAGCTAAAACTAATAGTAATCGAATGACATAGAGTTTTTATTCAAAAAGACTTCAGTATAGGGGGTATTCACTAACAAACTTTCATTTTTCCCAAAATAAGCTCAAAATTCCCAAAATACTATTTTTCCTATAAATTCTAAACGAAACGATGTCCCACAAATTTGAACACAGCAATAGAAAGCTAAAACTAAAAGTAATAGAATGACATATAGTTTTTATTCAAAAAGACTTCAGTATAGGGGGTATTCACTAACAAACTTTCATTTTTCCCAAAATAAGCTCAAAATTCCCAAAATACTATTTTTCCTATAAATCCTAAACGAAACGATGTCCTACAAATTTGAACACAGCAGTAGAAAGCTAAAACTAATAGTAATCGAATGACATATAGTGTTTATTCAAAAAGACTTCAGTATAGGGGGTATTCACTAACAAATTTTCGCTTTTCCCAATATAAGGTCAAAATCCCCAAAATACTATTTTTCCTATAAATCCTAAACGAAACGATGTCCCACAAATTTGAATACAGCAATGGAAAGCTAAAACCAATAGTAATCGGATGACATAGAGTTTTTATTCAAAAAGACTTCAGTATAGGGGGTATTCTCTAACAAACTTTCGCTTTTCCCAAAATAAGGTCAAAATCCCCAAAATACTATTTTTCCTATAAATCCTAAACGAAACGATGTCCCACAAATTTGAACACAGCAGTGAAAAGCAAAAACCAATAGTAATCGAATGACATATAGTCAAAAAGACTTCAGTATAGGGGGTATTCACTAACAAACTTTCGCTTTTCCCAATATAAGGTCAAAATCCCCAAAATACTATTTTCCTATAAATCCTAAACGAAACGATGTCCCACAAATTTGAACACAGCAGTGAAAAGTGAAAAGCTGAAACCAATAGTAATCGAATGACATAGTTTTTATTCAAAAAGACTTCAGTATAGGGGGTATTCACTAACAAACTTTCATTTTTCCCAAAATAAGGTCAAAATCCCCAAAATACTATTTTTCCTATAAATCCTAAACGAAACGATGTCCCACAAATTTGAATACAGCAATAGAAAGCTAAAACTAATAGTAATCGAATGACATATAGTTTTTATTCAAAAAGACTTCAGTATAGGGGGTATTCACTAACAAACTTTCATTTTTCCCAAAATAAGCTCAAAATTCCCAAAATACTATTTTTCCTATAAATCCTAAACGAAACGATGTCCTACAAATTTGAACACAGCAGTAGAAAGCTAAAACTAATAGCAATCGAATGACATATAGTGTTTATTCAAAAAGACTTCAGTATAGGGGGTATTCACTAACAAATTTTCGCTTTTCCCAATATAAGGTCAAAATCCCCAAAATACTATTTTCCTATAAATCCTAAACGAAACGATGTCCCACAAATTTGAATACAGCAATGGAAAGCTAAAACCAATAGTAATCGGATGACATAGAGTTTTTATTCAAAAAGACTTCAGTATAGGGGGTATTCTCTAAGAAACTTTCGCTTTTCCCAAAATAAGGTCAAAATCCCCAAAATACTATTTTTCCTATAAATCCTAAACGAAACGATGTCCCACAAATTTGAACACAGCAGTGAAAAGCAAAAACCAATAGTAATCGAATGACATATAGTCAAAAAGACTTCAGTATAGGGGGTATTCACTAACAAACTTTCGCTTTTCCCAATATAAGGTCAAAATCCCCAAAATACTATTTTCCTATAAATCCTAAACGAAACGATGTCCCACAAATTTGAACACAGCAGTGAAAAGTGAAAAGCTGAAACCAATAGTAATCGAATGACATAGTTTTTATTCAAAAAGACTTCAGTATAGGGGGTATTCACTAACAAACTTTCATTTTTCCCAAAATAAGGTCAAAATCCCCAAAATATTATTTTTCCTATAAATCCTAAACCAAACGATGCCCTACAAATTTGAACACAGCAGTAGAAAGCTAAGACTAATAGTAATCGAATGACATATAGTTTTTATTCAAAAAGACTTCAGGATTGGGGGTATTCACTAACAAACTTTCATTTTTCCCAAAATAAGGTCAAAATCCACAAAATACTATTTTTCCTATAAATCCTAAACGAAACGATGTCCCACAAATTTTAACACATCAGTGAAAAGCTAGGACCAATAGTAATCGAATGACATATAGCTTTTATTCAAAAAGACTTCAGTATAGGGGGTATTCACTAACAAACTTTCATTTTTCCCAAAATAAGGTCAAAATCCCCAAAATACTATTTTTCCTATAACACCTAAACGAAACGATGTCCCACAAATTTGACCACATCAGTGAAAAGCTAGAACCAATAGTAATCGAATGACATTTAGTTTTTATTCAAAAAGACTTCAGTATAGGGGGTATTCACTAACAAACTTTCATTTTTCCCAAAATAAGGTCAAAATCCCCAAAATACTATTTTTCCTATAAATCCTGAACGAAACGATGTCCCACAAATTTGAATACAGCAATAGAAAGCTAAAACTAATAGTAATCGAATGACTTAGAGTTTTTATTCAAAAAGACTTCAGTATAGGGGGTATTCACTAACAAACTTTCATTTTTCCGAAAATAAGGTCAAAATCCCCAAAATACTATTTTTCCTATAACACCTAAACGAAACGATGTCCCACAAATTTGAACACATCAGTGAAAAGCTAGAACCAATAGTATTCGAATGACATATAGTTTTTATTCAAAAAGACTTCAGTATAGGGGGTATTCACTAACAAACTTTCATTTTTCCCAAAATAAGCTCAAAATTCCCAAAATACTATTTTTCCTATAAATCCTAAACGAAACGATGTCCCACAAATTTGAACACAGCAATAGAAAGCTAAATCTAGTAGTAATCGGATGACATAGAGTTTTTATTCAATAAGACTTCAGTATAGGAGGTATTCGCTAACAAACTTTCATTTTTCCCAAAATAAGCTCAAAATTCCCAAAAAACTATTTTTCCTATAAATCCTAAACGAAACGATGTCCTACAAATTTGAACACATCAGTGAAAAGCTAGGACCAATAGTAATCGGACGACATAGAGTTTTTATTCAATAAGACTTCAGTATAGGAGGTATTCGCTAACAAACTTTCATTTTTCCCAAAATAAGCTCAAAATTCCCAAAAAACTATTTTTCCTATAAATCCTAAACGAAACGATGTCCTACAAATTTGAACACATCAGTGAAAAGCTAGGACCAATAGTAATCGAATGACATATAGTTTTTAGTAAAAAAGACTTCAGTATAGGGGGTATTCACAAACAAATTTTCGCTTTTCCCAATATAAGGTCAATATCCCCAAAATACTATTTTTCCTATAAATCCTAAACGAAACGTTGTCCCACAAATTTGAATACAGCAATGGAAAGCTAAAACCAATAGTAATCGGATGACATAGAGTTTTTATTCAAAAAGACTTCAGTATAGGGGGTATTCTCTAACAAACTTTCGCTTTTCCCAACATAAGGTCAAAATCCCCAAAATACTATTTTTCCTATAAATCCTAAACGAAACGATGTCCCACAAATTTGAACACAGCAGTGAAAAGCAAAAACCAATAGTAATCGAATGACATATAGTCAAAAAGACTTCAGTATAGGGGGTATTCACTAACAAACTTTCGCTTTTCCCAATATAAGGTCAAAATCCCCAAAATACTATTTTCCTATAAATCCTAAACGAAACGATGTCCCACAAATTTGAACACAGCAGTGAAAAGTGAAAAGCTGAAACCAATAGTAATCGAATGACATAGTTTTTATTCAAAAAGACTTCAGTATAGGGGGTATTCACTAACAAACTTTCATTTTTCCCAAAATAAGGTCAAAATCCCCAAAATACTATTTTTCCTATAAATCCTAAACGAAACGATGTCCTACAAATTTGAACACAGCAGTAGAAAGCTAAAACTAATAGTAATCGATTGACATATAGTTTTTATTCAAAAAGACTTCAGGATTGGGGGTATTCACTAACAAACTTTCATTTTTCCCAAAATAAGGTCAAAATCCCCAAAACACTATTTTTCCTATAAATCCTAAACGAAACGATGTCCCACAAATTTGAACACATCAGTGAAAAGCTAGGACCAATAGTAATCGAATGGCATATAGCTTTTATTCAAAAAGACTTCAGTATAAGGGGTATTCACTAACAAACTTTCATTTTTCCCAAAATACTATTTTTCCTATAAATCCTAAACGAAACGATGTCCCGCAAATTTGAACACAGCAATAGAAAGCTAAAACTAATAGTAATCGAATGCCATAGAGTTTTTATTCAAAAAGACTTCAGTATAGGGGGTATTCACTAACAAACTTTCATTTTTCCCAAAATGAGCTCAAAATTCCCAAAATACTATTTTTCCTATAAATCCTAAACGAAACGATGTCCCACAAATTTGAACACATCAGTGAAAAGCTAGGACCAATAGTAATCGAATGACATATAGTTTTTATTCAAAAAGACTTCAGTATAGGGGGTATTCACTAACAAACTTTCATTTTTCCCAAAATAAGGTCAAAATCCCCAAAATACTATTTTTCCTATAACACCTAAACGAAACGATGTCCCACAAATTTGACCACATCAGTGAAAAGCTGAAACCAATAGTAATCGAATGACATAGTTTTTATTCAAAAAGACTTCAGTATAGGGGGTATTCACTAACAAACTTTCATTTTTCCCAAAATAAGGTCAAAATCCCCAAAATACTATTTTTCCTATAAATCCTAAACGAAACGATGTCCTACAAATTTGAACACAGCAGTAGAAAGCTAAAACTAATAGTAATCGATTGACATATAGTTTTTATTCAAAAAGACTTCAGGATTGGGGGTATTCACTAACAAACTTTCATTTTTCCCAAAATAAGGTCAAAATCCCCAAAATACTATTTTTCCTATAAATCCTAAACGAAACGATGTCCCACAAATTTGAACACATCAGTGAAAAGCTAGGACCAATAGTAATCGAATGGCATATAGCTTTTATTCAAAAAGACTTCAGTATAAGGGGTATTCACTAACAAACTTTCATTTTTCCCAAAATACTATTTTTCCTATAAATCCTAAACGAAACGATGTCCCGCAAATTTGAACACAGCAATAGAAAGCTAAAACTAATAGTAATCGAATGCCATAGAGTTTTTATTCAAAAAGACTTCAGTATAGGGGGTATTCACTAACAAACTTTCATTTTTCCCAAAATGAGCTCAAAATTCCCAAAATACTATTTTTCCTATAAATCCTAAACGAAACGATGTCCCACAAATTTGAACACATCAGTGAAAAGCTAGGACCAATAGTAATCGAATGACATATAGTTTTTATTCAAAAAGACTTCAGTATAGGGGGTATTCACTAACAAACTTTCATTTTTCCCAAAATGGTCAAAATCCCCAAAATACTATTTTTCCTATAACACCTAAACGAAACGATGTCCCACAAATTTGACCACATCAGTGAAAAGCTAGAACCAATAGTAATCGAATGACATATAGTTTTTATTCAAAAAGATTTCAGTATAGGGGGTATTCACTAACAAACTTTCATTTTTCCCAAAATAAGGTCAAAATCCCCAAAATACTATTTTTCCTATAAATCCTAAACGAAACGATGTCCCACAAATTTGAACACAGCAATAGAAAGCTAAAACTAATAGTAATCGAATGACATAGAGTTTTTATTCAAAAAGACTTCAGTATCGGGGGTATTCACTAACAAACTTTCATTTTTCCCAAAATAAGGTCAAAATCCCCAAAATACTATTTTTCCTATAACACCTAAACGAAACGATGTCCCACAAATTTGAACACATCAGTGAAAAGCTAGAACCAATAGTATTCGAATGTATAAATCCTAAACGAAACGATGTCCCACAAATTTGAACACATCAGCGAAAAGCTAGAACCAATAGTATTCGAATGACATATAGTTTTTATTCAAAAAGACTTCAGTATAGGGGGTATTCACTAACAAACTTTCATTTTTCCCAAAATAAGCTCAAAATTCCCAAAATACTATTTTTCCTATAAATCCTAAACGAAACGATGTCCCACAAATTTGAACACAGCAATAGAAAGCTAAAACTAGTAGTAATCGAATGACATAGAGTTTTTATTCAAAAAGACTGCAGTATAGGGGGTATTCACTATCAAACTTTCGCTTTTCCCAAAATAAGGTCAAAATCCCCAAAATACTATTTTTCCTATAAATCCTAAACGAAACGATGTCCCACAAATTTGAATACAGCAATGGAAAGCTAAAACCAATAGTAATCGGATGACATAGAGTTTTTATTCAAAAAGACTTCAGTATAGGAGGTATTCGCTAACAAACTTTCATTTTTCCCAAAATAAGCTCAAAATTCCCAAAATACTATTTTTCCTATAAATCCTAAACGAAACGATGTCCTACAAATTTGAACACATCACTGAAAAGCTAGAACCAATAGTAATCGAATGACATATAGTTTTAATTCAAAAAGACTTCAGTATAAGGGGTATTCACTAACAAATTTTTGCTTTTCCCAATATAAGGTCGAAATCCCCAAAATACTATTTTTCCTATTAATCGTAAACGAAACGATGCCCCACAAATTTGAATACAGCAGTGGAAAGCTAAAACCAATAGTAATCGGATGACATAGAGTTTTTATTCAAAAAGACTTCAGTATAGGGGGTATTCACTAACAAACTTTCGCTTTTCCCAAAATAAGGTCAAAATCCCCAAAATACTATTTTTCCTATAAATCCTAAACGAAACGATGTCCCACAAATTTGAACACAGCAGTGAGAAGCAAAAACTAATAGTAATCGAATGACATATAGTCAAAACGACTTCAGTATAGGGGGTATTCACTAACAAACTTTCGCTTTTCCCAATATAAGGTCAAAATCCCCAAAATACTATTTTCCTATAAATCCTAAACGAAACGATGTCCCACAAATTTGAACATAGCAGTGAAAAGTGAAAAGCTGAAACCAATAGTAATCGAATGACATAGTTTTTATTCAAAAAGACTTCAGTATAGGGGGTATTCACTAACAAACTTTCATTTTTCCCAAAATAAGGTCAAAATCCCCAAAATACTATTTTCCTATAAATCCTAAACGAAACGATGTCCTACAAATTTGAACACAGCGGTAGAAAGCTAAAACTAATAGTAATCGAATGACATATAGTTTTTATACAAAAAGACTTCAGGATTGGGGGTATTCACTAACAAACTTTCATTTTTCCCAAAATAAGGTCAAAATCCCCAAAATACTATTTTTCCTATAAATCCTAAACGAAACGATGTCCCACAAATTTGAACCCATCAGTGAAAAGCTAGGACCAATAGTAATCGAATGACATATAGCTTTTATTCAAAAAGACTTCAGTATAGGGGGTATTCACTAACAAACTTTCATTTTTCCCAAAATAAGGTCAAAATCCCCAAAATGCTATTTTTCCTATAAATCCTAAACGAAACGATGTCCCACAAATTTGACCACATCAGTGAAAAGCTAGAACCAATAGTAATCGAATGACATATAGTTTTTATTCAAAAAGACTTCAGTATAGGGGGTATTCACTAACAAACTTTCATTTTTCCCAAAATAAGGTCAAAATCCCCAAAATGCTATTTTTCCTATAAATCCTAAACGAAACGATGTCCCACAAATTTGAACACATCAGTGAAAAGCTAGGACCAATAGTAATCGAATGACATATAGTTTTTATTCAAAAAGACTTCAGTACAGGGGGTATTCACTAACAAACTTTCATTTTTCCCAAAATAAGGTCAAAATCCCCAAAATACTATTTTTCCTATAACACCTAAACGAAACGATGTCCCACAAATTTGACCACATCAGTGAATAGCTAGAACCAATAGTAATCGAATGACATATAGTTTTTATTCAAAAAGACTTCAGTATAGGGGGTATTCACTAACAAACTTTCATTTTTCCCAAAATAAAGTCAAAATCCCCAAAATACTATTTTTCCTATAAATCCTAAACGAAACGATGTCCCACAAATTTGAACACAGCAATAGAAAGCTAAAACTAATAGTAATCGAATGACATAGAGTTTTTATTCAAAAAGACTTCAGTATAGGGGGTATTCACTAACAAACTTTCATTTTTCCCAAAATAAGGTCAAAATCCCCAAAATACTATTTTGCCTATAACACCTAAACGAAACGATGTCCCACAAATTTGAACACATCAGTGAAAAGCTAGAACCAATAGTATTCGAATGTATAAATCCTAAACGAAACGATGTCCCACAAATTTTAATACAGCAATAGAAAGCTAAAACCAATAGTAATCGGATGACATAGAGTTTTTATTCAAAAAGACTTCAGTATAGGGGGTATTCACTAACAAACTTTCGCTTTTCCCAAAATAAGGTCAAAATCCCCAAAATACTATTTTTCCTATAAATCCTAAACGAAACGATGTCCCACAAATTTGAACACAGCAGTGAAAAGCAAAAACCAATAGTAATCGAATGACATATAGTCAAAAAGACTTCAGTATAGGGGGTATTCACTAACAAACTTTCGCTTTTCCCAATATAAGGTCAAAATCCCCAAAATACTATTTTCCTATAAATCCTAAACGAAACGATGTCCCACAAATTTGAACACAGCAGTGAAAAGTGAAAAGCTGAAACCAATAGTAATCGAATGACATAGTTTTTATTCAAAAAGACTTCAGGATTGGGGGTATTCACTAACAAACTTTCATTTTTCCCAAAATGAGCTCAAAATTCCCAAAATACTATTTTTCCTATAAATCCTAAACGAAACGATGTCCCACAAATTTGAACACATCAGTGAAAAGCTAGGACCAATAGTAATCGAATGACATATAGCTTTTATTCAAAAAGACTTCAGTATAGGGGGTATTTACTAACAAACTTTCATTTTTCCCAAAATAAGGTCAAAATCCCCAAAATACTATTTTTCCTATAACACCTAAACGAAACGATGTCCCACAAATTTGACCACATCAGTGAAAAGCTAGAACCAATAGTAATCGAATGACATATAGTTTTTATTCAAAAAGACTTCAGTATAGGGGGTATTCACTAACAAACTTTCATTTTTCCCAAAATAAGGTCAAAATCCCCAAAATGCTATTTTTCCTATAAATCCTAAACGAAACGATGTCCCACAAATTTGAACACATCGAATGACATATAGTTTTTATTCAAAAAGACTTCAGTATAGGGGGTATTCACTAACAAACTTTCATTTTTCCCAAAATAAGGTCAAAATCCCCAAAATGCTATTTTTCCTATAAATCCTAAACGAAACGATGTCCCACAAATTTGAACACATCAGTGAAAAGCTGAAACCAATAGTAATCGAATGACATAGTTTTTATTCAAAAAGACTTCAGTATAGGGGGTATTCACTAACAAACTTTCATTTTTCCCAAAATAAGGTCAAAATCCCCAAAATACTATTTTCCTATAAATCCTAAACGAAACGATGTCCTACAAATTTGAACACAGCGGTAGAAAGCTAAAACTAATAGTAATCGAATGACATATAGTTTTTATTCAAAAAGACTTCAGGATTGGGGGTATTCACTAACAAACTTTCATTTTTCCCAAAATAAGGTCAAAATCCCCAAAATACTATTTTTCCTATAAATCCTAAACGAAACGATGTCCCACAAATTTGAACCCATCAGTGAAAAGCTAGGACCAATAGTAATCGAATGACATATAGCTTTTATTCAAAAAGACTTCAGTATAGGGGGTATTCACTAACAAACTTTCATTTTTCCCAAAATAAGGTCAAAATCCCCAAAATGCTATTTTTCCTATAAATCCTAAACGAAATGATGTCCCACAAATTTGACCACATCAGTGAAAAGCTAGAACCAATAGTAATCGAATGACATATAGTTTTTATTCAAAAAGACTTCAGTATAGGGGGTATTCACTAACAAACTTTCATTTTTCCCAAAATAAGGTCAAAATCCCCAAAATGCTATTTTTCCTATAAATCCTAAACGAAACGATGTCCCACAAATTTGACGACATCAGTGAATAGCTAGAACCAATAGTAATCGAATGACATATAGTTTTTATTCAAAAAGACTTCAGTATAGGGGGTATTCACTAACAAACTTTCATTTTTCCCAAAATAAAGTCAAAATCCCCAAAATACTATTTTTCCTATAAATCCTAAACGAAACGATGTCCCACAAATTTGAACACAGCAATAGAAAGCTAAAACTAATAGTAATCGAATGACATATAGTTTTTATTCAAAAAGACTTCAGGATTGGGGGTATTCACTAACAAACTTTCATTTTTCCCAAAATAAGGTCAAAATCCCCAAAATACTATTTTTCCTATAAATCCTAAACGAAACGATGTCCCACAAATTTGAACCCATCAGTGAAAAGCTAGGACCAATAGTAATCGAATGACATATAGCTTTTATTCAAAAAGACTTCAGTATAGGGGGTATTCACTAACAAACTTTAATTTTTCCCAAAATAAGGTCAAAATCCCCAAAATGCTATTTTTCCTATAAATCCTAAACGAAACGATGTCCCACAAATTTGACCACATCAGTGAAAAGCTAGAACCAATAGTAATCGAATGACATATAGCTTTTATTCAAAAAGACTTCAGTATAGGGGGTATTCACTAACAAACTTTCATTTTTCCCAAAATAAGGTCAAAATCCCCAAAATGCTATTTTTCCTATAAATCCTAAACGAAACGATGTCCCACAAATTTGAACACATCAGTGAAAAGCTAGGACCAATAGTAATCGAATGACATATAGTTTTTATTCAAAAAGACTTCAGTACAGGGGGTATTCACTAACAAACTTTCATTTTTCCCAAAATAAGGTCAAAATCCCCAAAATACTATTTTTCCTATAACACCTAAACGAAACGATGTCCCACAAATTTGACCACATCAGTGAATAGCTAGAACCAATAGTAATCGAATGACATATAGTTTTTATTCAAAAAGACTTCAGTATAGGGGGTATTCACTAACAAACTTTCATTTTTCCCAAAATAAAGTCAAAATCCCCAAAATACTATTTTTCCTATAAATCCTAAACGAAACGATGTCCCACAAATTTGAACACAGCAATAGAAAGCTAAAACTAATAGTAATCGAATGACATAGAGTTTTTATTCAAAAAGACTTCAGTATAGGGGGTATTCACTAACAAACTTTCATTTTTCCCAAAATAAGGTCAAAATCCCCAAAATACTATTTTTCCTATAACACCTAAACGAAACGATGTCCCACAAATTTGAACACATCAGTGAAAAGCTAGAACCAATAGTATTCGAATGTATAAATCCTAAACGAAACGATGTCCCACAAATTTTAATACAGCAATAGAAAGCTAAAACCAATAGTAATCGGATGACATAGAGTTTTTATTCAAAAAGACTTCAGTATAGGGGGTATTCACTAACAAACTTTCGCTTTTCCCAAAATAAGGTCAAAATCCCCAAAATACTATTTTTCCTATAAATCCTAAACGAAACGATGTCCCACAAATTTTAACACAGCAGTGAAAAGCAAAAACCAATAGTAATCGAATGACATATAGTCAAAAAGGACTCAGTATAGGGGGTATTCACTAACAAACTTTCGCTTTTCCCAATATAAGGTCAAAATCCCCAAAATACTATTTTCCTATAAATCCTAAACGAAACGATGTCCCACAAATTTGAACACAGCAGTGAAAAGTGAAAAGCTGAAACCAATAGTAATCGAATGACATAGTTTTTATTCAAAAAGACTTCAGTATAGGGGGTATTCACTAACAAACTTTCATTTTTCCCAAAACAAGGTCAAAATCCCCAAAATACTATTTTTCCTATAAATCCTAAACGAAACGATGTCCTACAAATTTGAACACAGCAGTAGAAAGCTAAAACTAATAGTAATCGAATGACATATAGTTTTTATTCAAAAAGACTTCAGGATTGGGGGTATTCACTAACAAACTTTCATTTTTCCCAAAATAAGGTCAAAATCCCCAAAATACTATTTTTCCTATAAATCCTAAACGAAACGATGTCCTACAAATTTGAACACAGCAGTAGAAAGCTAAAACTAATAGTAATCGAATGACATATAGTTTTTATTCAAAAAGACTTCAGGATTGGGGGTATTCACTAACAAACTTTCATTTTTCCCAAAATGAGCTCAAATTTCCCAAAATACTATTTTTCCTATAAATCCTAAACGAAACGATGTCCTACAAATTTGAACACATCAGTGAAAAGCTAGGACCAATAGTAATCGAATGACATATAGCTTCTATTCAAAAAGACTTCAGTATAGGGGGTATTTACTAACAAACTTTCATTTTTCCCAAAATAAGGTCAAAATCCCCAAAATACTATTTTTCCTATAACACCTAAACGAAACGATGTCCCACAAATTTGACCACATCAGTGAAAAGCTAGAACCAATAGTAATCGAATGACATATAGTTTTTATTCAAAAAGACTTCAGTATAGGGGGTATTCACTAACAAACTTTCATTTTTCCCAAAATAAGGTCAAAATCCCCAAAATGCTATTTTTCCTATAAATCCTAAACGAAACGATGTCCCACAAATTTGACCACATCAGTGAAAAGCTAGAACCAATAGTAATCGAATGACATATAGTTTTTATTCAAAAAGACTTCAGTATAGGGGGTATTCACTAACAAACTTTCATTTTTCCCAAAATAAGCTCAAAATTCCCAAAATACTATTTTTCCTATAAATCCTAAACGAAACGATGTCCTACAAATTTGACCACATCAGTGAAAAGCTAGAACCAATAGTAATCGAATGACATATAGTTTTTATTCAAAAAGGCTTCAGTATAGGGGGTATTCACTAACAAACTTTCATTTTTCCCAAAATAAGCTCAAAATTCCCAAAATACTATTTTTCCTATAAATCCTAAACGAAACGATGTCCTACAAATTTGAACACAACAATAGAAAGCTAAAACTAATAGTAATCGAATGACATAGAGTTTTTATTCAAAAAGACTTCAGTATAGGGGGTATTCACTAACAAACTTTCATTTTTCCAAAAATAAGGTCAAAATCCCCAAAATACTATTTTTCCTATAAATCCTAAACGAAACGATGTCCCACAATTTTGAACACAGCAATAGAAAGCTAAAACTAATAGTCATCGAATGACATAGAGTTTTTATTCAAAAAGACTTCAGTATAGGGGGTATTCACTAACAAACTTTCATTTTTCCCAAAATAAGGTCAAAATCCCCAAAATACTATTTTTCCTATAACACCTAAACGAAACGATGTCCCACAAATTTGAACACATCAGTGAAAAGGTAGAACCAATAGTAATCGAATGACATATAGTTTTTATTCAAAAAGACTTCAGTATAGGGGGTATTCACTAACAAACTTTCATTTTTCCCAAAATAAGGTCAAAATCCCCAAAATACTATTTTTCCTATAAATCCTAAACGAAACGATGTCCCACAATTTTGAACACAGCAATAGAAAGCTAAAACTAATAGTAATCGAATGACATAGAGTTTTTATTCAAAAAGACCAGTATAGGGGGTATTCACTAACAAACTTTCATTTTTCCCAAAATAAGGTCAAAATCCCCAAAATACTATTTTTCCTATAACACCTAAACGAAACGATGTCCCACAAATTTGAACACATCAGTGAAAAGCTAGAACCAATAGTGTTCGAATGGCATATAGTTTTTATTCAAAAAGACTTCAGTATAGGGGGTATTCACTAACAAACTTTCATTTTTCCCAAAATAAGGTCAAAATCCCCAAAATACTATTTTTCCTATAAATCCTAAACGAAACGATGTCCCACAATTTTGAACACAGCAATAGAAAGCTAAAACTAATAGTAATCGAATGACATAGAGTTTTTATTCAAAAAGACTTCAGTATAGGGGGTATTCACTAACAAACTTTCATTTTTCCCAAAATAAGGTCAAAATCCCCAAAATACTATTTTTCCTATAACACCTAAACGAAACGATGTCCCACAAATTTGAACACATCAGTGAAAAGGTAGAACCAATAGTAATCGAATGACATATAGTTTTTATTCAAAAAGACTTCAGTATAGGGGGTATTCACTAACAAACTTTCATTTTTCCCAAAATAAGCTCAAAATTCCCAAAATACTATTTTTCCTATAAATCCTAAACGAAACGATGTCCTACAAATTTGAACACAACAATACAAAGCTAAAACTAATAGTAATCGAATGACATAGAGTTTTTATTCAAAAAGACTTCAGTATAGGGGGTATTCACTAACAAACTTTCATTTTTCCCAAAATAAGGTCAAAATCCCCAAAATGCTATTTTTCCTATAAATCCTAAACGAAACGATGTCCCACAAATTTGAACACAGCAATAGAAAGCTAAAACTAATAGTAATCGAATGACATAGAGTGTTTATTCAAAAAGACTTCAGTATAGGGGGTATTCACTAACAAACTTTCATTTTTCCCAAAATGAGCTCAAAATTCCCAAAATACTATTTTTCCTATAAATCCTAAACGAAACGATGTCTCACAAATTTGAACACATCAGTGAAAAGGTAGAACCAATAGTAATCGAATGACATATAGTTTTTATTCAAAAAGACTTCAGTATAGGGGGTATTCACTAACAAACTTTCATTTTTCCCAAAATAAGCTCAAAATTCCCAAAATACTATTTTTCCTATAAATCCTAAACGAAACGATGTCCTACAAATTTGAACACAACAATAGAAAGCTAAAACTAATAGTAATCGAATGACATAGAGTTTTTAATTCAAAAAGACTTCAGTATAGGGGGTATTCACTAACAAACTTTCATTTTTCCCAAAATAAGGTCAAAATCCCCAAAATACTATTTTTCCTATAACACCTAAACGAAACGATGTCCCACAAATTTGAACACATCAGTGAAAAGCTAGAACCAATAGTATTCGAATGGCATATAGTTTTTATTCAAAAAGACTTCAGTATAGGGGGTATTCACTAACAAACTTTCATTTTTCCCAAAATAAGCTCAAAATTCCCAAAATACTATTTTTCCTATAAATCCTAAACGAAACGATGTCCTACAAATTTGAACACAACAATAGAAAGCTAAAACTAATAGTAATCGAATGACATAGAGTTTTTATTCAAAAAGACTTCAGGATTGGGGGTATTCACTAACAAACTTTCATTTTTCCCAAAATAAGGTCAAAATCCCCAAAATACTATTTTTCCTATAAATCCTAAACGAAACGATGTCCTACAAATTTGAACACAGCAGTAGAAAGCTAAAACTAATAGTAATCGAATGACATATAGTTTTTATTCAAAAAGACTTCAGTATAGGGGGTATTCACTAACAAACTTTCATTTTTCCCAAAATGAGCTCAAAATTCCCAAAATACTATTTTTCCTATAAATCCTAAACGAAACGATGTCTCACAAATTTGAACACATCAGTGAAAAGGTAGAACCAATAGTAATCGAATGACATAGAGTTTTTATTCAAAAAGACTTCAGTATAGGGGGTATTCACTAACAAACTTTCATTTTTCCCAAAATAAGGTCAAAATCCCCAAAATACTATTTTTCCTATAAATCCTAAACGAAACGATGTCCTACAAATTTGAACACAGCAATAGAAAGCTAAAACTAATAGTAATCGAATGACATAGAGTTTTTATTAAAAAGACTTCAGTATAGGGGGTATTCACTAACAAACTTTCATTTTTCCCAAAATAAGGTCAAAATCCCCAAAATACTATTTTTCCTATAACACCTAAACGAAACGATGTCCCACAAATTTGAACACATCAGTGAAAAGCTAGAACCAATAGTATTCGAATGGCATATAGTTTTTATTCAAAAAGACTTCAGTATAGGGGGTATTCACTAACAAACTTTAATTTTTCCCAAAATAAGGTCAAAATCCCCAAAATACTATTTTTCCTATAAATCCTAAACGAAACGATGTCCCACAATTTTGAACACAGCAATAGAAAGCTAAAACTAATAGTAATCGAATGACATAGAGTTTTTATTCAAAAAGACTTCAGTATAGGGGGTATTCACTAACAAACTTTCATTTTTCCCAAAATAAGGTCAAAATCCCCAAAATACTATTTTTCCTATAACACCTAAACGAAACGATGTCCCACAAATTTGAACACATCAGTGAAAAGGTAGAACCAATAGTAATCGAATGACATATAGTTTTTATTCAAAAAGACTTCAGTATAGGGGGTATTCACTAACAAACTTTCATTTTTCCCAAAATAAGCTCAAAATTCCCAAAATACTATTTTTCCTATAAATCCTAAACGAAACGATGTCCTACAAATTTGAACACAACAATAGAAAGCTAAAACTAATAGTAATCGAATGACATAAAGTTTTTATTCAAAAAGACTTCAGTATAGGGGGTATTCACTAACAAACTTTCATTTTTCCCAAAATAAGGTCAAAATCCCCAAAATGCTATTTTTCCTATAAATCCTAAACGAAACGATGTCCCACAAATTTGAACACAGCAATAGAAAGCTAAAACTAATAGTAATCGAATGACATAGAGTGTTTATTCAAAAAGACTTCAGTATAGGGGGTATTCACTAACAAACTTTCATTTTTCCCAAAATGAGCTCAAAATTCCCAAAATACTATTTTTCCTATAAATCCTAAACGAAACGATGTCCCACAAATTTGAACACAGCAATAGAAAGCTAAAACTAATAGTAATCGAATGACATATAGTTTTTATTCAAAAAGACTTCAGTATAGGGGGTATTCACTAACAAACTTTCATTTTTCCCAAAATAAGCTCAAAATTCCCAAAATACTATTTTTCCTATAAATCCTAAACGAAACGATGTCCTACAAATTTGAACACAACAATAGAAAGCTAAAACTAATAGTAATCGAATGACATAGAGTTTTTATTCAAAAAGACTTCAGTATAGGGGGTATTCACTAACAAACTTTCATTTTTCCCAAAATAAGGTCAAAATCCCCAAAATACTATTTTTCCTATAAATCCTAAACGAAACGATGTCCCACAATTTTGAACACAGCAATAGAAAGCTAAAACTAATAGTAATCGAATGACATAGAGTTTTTATTCAAAAAGACTTCAGTATAGGGGGTATTCACTAACAAACTTTCATTTTTCCCAAAATAAGGTCAAAATCCCCAAAATACTATTTTTCCTATAACACCTAAACCAAACGATGTCCCACAAATTTGAACACATCAGTGAAAAGGTAGAACCAATAGTAATCGAATGACATATAGTTTTTATTCAAAAAGACTTCAGTATAGGGGGTATTCACTAACAAACTTTCATTTTTCCCAAAATAAGGTCAAAATCCCCAAAATACTATTTTTCCTATAAATCCTAAACGAAACGATGTCCCACAATTTTGAATACAGCAATAGAAAGCTAAAACTAATAGTAATCGAATGACATAGAGTTTTTATTCAAAAAGACTTCAGTATAGGGGGTATTCACTAACAAACTTTCATTTTTCCCAAAATAAGGTCAAAATCCCCAAAATACTATTTTTCCTATAACACCTAAACGAAACGATGTCCCACAAATTTGAACACATCAGTTAAAAGCTAGAACCAATAGTATTCGAATGGCATATAGTTTTTATTCAAAAAGACTTCAGTATAGGGGGTATTCACTAACAAACTTTCATTTTTCCCAAAATAAGCTCAAAATTCCCAAAATACTATTTTTCCTATAAATCCTAAACGAAACGATGTCCTACAAATTTGAACACAACAATAGAAAGCTAAAACTAATAGTAATCGAATGACATAGAGTTTTTATTCAAAAAGACTTCAGGATTGGGGGTATTCACTAACAAACTTTCATTTTTCCCAAAATAAGGTCAAAATCCCCAAAATACTATTTTTCCTATAAATCCTAAACGAAACGATGTCCTACAAATTTGAACACAGCAGTAGAAAGCTAAAACTAATAGTAATCGAATGACATATAGTTTTTATTCAAAAAGACTTCAGTATAGGGGGTATTCACTTACAAACTTTAATTTTTCCCAAAATGAGCTCAAAATTCCCAAAATACTATTTTTCCTATAACTCCTAAACGAAACGATGTCCCACAAATTTGAACACATCAGTGGAAAGCTAGGACCAATAGCAATCGAATGACATATAGTTTTTATTCAAAAAGAATTCAGTATAGGGGGTATTCACTAACAAACTTTCATTTTTCCCAAAATAAGGTCAAAATCCCCAAAATACTATTTTTCCTATAACACCTAAACGAAACGTGGTCCCACAAATTTGAATACAGCAATGAAAAGCTAGAACCAATAGTAATCGAATGACATATAGTTTTTATTCAAAAAGATTTCAGTATAGGGGGTATTCACTAACAAACTTTCATTTTTCCCAAAATAAGGTCAAAATCCCCAAAATACTATTTTTCCTATAAATCCTAAACGAAACGATGTCCCACAAATTTGAACACAGCAATAGAAAGCTAAAACTAATAGTAATCGAATGACATAGAGTTTTTATTCAAAAAGACTTCAGTATCGGGGGTATTCACTAACAAACTTTCATTTTTCCCAAAATAAGGTCAAAATCCCCAAAATACTATTTTTCCTATAACACCTAAACGAAACGATGTCCCACAAATTTGAACACATCAGTGAAAAGCTAGAACCAATAGTATTCGAATGTATAAATCCTAAACGAAACGATGTCCCACAAATTTGAACACATCAGTGAAAAGCTAGAACCAATAGTATTCGAATGACATATAGTTTTTATTCAAAAAGACTTCAGTATAGGGGGTATTCACTAACAAACTTTCATTTTTCCCAAAATAAGCTCAAAATTCCCAAAATACTATTTTTCCTATAAATCCTAAACGAAACGATGTCCCACAAATTTGAACACAGCAATAGAAAGCTAAAACTAGTAGTAATCGAATGACATAGAGTTTTTATTCAAAAAGACTGCAGTATAGGGGGTATTCACTATCAAACTTTCGCTTTTCCCAAAATAAGGTCAAAATCCCCAAAATACTATTTTTCCTATAAATCCTAAACGAAACGATGTCCTACAAATTTGAACACAGCAGTAGAAAGCTAAAACTAATAGTAATCGAATGACATATAGTTTTTATTCAAAAAGACTTCAGTATAGGGGGTATTCACTAACAAACTTTCATTTTTCCCAAAATAAGGTCAAAATCCCCAAAATACTATTTTTCCTATAAATCCTAAACGAAACGATGTCCCACAATTTTGAACACAGCAATAGAAAGCTAAAACTAATAGTAATCGAATGACATAGAGTTTTTATTCAAAAAGACTTCAGTATAGGGGGTATTCACTAACAAACTTTCATTTTTCCCAAAATAAGGTCAAAATCCACAAAATACTATTTTTCCTATAACACCTAAACCAAACGATGTCCCACAAATTTGAACACATCAGTGAAAAGGTAGAACCAATAGTAATCGAATGACATATAGTTTTTATTCAAAAAGACTTCAGTATAGGGGGTATTCACTAACAAACTTTCATTTTTCCCAAAATAAGGTCAAAATCCCCAAAATACTATTTTTCCTATAAATCCTAAACGAAACGATGTCCCACAATTTTGAATACAGCAATAGAAAGCTAAAACTAATAGTAATCGAATGACATAGAGTTTTTATTCAAAAAAACTTCAGTATAGGGGGTATTCACTAACAAACTTTCATTTTTCCCAAAATAAGGTCAAAATCCCCAAAATACTATTTTTCCTATAACACCTAAACGAAACGATGTCCCACAAATTTGAACACATCAGTGAAAAGCTAGAACCAATAGTATTCGAATGGCATATAGTTTTTATTCAAAAAGACTTCAGTATAGGGGGTATTCACTAACAAACTTTCATTTTTCCCAAAATAAGCTCAAAATTCCAAATACTATTTTTCCTATAAATCCTAAACGAAACGATGTCCTACAAATTTGAACACAACAATAGAAAGCTAAAACTAATAGTAATCGAATGACATAGAGTTTTTATTCAAAATGACTTCAGGATTGGGGGTATTCACTAACAAACTTTCATTTTTCCCAAAATAAGGTCAAAATCCCCAAAATACTATTTTTCCTATAAATCCTAAACGAAACGATGTCCTACAAATTTGAACACAGCAGTAGAAAGCTAAAACTAATAGTAATCGAATGACATATAGTTTTTATTCAAAAAGACTTCAGTATAGGGGGTATTCACTAACAAACTTTCATTTTTCCCAAAATAAGGTCAAAATCCCCAAAATACTATTTTTCCTATAACACCTAAACGAAACGTGGTCCCACAAATTTGAATACAGCAATGAAAAGCTAGAACCAATAGTAATCGAATGACATATAGTTTTTATTCAAAAAGATTTCAGTATAGGGGGTATTCACTAACAAACTTTCATTTTTCCCAAAATAAGCTCAAAATTCCCAAAATACTATTTTTCCTATAAATCCTAAACGAAACGATGTCCTACAAATTTGAACACAACAATAGAAAGCTAAAACTAATAGTAATCGAATGACATAGAGTTTTTATTCAAAAAGACTTCAGTATAGGGGGTATTCACTAACAAACTTTCATTTTTCCCAAAATAAGGTCAAAATCCCCAAAATACTATTTTTCCTATAACACCTAAACGAAACGTGGTCCCACAAATTTGAATACAGCAATGAAAAGCTAGAACCAATAGTAATCGAATGACATAGAGTTTTTATTCAAAAAGACTTCAGTATAGGGGGTATTCACTAACAAACTTTCATTTTTCCCAAAATAAGGTCAAAATCCCCAAAATACTATTTTTCCTATAAATCCTAAACGAAACGATGTCCCACAATTTTGAACACAGCAATAGAAAGCTAAAACTAATAGTAATCGAATGACATAGAGTTTTTATTCAAAAAGACTTCAGTATAGGGGGTATTCACTAACAAACTTTCATTTTTCCCAAAATAAGGTCAAAATCCCCAAAATACTATTTTTCCTATAACACCTAAACCAAACGATGTCCCACAAATTTGAACACATCAGTGAAAAGGTAGAACCAATAGTAATCGAATGACATATAGTTTTTATTCAAAAAGACTTCAGTATAGGGGGTATTCACTAACAAACTTTCATTTTTCCCAAAATAAGGTCAAAATCCCCAAAATACTATTTTTCCTATAAATCCTAAACGAAACGATGTCCCACAATTTTGAATACAGCAATAGAAAGCTAAAACTAATAGTAATCGAATGACATAGAGTTTTTATTCAAAAAGACTTCAGGATTGGGGGTATTCACTAACAAACTTTCATTTTTCCCAAAATAAGGTCAAAATCCCCAAAATACTATTTTTCCTATAAATCCTAAACGAAACGATGTCCTACAAATTTGAACACAGCAGTAGAAAGCTAAAACTAATAGTAATCGAATGACATATAGTTTTTATTCAAAAAGACTTCAGTATAGGGGGTATTCACTAACAAACTTTCATTTTTCCCAAAATAAGGTCAAAATCCCCAAAATACTATTTTTCCTATAACACCTAAACGAAACGATGTCCCACAAATTTGAACACATCAGTGAAAAGCTAGGACCAATAGTATTCGAATGGCATATAGTTTTTATTCAAAAAGACTTCAGTATAGGGGGTATTCACTAACAAACTTTCATTTTTCCCAAAATAAGCTCAAAATTCCCAAAATACTATTTTTCCTATAAATCCTAAACGAAACGATGTCCTACAAATTTGAACACAACAATAGAAAGCTAAAACTAATAGTAATCGAATGACATAGAGTTTTTATTCAAAAAGACTTCAGGATTGGGGGTATTCACTAACAAACTTTCATTTTTCCCAAAATAAGGTCAAAATCCCCAAAATACTATTTTTCCTATAAATCCTAAACGAAACGATGTCCTACAAATTTGAACACAGCAGTAGAAAGCTAAAACTAATAGTAATCGAATGACATATAGTTTTTATTCAAAAAGACTTCAGTATAGGGGGTATTCACTAACAAACTTTCATTTTTCCCAAAATGAGCTCAAAATTCCCAAAATACTATTTTTCCTATAAATCCTAAACGAAACGATGTCCCACAAATTTGAACACATCAGTGGAAAGCTAGGACCAATAGTAATCGAATGACATATAGTTTTTATTCAAAAAGACTTCAGTATAGGGGGTATTCACTAACAAACTTTCATTTTTCCCAAAATAAGGTCAAAATCCCCAAAATACTATTTTTCCTATAACACCTAAACGAAACGTGGTCCCACAAATTTGAATACAGCAATGAAAAGCTAGAACCAATAGTAATCGAATGACATATAGTTTTTATTCAAAAAGATTTCAGTATAGGGGGTATTCACTAACAAACTTTCATTTTTCCCAAAATAAGGTCAAAATCCCCAAAATACTATTTTTCCTATAAATCCTAAACGAAACGATGTCCCACAAATTTGAACACAGTAATAGAAAGCTAAAACTAATAGTAATCGAATGACATAGAGTTTTTATTCAAAAAGACTTCAGTATCGGGGGTATTCACTAACAAACTTTCATTTTTCCCAAAATAAGGTCAAAATCCCCAAAATACTATTTTTCCTATAACACCTAAACGAAACGATGTCCCACAAATTTGAACACATCAGTGAAAAGCTAGAACCAATAGTATTCGAATGTATAAATCCTAAACGAAACGATGTCCCACAAATTTGAACACATCAGTGAAAAGCTAGAACCAATAGTATTCGAATGACATATAGTTTTTATTCAAAAAGACTTCAGTATAGGGGGTATTCACTAACAAACTTTCATTTTTCCCAAAATAAGCTCAAAATTCCCAAAATACTATTTTTCCTATAAATCCTAAACGAAACGATGTCCCACAAATTTGAACACAGCAATAGAAAGCTAAAACTAGTAGTAATCGAATGACATAGAGTTTTTATTCAAAAAGACTGCAGTATAGGGGGTATTCACTATCAAACTTTCGCTTTTCCCAAAATAAGGTCAAAATCCCCAAAATACTATTTTTCCTATAAATCCTAAACGAAACGATGTCCTACAAATTTGAACACAGCAGTAGAAAGCTAAAACTAATAGTAATCGAATGACATATAGTTTTTATTCAAAAAGACTTCAGTATAGGGGGTATTCACTAACAAACTTTCATTTTTCCCAAAATAAGGTCAAAATCCCCAAAATACTATTTTTCCTATAAATCCTAAACGAAACGATGTCCCACAATTTTGAACACAGCAATAGAAAGCTAAAACTAATAGTAATCGAATGACATATAGTTTTTATTCAAAAAGACTTCAGTATAGGGGGTATTCACTAACAAACTTTCATTTTTCCCAAAATGAGCTCAAAATTCCCAAAATACTATTTTTCCTATAAATCCTAAACGAAACGATGTCCCACAAATTTGAACACATCAGTGGAAAGCTAGGACCAATAGTAATCGAATGACATATAGTTTTTATTCAAAAAGACTTCAGTATAGGGGGTATTCACTAACAAACTTTCATTTTTCCCAAAATAAGGTCAAAATCCCCAAAATACTATTTTTCCTATAACACCTAAACGAAACGTGGTCCCACAAATTTGAATACAGCAATGAAAAGCTAGAACCAATAGTAATCGAATGACATATAGTTTTTATTCAAAAAGATTTCAGTATAGGGGGTATTCACTAACAAACTTTCATTTTTCCCAAAATAAGGTCAAAATCCCCAAAATACTATTTTTCCTATAAATCCTAAACGAAACGATGTCCCACAAATTTGAACACAGCAATAGAAAGCTAAAACTAATAGTAATCGAATGACATAGAGTTTTTATTCAAAAAGACTTCAGTATCGGGGGTATTCACTAACAAACTTTCATTTTTCCCAAAATAAGGTCAAAATCCCCAAAATACTATTTTTCCTATAACACCTAAACGAAACGATGTCCCACAAATTTGAACACATCAGTGAAAAGCTAGAACCAATAGTATTCGAATGTATAAATCCTAAACGAAACGATGTCCCACAAATTTGAACACATCAGTGAAAAGCTAGAACCAATAGTATTCGAATGACGTATAGTTTTTATTCAAAAAGACTTCAGTATAGGGGGTATTCACTAACAAACTTTCATTTTTCCCAAAATAAGCTCAAAATTCCCAAAATACTATTTTTCCTATAAATCCTAAACGAAACGATGTCCCACAAATTTGAACACAGCAATAGAAAGCTAAAACTAGTAGTAATCGAATGACATAGAGTTTTTATTCAAAAAGACTTCAGTATAGGGGGTATTCACTAACAAACTTTCATTTTTCCCAAAATAAGGTCAAAATCCCCAAAATACTATTTTTCCTATAACACCTAAACCAAACGATGTCCCACAAATTTGAACACATCAGTGAAAAGGTAGAACCAATAGTAATCGAATGACATATAGTTTTTATTCAAAAAGACTTCAGTATAGGGGGTATTCACTAACAAACTTTCATTTTTCCCAAAATAAGGTCAAAATCCCCAAAATACTATTTTTCCTATAAATCCTAAACGAAACGATATCCCACAATTTTGAATACAACAATAGAAAGCTAAAACTAATAGTAATCGAATGACATAGAGTTTTTATTCAAAAAGACTTCAGTATAGGGGGTATTCACTAACAAACTTTCATTTTTCCCAAAATAAGGTCAAAATCCCCAAAATACTATTTTTCCTATAACACCTAAACGAAACGATGTCCCACAAATTTGAACACATCAGTGAAAAGCTAGAACCAATAGTATTCGAATGGCATATAGTTTTTATTCAAAAAGACTTCAGTATAGGGGGTATTCACTAACAAACTTTCATTTTTCCCAAAATAAGCTCAAAATTCCCAAAATACTATTTTTCCTATAAATCCTAAACGAAACGATGTCCTACAAATTTGAACACAACAATAGAAAGCTAAAACTAATAGTAATCGAATGACATAGAGTTTTTATTCAAAAAGACTTCAGGATTGGGGGCATTCACTAACAAACTTTCATTTTTCCCAAAATAAGGTCAAAATCCCCAAAATACTATTTTTCCTATAAATCCTAAACGAAACGATGTCCTACAAATTTGAACACAGCAGTAGAAAGCTAAAACTAATAGTAATCGAATGACATATAGTTTTTATTCAAAAAGACTTGAGTATAGGGGGTATTCACTAACAAACTTTCATTTTTCCCAAAATGAGCTCAAAATTCCCAAAATACTATTTTTCCTATAAATCCTAAAGGAAACGATGTCCCACAAATTTGAACACATCAGTGGAAAGCTAGGACCAATAGTAATCGAATAACATATAGTTTTTATTCAAAAAGACTTCAGTATAGGGGGTATTCACTAACAAACTTTCATTTTTCCCAAAATAAGGTCAAAATCCCCAAAATACTATTTTTCCTATAACACCTAAACGAAACGTGGTCCCACAAATTTGAATACAGCAATGAAAAGCTAGAACCAATAGTAATCGAATGACATATAGTTTTTATTCAAAAAGATTTCAGTATAGGGGGTATTCACTAACAAACTTTCATTTTTCCCAAAATAAGGTCAAAATCCCCAAAATACTATTTTTCCTATAAATCCTAAACGAAACGATGTCCCACAAATTTGAACACAGCAATAGAAAGCTAAAACTAATAGTAATCGAATGACATAGAGTTTTTATTCAAAAAGACTTCAGTATCGGGGGTATTCACTAACAAACTTTCATTTTTCCCAAAATAAGGTCAAAATCCCCAAAATACTATTTTTCCTATAACACCTAAACGAAACGATGTCCCACAAATTTGAACACATCAGTGTAAAGCTAGAACCAATAGTATTCGAATGTATAAATCCTAAACGAAACGATGTCCCACAAATTTGAACACATCAGTGAAAAGCTAGAACCAATAGTATTCGAATGACATATAGTTTTTATTCAAAAAGACTTCAGTATAGGGGGTATTCACTAACAAACTTTCATTTTTCCCAAAATAAGCTCAAAATTCCCAAAATACTATTTTTCCTATAAATCCTAAACGAAACGATGTCCCACAAATTTGAACACAGCAATAGAAAGCTAAAACTAGTAGTAATCGAATGGCATAGAGTTTTTATTCAAAAAGACTGCAGTATAGGGGGTATTCACTATCAAACTTTCGCTTTTCCCAAAATAAGGTCAAAATCCCCAAAATACTATTTTTCCTATAAATCCTAAACGAAACGATGTCCCACAAATTTGAATACAGCAATGGAAAGCTAAAACTAATAGTAATCGGATGACATAGAGTTTTTATTCAAAAAGACTTCAGTATAGGAGGTATTCGCTAACAAACTTTCATTTTTCCCAAAATAAGCTCAAAATTCCCAAAATACTATTTTTCCTATAAATCCTAAACGAAACGATGTCCTACAAATTTGAACACATCACTGAAGAGCTAGAACCAATAGTAATCGAATGACATATAGTTTTAATTCAAAAAGACTTCAGTATAGGGGGTATTCACTAACAAATTTTCGCTTTTCCCAATATAAGGTCAAAATCCCCAAAATACTATTTTTCCTATTAATCGTAAACGAAACGAAAATTTGAATACAGCAGTGGAAAGCTAAAACCAATAGTAATCGGATGACATAGAGTTTTTATTCAAAAAGACTTCAGTATAGGGGGTATTCACTAACAAACTTTCGCTTTTCCCAAAATAAGGTCAAAATCCCCAAAATACTATTTTTCCTATAAATCCTAAACGAAACGATGTCCCACAAATTTGAACACAGCAGTGAGAAGCAAAAACCAATAGTAATCGAATGACATATAGTCAAAAAGACTGAAGTATAGAGGGTATTCACTAACAAACTTTCGCTTTTCCCAATATAAGGTCAAAATCCCCAAAATACTATTTTCCTATAAATCCTAAACGAAACGATGTCCCACAAATTTGAACATAGCAGTGAAAAGTGAAAAGCTGAAACCAATAGTAATCGAATGACATAGTTTTTATTCAAAAAGACTTCAGTATAGGGGGTATTCACTAACAAACTTTCATTTTTCCCAAAATAAGGTCAAAATCCCCAAAATACTATTTTCCTATAAATCCTAAACGAAACGATGTCCTACAAATTTGAACACAGCGGTAGAAAGCTAAAACTAATAGTAATCGAATGACATATAGTTTTTATTCAAAAAGACTTCAGGATTGGGGGTATTCACTAACAAACTTTCATTTTTCCCAAAATAAGGTCAAAATCCCTAAAATACTATTTTTCCTATAAATCCTAAACGAAACGATGTCCCACAAATTTGAACACATCAGTGAAAAGCTAGGACCAATAGTAATCGAATGACATATAGCTTTTATTCAAAAAGACTTCAGTATAGGGGGTATTCACTAACAAACTTTCATTTTTCCCAAAATAAGGTCAAAATCCCCAAAATGCTATTTTTCCTATAAATCCTAAACGAAACGATGTCCCACAAATTTGACCACATCAGTGAAAAGCTAGAACCAATAGTAATCGAATGACATATAGTTTTTATTCAAAAAGACTTCAGTATAGGGGGTATTCACTAACAAACTTTCATTTTTCCCAAAATAAGGTCAAAATCCCCAAAATGCTATTTTTCCTATAAATCCTAAACGAAACGATGTCCCACAAATTTGACCACATCAGTGAAAAGCTAGAACCAATAGTAATCGAATGACATATAGTTTTTATTCAAAAAGACTTCAGTATAGGGGGTATTCACTAACAAACTTTCATTTTTCCCAAAATAAGGTCAAAATCCCCAAAATGCTATTTTTCCTATAAATCCTAAACGAAACGATGTCCCACAAAGTTGAACACATCAGTGAAAAGCTAGGACCAATAGTAATCGAATGACATAAAGTTTTTATTCAAAAAGACTTCAGTACAGGGGGTATTCACTAACAAACTTTCATTTTTCCCAAAATAAGGTCAAAATCCCCAAAATACTATTTTTCCTATAACACCTAAACGAAACGATGTCCCACAAATTTGACCACATCAGTGAATAGCTAGAACCAATAGTAATCGAATGACATATAGTTTTTATTCAAAAAGACTTCAGTATAGGGGGTATTCACTAACAAACTTTCATTTTTCCCAAAATAAGGTCAAAATCCCCAAAATGCTATTTTTCTTATAAATCCTAAACGAAACGATGTCCCACAAATTTGAACACATCAGTGAAAAGCTAGGACCAATAGTAATCGAATGACATATAGTTTTTATTCAAAAAGACTTCAGTACAGGGGGTATTCACTAACAAACTTTCATTTTTCCCAAAATAAGGTCAAAATCCCCAAAATGCTATTTTTCCTATAAATCCTAAACGAAACGATGTCCCACAAATTTGAACACATCAGTGAAAAGCTGAAACCAATAGTAATCGAATGATATAGCTTTTATTCAAAAAGACTTCAGTATAGGGGGTATTCACTAACAAACTTTCATTTTTCCCAAAATAAGGTCAAAATCCCCAAAATACTATTTTCCTATAAATCCTAAACGAAACGATGTCCTACAAATTTGAACACAGCGGTAGAAAGCTAAAACTAATAGTAATCGAATGACATATAGTTTTTATTCAAAAAGACTTCAGGATTGGGGGTATTCACTAACAAACTTTCACTTTTCCCAAAATAAGGTCAAAATCCCCAAAATACTATTTTTCCTATAAATCCTAAACGAAACGATGTCCCACAAATTTGAACCCATCAGTGAAAAGCTAGGACCAATAGTAATCGAATGACATATAGCTTTTATTCAAAAAGACTTCAGTATAGGGGGTATTCACTAACAAACTTTCATTTTTCCCAAAATAAGGTCAAAATCCCCAAAATGCTATTTTTCCTATAAATCCTAAACGAAACGATGTCCCACAAATTTGACCACATCAGTGAAAAGCTAGAACCAATAGTAATCGAATGACATATAGTTTTTATTCAAAAAGACTTCAGTATAGGGGGTATTCACTAACAAACTTTCATTTTTCCCAAAATAAGGTCAAAATCCCCAAAATGCTATTTTTCCTATAAATCCTAAACGAAACGATGTCCCACAAATTTGAACACATCAGTAAAAAGCTAGGACCAATAGTAATCGAATGACATATAGTTTTTATTCAAAAAGACTTCAGTACAGGGGGTATTCACTAACAAACTTTCATTTTTCCCAAAATAAGGTCAAAATCCCCAAAATACTATTTTTCCTATAACACCTAAACGAAACGATGTCCCACAAATTTGACCACATCAGTGAATAGCTAGAACCAATAGTAATCGAATGACATATAGTTTTTATTCAAAAAGACTTCAGTATAGGGGGTATTCACTAACAAACTTTCATTTTTCCCAAAATAAAGTCAAAATCCCCAAAATACTATTTTTCCTATAAATCCTAAACGAAACGATGTCCCACAAATTTGAACACAGCAATAGAAAGCTAAAACTAATAGTAATCGAATGACATAGAGTTTTTATTCAAAAAGACTTCAGTATAGGGGGTATTCACTAACAAACTTTCATTTTTCCCAAAATAAGGTCAAAATCCCCAAAATACTATTTTTCCTATAACACCTAAACGAAACGATGTCCCACAAATTTGAACACATCAGTGAAAAGCTAGAACCAATAGTATTCGAATGTATAAATCCTAAACGAAACGATGTCCCACAAATTTGAACACATCAGTGAAAAGCTAGAACCAATAGTATTCGAATGACATATAGTTTTTATTCAAAAAGACTTCAGTATAGGGGGTATTCACTAACAAACTTTCATTTTTCCCAAAATAAGCTCAAAATTCCCAAAATACTATTTTTCCTATAAATCCTAAACGAAACGATGTCCCACAAATTTGAACACAGCAATAGAAAGCTAAAACTAGTAGTAATCGAATGACATAGAGTTTTTATTCAAAAAGACTGCAGTATAGGGGGTATTCACTATCAAACTTTCGCTTTTCCCAAAATAAGGTCAAAATCCCCAAAATACTATTTTTCCTATAAATCCTAAACGAAACGATGTCCCACAAATTTGAATACAGCAATGGAAAGCTAAAACCAATAGTAATCGGATGACATAGAGTTTTTATTCAAAAAGACTTCAGTATAGGAGGTATTCGCTAACAAACTTTCATTTTTCCCAAAATAAGCTCAAAATTCCCAAAATACTATTTTTCCTATAAATCCTAAACGAAACGATGTCCTACAAATTTGAACACATCACTGAAGAGCTAGAACCAATAGTAATCGAATGACATATAGTTTTAATTCAAAAAGACTTCAGTATAGGGGGTATTCACTAACAAATTTTCGCTTTTCCCAATATAAGGTCAAAATCCCCAAAATACTATTTTTCCTATTAATCGTAAACGAAACGAAAATTTGAATACAGCAGTGGAAAGCTAAAACCAATAGTAATCGGATGACATAGAGTTTTTATTCAAAAAGACTTCAGTATAGGGGGTATTCACTAACAAACTTTCGCTTTTCCCAAAATAAGGTCAAAATCCCCAAAATACTATTTTTCCTATAAATCCTAAACGAAACGATGTCCCACAAATTTGAACACAGCAGTGAGAAGCAAAAACCAATAGTAATCGAATGACGTATAGTCAAAAAGACTGAAGTATAGAGGGTATTCACTAACAAACTTTCGCTTTTCCCAATATAAGGTCAAAATCCCCAAAATACTATTTTCCTATAAATCCTAAACGAAACGATGTCCCACAAATTTGAACATAGCAGTGAAAAGTGAAAAGCTGAAACCAATAGTAATCGAATGACATAGTTTTTATTCAAAAAGACTTCAGTATAGGGGGTATTCACTAACAAACTTTCATTTTTCCCAAAATAAGGTCAAAATCCCCAAAATACTATTTTCCTATAAATCCTAAACGAAACGATGTCCTACAAATTTGAACACAGCGGTAGAAAGCTAAAACTAATAGTAATCGAATGACATATAGTTTTTATTCAAAAAGACTTCAGGATTGGGGGTATTCACTAACAAACTTTCATTTTTCCCAAAATAAGGTCAAAATCCCTAAAATACTATTTTTCCTATAAATCCTAAACGAAACGATGTCCCACAAATTTGAACACATCAGTGAAAAGCTAGGACCAATAGTAATCGAATGACATATAGCTTTTATTCAAAAAGACTTCAGTATAGGGGGTATTCACTAACAAACTTTCATTTTTCCCAAAATAAGGTCAAAATCCCCAAAATGCTATTTTTCCTATAAATCCTAAACGAAACGATGTCCCACAAATTTGACCACATCAGTGAAAAGCTAGAACCAGTAGTAATCGAATGACATATAGTTTTTATTCAAAAAGACTTCAGTATAGGGGGTATTCACTAACAAACTTTCATTTTTCCCAAAATAAGGTCAAAATCCCCAAAATGCTATTTTTCCTATAAATCCTAAACGAAACGATGTCCCACAAATTTGACCACATCAGTGAAAAGCTAGAACCAATAGTAATCGAATGACATATAGTTTTTATTCAAAAAGACTTCAGTATAGGGGGTATTCACTAACAAACTTTCATTTTTCCCAAAATAAGGTCAAAATCCCCAAAATGCTATTTTTCCTATAAATCCTAAACGAAACGATGTCCCACAAATTTGAACACATCAGTGAAAAGCTAGGACCAATAGTAATCGAATGACATATAGTTTTTATTCAAAAAGACTTCAGTACAGGGGGTATTCACTAACAAACTTTCATTTTTCCCAAAATAAGGTCAAAATCCCCAAAATACTATTTTTCCTATAAATCCTAAACGAAACGATGTCCCACAAATTTGACCACATCAGTGAAAAGCTAGAACCAGTAGTAATCGAATGACATATAGTTTTTATTCAAAAAGACTTCAGTATAGGGGGTATTCACTAACAAACTTTCATTTTTCCCAAAATAAGGTCAAAATCCCCAAAATGCTATTTTTCCTATAAATCCTAAACGAAACGATGTCCCACAAATTTGACCACATCAGTGAAAAGCTAGAACCAATGGTAATCGAATGACATATAGTTTTTATTCAAAAAGACTTCAGTATAGGGGGTATTCACTAACAAACTTTCATTTTTCCCAAAATAAGGTCAAAATCCCCAAAATGCTATTTTTCCTATAAATCCTAAACGAAACGATGTCCCACAAATTTGAACACATCAGTGAAAAGCTAGGACCAATAGTAATCGAATGACATATAGTTTTTATTCAAAAAGACTTCAGTACAGGGGGTATTCACTAACAAACTTTCATTTTTCCCAAAATAAGGTCAAAATCCCCAAAATGCTATTTTTCCTATAAATCCTAAACGAAACGATGTCCCACAAATTTGAACACATCAGTGAAAAGCTGAAACCAATAGTAATCGAATGATATAGTTTTTATTCAAAAAGACTTCAGTATAGGGGGTATTCACTAACAAACTTTCATTTTTCCCAAAATAAGGTCAAAATCCCCAAAATACTATTTTCCTATAAATCCTAAACGAAACGATGTCCTACAAATTTGAACACAGCGGTAGAAAGCTAAAACTAATAGTAATCGAATGACATATAGTTTTTATTCAAAAAGACTTCAGGATTGGGGGTATTCACTAACAAACTTTCACTTTTCCCAAAATAAGGTCAAAATCCCCAAAATACTATTTTTCCTATAAATCCTAAACGAAACGATGTCCCACAAATTTGAACCCATCAGTGAAAAGCTAGGACCAATAGTAATCGAATGACATATAGCTTTTATTCAAAAAGACTTCAGTATAGGGGGTATTCACTAACAAACTTTCATTTTTCCCAAAATAAGGTCAAAATCCCCAAAATGCTATTTTTCCTATAAATCCTAAACGAAACGATGTCCCACAAATTTGACCACATCAGTGAAAAGCTAGAACCAATAGTAATCGAATGACATATAGTTTTTATTCAAAAAGACTTCAGTATAGGGGGTATTCACTAACAAACTTTCATTTTTCCCAAAATAAGGTCAAAATCCCCAAAATGCTATTTTTCCTATAAATCCTAAACGAAACGATGTCCCACAAATTTGAACACATCTGTGAAAAGCTAGGACCAATAGTAATCGAATGACATATAGTTTTTATTCAAAAAGACTTCAGTACAGGGGGTATTCACTAACAAACTTTCATTTTTCCCAAAATAAGGTCAAAATCCCCAAAATACTATTTTTCCTATAACACCTAAACGAAACGATGTCCCACAAATTTGACCACATCAGTGGATAGCTAGAACCAATAGTAATCGAATGACATATAGTTTTTATTCAAAAAGACTTCAGTATAGGGGGTATTCACTACCAAACTTTCATTTTTCCCAAAATAAAGTCAAAATCCCCAAAATACTATTTTTCCTATAAATCCTAAACGAAACGATGTCCCACAAATTTGAACACAGCAATAGAAAGCTAAAACTAATAGTAATCGAATGACATAGAGTTTTTATTCAAAAAGACTTCAGTATAGGGGGTATTCACTAACAAACTTTCATTTTTCCCAAAATAAGGTCAAAATCCCCAAAATACTATTTTTCCTATAACACCTAAACCAAACGATGTCCCACAAATTTGAACACATCAGTGAAAAGCTAGAACCAATAGTATTCGAATGTATAAATCCTAAACGAAACGATGTCCCACAAATTTTAATACAGCAATAGAAAGCTAAAACCAATAGTAATCGGATGACATAGAGTTTTTATTCAAAAAGACTTCAGTATAGGGGGTATTCACTAACAAACTTTCGCTTTTCCCAAAATAAGGTCAAAATCCCCAAAATACTATTTTTCCTATAAATCCTAAACGAAACGATGTCCCACAAATTTTAACACAGCAGTGAAAAGCAAAAACCAATAGTAATCGAATGCCATATAGTCAAAAAGACTTCAGTATAGGGGGTATTCACTAACAAACTTTCGCTTTTCCCAATATAAGGTCAAAATCCCCAAAATACTATTTTCCTATAAATCCTAAACGAAACGATGTCCCACAAATTTGAACACAGCAGCGAAAAGTGAAAAGCTGAAACCAATAGTCATCGAATGACATAGTTTTTATTCAAAAAGACTTCAGTATAGGGGGTATTCACTAACAAACTTTCATTTTTCCCAAAACAAGGTCAAAATCCCCAAAATACTATTTTTCCTATAAATCCTAAACGAAACGATGTCCTACAAATTTGAACACAGCAGTAGAAAGCTAAAACTAATAGTAATCGAATGACATATAGTTTTTATTCAAAAAGACTTCAGGATTGGGGGTATTCACTAACAAACTTTCATTTTTCCCAAAATAAGGTCAAAATCCCCAAAATACTATTTTTCCTATAAATCCTAAACGAAACGATGTCCTACAAATTTGAACACAGCAGTAGAAAGCTAAAACTAATAGTAATCGAATGACATATAGTTTTTATTCAAAAAGACTTCAGGATTGGGGGTATTCACTAACAAACTTTCATTTTTCCCAAAATGAGCTCAAAATTCCCAAAATACTATTTTTCCTATAAATCCTAAACGAAACAATGTCCCACAAATTTGAACACATCAGTGAAAAGCTAGGACCAATAGTAATCGAATGACATATAGTTTTTATTCAAAAAGACTTCAGTACAGGGGGTATTCACTAACAAACTTTCATTTTTCCCAAAATAAGGTCAAAATCCCCAAAATGCTATTTTTCCTATAAATCCTAAACGAAACGATGTCCCACAAATTTGAACACATCAGTGAAAAGCTGAAACCAATAGTAATCGAATGATATAGTTTTTATTCAAAAAGACTTCAGTATAGGGGGTATTCACTAACAAACTTTCATTTTTCCCAAAATAAGGTCAAAATCCCCAAAATACTATTTTCCTATAAATCCTAAACGAAACGATGTCCTACAAATTTGAACACAGCGGTAGAAAGCTAAAACTAATAGTAATCGAATGACATATAGTTTTTATTCAAAAAGACTTCAGGATTGGGGGTATTCACTAACAAACTTTCACTTTTCCCAAAATAAGGTCAAAATCCCCAAAATACTATTTTTCCTATAAATCCTAAACGAAACGATGTCCCACAAATTTGAACCCATCAGTGAAAAGCTAGGACCAATAGTAATCGAATGACATATAGCTTTTATTCAAAAAGACTTCAGTATAGGGGGTATTCACTAACAAACTTTCATTTTTCCCAAAATAAGGTCAAAATCCCCAAAATGCTATTTTTCCTATAAATCCTAAACGAAACGATGTCCCACAAATTTGACCACATCAGTGAAAAGCTAGAACCAATAGTAATCGAATGACATATAGTTTTTATTCAAAAAGACTTCAGTATAGGGGGTATTCACTAACAAACTTTCATTTTTCCCAAAATAAGGTCAAAATCCCCAAAATGCTATTTTTCCTATAAATCCTAAACGAAACGATGTCCCACAAATTTGAACACATCTGTGAAAAGCTAGGACCAATAGTAATCGAATGACATATAGTTTTTATTCAAAAAGACTTCAGTACAGGGGGTATTCACTAACAAACTTTCATTTTTCCCAAAATAAGGTCAAAATCCCCAAAATACTATTTTTCCTATAACACCTAAACGAAACGATGTCCCACAAATTTGACCACATCAGTGGATAGCTAGAACCTATAGTAATCGAATGACATATAGTTTTTATTCAAAAAGACTTCAGTATAGGGGGTATTCACTACCAAACTTTCATTTTTCCCAAAATAAAGTCAAAATCCCCAAAATACTATTTTCCTATAAATCCTAAACGAAACGATGTCCTACAAATTTGAACACAGCGGTAGAAAGCTAAAACTAATAGTAATCGAATGACATATAGTTTTTATTCAAAAAGACTTCAGGATTGGGGGTATTCACTAACAAACTTTCACTTTTCCCAAAATAAGGTCAAAATCCCCAAAATACTATTTTTCCTATAAATCCTAAACGAAACGATGTCCCACAAATTTGAACCCATCAGTGAAAAGCTAGGACCAATAGTAATCGAATGACATATAGCTTTTATTCAAAAAGACTTCAGTATAGGGGGTATTCACTAACAAACTTTCATTTTTCCCAAAATAAGGTCAAAATCCCCAAAATGCTATTTTTCCTATAAATCCTAAACGAAACGATGTCCCACAAATTTGACCACATCAGTGAAAAGCTAGAACCAATAGTAATCGAATGACATATAGTTTTTATTCAAAAAGACTTCAGTATAGGGGGTATTCACTAACAAACTTTCATTTTTCCCAAAATAAGGTCAAAATCCCCAAAATGCTATTTTTCCTATAAATCCTAAACGAAACGATGTCCCACAAATTTGAACACATCTGTGAAAAGCTAGGACCAATAGTAATCGAATGACATATAGTTTTTATTCAAAAAGACTTCAGTACAGGGGGTATGCACTAACAAACTTTCATTTTTCCCAAAATAAGGTCAAAATCCCCAAAATACTATTTTTCCTATAACACCTAAACGAAACGATGTCCCACAAATTTGACCACATCAGTGGATAGCTAGAACCAATAGTAATCGAATGACATATAGTTTTTATTCAAAAAGACTTCAGTATAGGGGGTATTCACTACCAAACTTTCATTTTTCCCAAAATAAAGTCAAAATCCCCAAAATACTATTTTTCCTATAAATCCTAAACGAAACGATGTCCCACAAATTTGAACACAGCAATAGAAAGCTAAAACTAATAGTAATCGAATGACATAGAGTTTTTATTCAAAAAGACTTCAGTATAGGGGGTATTCACTAACAAACTTTCATTTTTCCCAAAATAAGGTCAAAATCCCCAAAATACTATTTTTCCTATAACACCTAAACCAAACGATGTCCCACAAATTTGAACACATCAGTGAAAAGCTAGAACCAATAGTATTCGAATGTATAAATCCTAAACGAAACGATGTCCCACAAATTTTAATACAGCAATAGAAAGCTAAAACCAATAGTAATCGGATGACATAGAGTTTTTATTCAAAAAGACTTCAGTATAGGGGGTATTCACTAACAAACTTTCGCTTTTCCCAAAATAAGGTCAAAATCCCCAAAATACTATTTTTCCTATAAATCCTAAACGAAACGATGTCCCACAAATTTGAACACAGCAGTGAGAAGCAAAAACCAATAGTAATCGAATGACATATAGTCAAAAAGACTGAAGTATAGAGGGTATTCACTAACAAACTTTCGCTTTTCCCAATATAAGGTCAAAATCCCCAAAATACTATTTTCCTATAAATCCTAAACGAAACGATGTCCCACAAATTTGAACACAGCAGTGAAAAGTGAAAAGCTGAAACCAATAGTAATCGAATGACATAGTTTTTATTCAAAAAGACTTCAGTATAGGGGGTATTCACTAACAAACTTTCATTTTTCCCAAAACAAGGTCAAAATCCCCAAAATACTATTTTTCCTATAAATCCTAAACGAAACGATGTCCTACAAATTTGAACACAGCAGTAGAAAGCTAAAACTAATAGTAATCGAATGACATATAGTTTTTATTCAAAAAGACTTCAGGATTGGGGGTATTCACTAACAAACTTTCATTTTTCCCAAAATAAGGTCAAAATCCCCAAAATACTATTTTTCCTATAAATCCTAAACGAAACGATGTCCTACAAATTTGAACACAGCAGTAGAAAGCTAAAACTAATAGTAATCGAATGACATATAGTTTTTATTCAAAAAGACTTCAGGATTGGGGGTATTCACTAACAAACTTTCATTTTTCCCAAAATGAGCTCAAAATTCCCAAAATACTATTTTTCCTATAAATCCTAAACGAAACAATGTCCCACAAATTTGAACACATCAGTGAAAAGCTAGGACCAATAGTAATCGAATGACATATAGTTTTTATTCAAAAAGACTTCAGTACAGGGGGTATTCACTAACAAACTTTCATTTTTCCCAAAATAAGGTCAAAATCCCCAAAATGCTATTTTTCCTATAAATCCTAAACGAAACGATGTCCCACAAATTTGAACACATCAGTGAAAAGCTGAAACCAATAGTAATCGAATGATATAGTTTTTATTCAAAAAGACTTCAGTATAGGGGGTATTCACTAACAAACTTTCATTTTTCCCAAAATAAGGTCAAAATCCCCAAAATACTATTTTCCTATAAATCCTAAACGAAACGATGTCCTACAAATTTGAACACAGCGGTAGAAAGCTAAAACTAATAGTAATCGAATGACATATAGTTTTTATTCAAAAAGACTTCAGGATTGGGGGTATTCACTAACAAACTTTCACTTTTCCCAAAATAAGGTCAAAATCCCCAAAATACTATTTTTCCTATAAATCCTAAACGAAACGATGTCCCACAAATTTGAACCCATCAGTGAAAAGCTAGGACCAATAGTAATCGAATGACATATAGCTTTTATTCAAAAAGACTTCAGTATAGGGGGTATTCACTAACAAACTTTCATTTTTCCCAAAATAAGGTCAAAATCCCCAAAATGCTATTTTTCCTATAAATCCTAAACGAAACGATGTCCCACAAATTTGACCACATCAGTGAAAAGCTAGAACCAATAGTAATCGAATGACATATAGTTTTTATTCAAAAAGACTTCAGTATAGGGGGTATTCACTAACAAACTTTCATTTTTCCCAAAATAAGGTCAAAATCCCCAAAATGCTATTTTTCCTATAAATCCTAAACGAAACGATGTCCCACAAATTTGAACACATCTGTGAAAAGCTAGGACCAATAGTAATCGAATGACATATAGTTTTTATTCAAAAAGACTTCAGTACAGGGGGTATTCACTAACAAACTTTCATTTTTCCCAAAATAAGGTCAAAATCCCCAAAATACTATTTTTCCTATAACACCTAAACGAAACGATGTCCCACAAATTTGACCACATCAGTGGATAGCTAGAACCAATAGTAATCGAATGACATATAGTTTTTATTCAAAAAGACTTCAGTATAGGGGGTATTCACTACCAAACTTTCATTTTTCCCAAAATAAAGTCAAAATCCCCAAAATACTATTTTTCCTATAAATCCTAAACGAAACGATGTCCCACAAATTTGAACACAGCAATAGAAAGCTAAAACTAATAGTAATCGAATGACATAGAGTTTTTATTCAAAAAGACTTCAGTATAGGGGGTATTCACTAACAAACTTTCATTTTTCCCAAAATAAGGTCAAAATCCCCAAAATACTATTTTTCCTATAACACCTAAACCAAACGATGTCCCACAAATTTGAACACATCAGTGAAAAGCTAGAACCAATAGTATTCGAATGTATAAATCCTAAACGAAACGATGTCCCACAAATTTTAATACAGCAATAGAAAGCTAAAACCAATAGTAATCGGATGACATAGAGTTTTTATTCAAAAAGACTTCAGTATAGGGGGTATTCACTAACAAACTTTCGCTTTTCCCAAAATAAGGTCAAAATCCCCAAAATACTATTTTTCCTATAAATCCTAAACGAAACGATGTCCCACAAATTTTAACACAGCAGTGAAAAGCAAAA
This sequence comes from Phania funesta, assembly GCA_963932375.1. NCBI lineage: Eukaryota > Metazoa > Arthropoda > Insecta > Diptera > Tachinidae > Phania > Phania funesta. The sequence continues at coordinate 74,513,020 of OZ010652.1, read as the reverse complement.
ACCAATAGTAATCGAATGCCATATAGTCAAAAAGACTTCAGTATAGGGGGTATTCACTAACAAACTTTCGCTTTTCCCAATATAAGGTCAAAATCCCCAAAATACTATTTTCCTATAAATCCTAAACGAAACGATGTCCCACAAATTTGAACACAGCAGTGAAAAGTGGAAAGCTGAAACCAATAGTAATCGAATGACATAGTTTTTATTCAAAAAGACTTCAGTATAGGGGGTATTCACTAACAAACTTTCATTTTTCCCAAAACAAGGTCAAAATCCCCAAAATACTATTTTTCCTATAAATCCTAAACGAAACGATGTCCTACAAATTTGAACACAGCAGTAGAAAGCTAAAACTAATAGTAATCGAATGACATATAGTTTTTATTCAAAAAGACTTCAGGATTGGGGGTATTCACTAACAAACTTTCATTTTTCCCAAAATAAGGTCAAAATCCCCAAAATACTATTTTTCCTATAAATCCTAAACGAAACGATGTCCTACAAATTTGAACACAGCAGTAGAAAGCTAAAACTAATAGTAATCGAATGACATATAGTTTTTATTCAAAAAGACTTCAGGATTGGGGGTATTCACTAACAAACTTTCATTTTTCCCAAAATGAGCTCAAAATTCCCAAAATACTATTTTTCCTATAAATCCTAAACGAAACAATGTCCCACAAATTTGAACACATCAGTGAAAAGCTAGGACCAATAGTAATCGAATGACATATAGCTTTTATTCAAAAAGACTTCAGTATAGGGGGTATTTACTAACAAACTTTCATTTTTCCCAAAATAAGGTCAAAATCCCCAAAATACTATTTTTCCTATAACACCTAAACGAAACGATGTCCCACAAATTTGACCACATCAGTGAGAAGCTAGAACCAATAGTAATCGAATGACATATAGTTTTTATTCAAAAAGACTTCAGTATAGGGGGTATTCACTAACAAACTTTCATTTTTCCCAAAATAAGGTCAAAATCCCCAAAATGCTATTTTTCCTATAAATCCTAAACGAAACGATGTCCCACAAATTTGAACACATCAGTGAAAAGCTAGGACCAATAGTAATCGAATGACATATAGTTTTTATTCAAAAAGACTTCAGTATAGGGGGTATTCACTAACAAACTTTCATTTTTCCCAAAATAAGGTCAAAATCCCCAAAATACTATTTTTCCTATAACACCTAAACGAAACGATTTCCCACAAATTTGACCACATCAGTGAAAAGCTAGAACCAATAGTAATCGAACGACATATAGTTTTTATTCAAAAAGACTTCAGTATAGGGGGTATTCACTAACAAACTTTCATTTTTCCCAAAATAAGGTCAAAATCCCCAAAATGCTATTTTTCCTATAAATCCTAAACGAAACGATCTCCCACAAATTTGAACACAGCAATAGAAAGCTAAAACTAATAGTAATCGAATGACATAGAGTTTTTATTCAAAAAGACTTCAGTATAGGGGGTATTCACTAACAAACTTTCATTTTTCCCAAAATGAGCTCAAAATTCCCAAAATACTATTTTTCCTATAAATCCTAAACGAAACGATGTCTCACAAATTTGAACACATCAGTGAAAAGGTAGAACCAATAGTAATCGAATGACATATAGTTTTTATTCAAAAAGACTTCAGTATAGGGGGTATTCACTAACAAACTTTCATTTTTCCCAAAATAAGCTCAAAATTCCCAAAATACTATTTTTCCTATAAATCCTAAACGAAACGATGTCCTACAAATTTGAACACAACAATAGAAAGCTAAAACTAATAGTAATCGAATGACATAGAGTTTTTATTCAAAAATACTTCAGTATAGGGGGTATTCACTAACAAACTTTCATTTTTCCCAAAATAAGGTCAAAATCCCCAAAATACTATTTTTCCTATAAATCCTAAACGAAACGATGTCCCACAATTTTGAACACAGCAATAGAAAGCTAAAACTAATAGTAATCGAATGACATAGAGTTTTTATTCAAAAAGACTTCAGTATAGGGGGTATTCACTAACAAACTTTCATTTTTCCCAAAATAAGGTCAAAATCCCCAAAATACTATTTTTCCTATAACACCTAAACGAAACGATGTCCCACAAATTTGAACACATCAGTGAAAAGGTAGAACCAATAGTAATCGAATGACATATAGTTTTTATTCAAAAAGACTTCAGTATAGGGGGTATTCACTAACAAACTTTCATTTTTCCCAAAATAAGGTCAAAATCCCCAAAATACTATTTTTCCTATAAATCCTAAACGAAACGATGTCCCACAATTTGGAACACAGCAATAGAAAGCTAAAACTAATAGTAATCGAACGACATAGAGTTTTTATTCAAAAAGACTTCAGTATAGGGGGTATTCACTAACAAACTTTCATTTTTCCCAAAATAAGGTCAAAATCCCCAAAATACTATTTTTCCTATAACACCTAAACGAAACGATGTCCCACAAATTTGAACACATCAGTGAAAAGCTAGAACCAATAGTATTCGAATGGCATATAGTTTTTATTCAAAAAGACTTCAGTATAGGGGGTATTCACTAACAAACTTTCATTTTTCCCAAAATAAGCTCAAAATTCCCAAAATACTATTTTTCCTATAAATCCTAAACGGAACGATGTCCTACAAATTTGAACACAACAATAGAAAGCTAAAACTAATAGTAATCGAATGACATAGAGTTTTTATTCAAAAAGACTTCAGGATTGGGGGTATTCACTAACAAACTTTCATTTTTCCCAAAATAAGGTCAAAATCCCCAAAATACTATTTTTCCTATAAATCCTAAACGAAACGATGTCCTACAAATTTGAACACAGCAGTAGAAAGCTAAAACTAATAGTAATCGAATGACATATAGTTTTTATTCAAAAAGACTTCAGTATAGGGGGTATTCACTAACAAACTTTCATTTTTCCCAAAATGAGCTCAAAATTCCCAAAATACTATTTTTCCTATAAATCCTAAACGAAGCGATGTCCCACAAATTTGAACACATCAGTGAAAAGCTAGGACCAATAGTAATCGAATGACATATAGTTTTTATTCAAAAAGACTTCAGTATAGGGGGTATTCACTAACAAACTTTCATTTTTCCCAAAATAAGGTCAAAATCCCCAAAATACTATTTTTCCTATAACACCTAAACGAAACGTGGTCCCACAAATTTGAATACAGCAATGAAAAGCTAGGACCAATAGTAATCGAATGACATATAGTTTTTATTCAAAAAGACTTCAGTACAGGGGGTATTCACTAACAAACTTTCATTTTTCCCAAAATAAGGTCAAAATCCCCAAAATACTATTTTTCCTATAACACCTAAACGAAACGATGTCCCACAAATTTGACCACATCAGTGGATAGCTAGAACCAATAGTAATCGAATGACATATAGTTTTTATTCAAAAAGACTTCAGTATAGGGGGTATTCACTAACAAACTTTCATTTTTCCCAAAATAAGGTCAAAATCCCCAAAATACTATTTTTCCTATAACACCTAAACCAAACGATGTCCCACAAATTTGAACACATCAGTGAAAAGCTAGAACCAATAGTATTCGAATGTATAAATCCTAAACGAAACGATGTCCCACAAATTTTAATACAGCAATAGAAAGCTAAAACCAATAGTAATCGGATGACATAGAGTTTTTATTCAAAAAGACTTCAGTATAGGGGGTATTCACTAACAAACTTTCATTTTTCCCAAAATAAGGTCAAAATCCCCAAAATACTATTTTTCCTATAACACCTAAACCAAACGATGTCCCACAAATTTGAACACATCAGTGAAAAGCTAGAACCAATAGTATTCGAATGTATAAATCCTAAACGAAACGATGTCCCACAAATTTTAATACAGCAATAGAAAGCTAAGACCAATAGTAATCGGATGACATAGAGTTTTTATTCAAAAAGACTTCAGTATAGGGGGTATTCACTAACAAACTTTCGCTTTTCCCAAAATAAGGTCAAAATCCCCAAAATACTATTTTTCCTATAAATCCTAAACGAAACGATGTCCCACAAATTTGAACACAGCAATAGAAAGCTAAAACTAATAGTAATCGAATGACATAGAGTTTTTATTCAAAAAGACTTCAGTATAGGGGGTATTCACTAACAAACTTTCATTTTTCCCAAAATAAGGTCAAAATCCCCAAAATACTATTTTTCCTATAACACCTAAACCAAACGATGTCCCACAAATTTGAACACATCAGTGAAAAGCTAGAACCAATAGTATTCGAATGTATAAATCCTAAACGAAACGATGTCCCACAAATTTTAATACAGCAATAGAAAGCTAAAACCAATAGTAATCGGATGACATAGAGTTTTTATTCAAAAAGACTTCAGTATAGGGGGTATTCACTAACAAACTTTCGCTTTTCCCAAAATAAGGTCAAAATCCCCAAAATACTATTTTTCCTATAAATCCTAAACGAAACGATGTCCCACAAATTTTAACACAGCAGTGAAAAGCAAAAACCAATAGTAATCGAATGCCATATAGTCAAAAAGACTTCAGTATAGGGGGTATTCACTAACAAACTTTCGCTTTTCTCAATATAAGGTCAAAATCCCCAAAATACTATTTTCCTATAAATCCTAAACGAAACGATGTCCCACAAATTTGAACACAGCAGTGAAAAGTGAAAAGCTGAAACCAATAGTAATCGAATGACATAGTTTTTATTCAAAAAGACTTCAGTATAGGGGGTATTCACTACCAAACTTTCATTTTTCCCAAAATAAAGTCAAAATCCCCAAAATACTATTTTTCCTATAAATCCTAAACGAAACGATGTCCCACAAATTTGAACACAGCAATAGAAAGCTAAAACTAATAGTAATCGAATGACATAGAGTTTTTATTCAAAAAGACTTCAGTATAGGGGGTATTCACTAACAAACTTTCATTTTTCCCAAAATAAGGTCAAAATCCCCAAAATACTATTTTTCCTATAACACCTAAACCAAACGATGTCCCACAAATTTGAACACATCAGTGAAAAGCTAGAACCAATAGTATTCGAATGTATAAATCCTAAACGAAACGATGTCCCACAAATTTTAATACAGCAATAGAAAGCTAAAACCAATAGTAATCGGATGACATAGAGTTTTTATTCAAAAAGACTTCAGTATAGGGGGTATTCACTAACAAACTTTCGCTTTTCCCAAAATAAGGTCAAAATCCCCAAAATACTATTTTTCCTATAAATCCTAAACGAAACGATGTCCCACAAATTTTAACACAGCAGTGAAAAGCAAAAACCAATAGTAATCGAATGCCATATAGTCAAAAAGACTTCAGTATAGGGGGTATTCACTAACAAACTTTCGCTTTTCCCAATATAAGGTCAAAATCCCCAAAATACTATTTTCCTATAAATCCTAAACGAAACGATGTCCCACAAATTTGAACACAGCAGTGAAAAGTGAAAAGCTGAAACCAATAGTAATCGAATGACATAGTTTTTATTCAAAAAGACTTCAGTATAGGGGGTATTCACTAACAAACTTTCATTTTTCCCAAAACAAGGTCAAAATCCCCAAAATACTATTTTTCCTATAAATCCTAAACGAAACGATGTCCTACAAATTTGAACACAGCAGTAGAAAGCTAAAACTAATAGTAATCGAATGACATATAGTTTTTATTCAAAAAGACTTCAGGATTGGGGGTATTCACTAACAAACTTTCATTTTTCCCAAAATAAGGTCAAAATCCCCAAAATACTATTTTTCCTATAAATCCTAAACGAAACGATGTCCTACAAATTTGAACACAGCAGTAGAAAGCTAAAACTAATAGTAATCGAATGACATATAGTTTTTATTCAAAAAGACTTCAGGATTGGGGGTATTCACTAACAAACTTTCATTTTTCCCAAAATGAGCTCAAAATTCCCAAAATACTATTTTTCCTATAAATCCTAAACGAAACAATGTCCCACAAATTTGAACACATCAGTGAAAAGCTAGGACCAATAGTAATCGAATGACATATAGCTTTTATTCAAAAAGACTTCAGTATAGGGGGTATTTACTAACAAACTTTCATTTTTCCCAAAATAAGGTCAAAATCCCCAAAATACTATTTTTCCTATAACACCTAAACGAAACGATGTCCCACAAATTTGACCACATCAGTGAAAAGCTAGAACCAATAGTAATCGAATGACATATAGTTTTTATTCAAAAAGACTTCAGTATAGGGGGTATTCACTAACAAACTTTCATTTTTCCCAAAATAAGGTCAAAATCCCCAAAATGCTATTTTTCCTATAAATCCTAAACGAAACGATGTCCCACAAATTTGAACACATCAGTGAAAAGCTAGGACCAATAGTAATCGAATGACATATAGTTTTTATTCAAAAAGACTTCAGTATAGGGGGTATTCACTAACAAACTTTCATTTTTCCCAAAATAAGGTCAAAATCCCCAAAATACTATTTTTCCTATAACACCTAAACGAAACGATGTCCCACAAATTTGACCACATCAGTGAAAAGCTAGAACCAATAGTAATCGAACGACATATAGTTTTTATTCAAAAAGACTTCAGTATAGGGGGTATTCACTAACAAACTTTCATTTTTCCCAAAATAAGGTCAAAATCCCCAAAATGCTATTTTTCCTATAAATCCTAAAGGAAACGATCTCCCACAAATTTGAACACAGCAATAGAAAGCTAAAACTAATAGTAATCGAATGACATAGAGTTTTTATTCAAAAAGACTTCAGTATAGGGGGTATTCACTAACAAACTTTCATTTTTCCCAAAATGAGCTCAAAATTCCCAAAATACTATTTTTCCTATAAATCCTAAACGAAACGATGTCTCACAAATTTGAACACATCAGTGAAAAGGTAGAACCAATAGTAATCGAATGACATATAGTTTTTATTCAAAAAGACTTCAGTATAGGGGGTATTCACTAACAAACTTTCATTTTTCCCAAAATAAGCTCAAAATTCCCAAAATACTATTTTTCCTATAAATCCTAAACGAAACGATGTCCTACAAATTTGAACACAACAATAGAAAGCTAAAACTAATAGTAATCGAATGACATAGAGTTTTTATTCAAAAAGACTTCAGTATAGGGGGTATTCACTAACAAACTTTCATTTTTCCCAAAATAAGGTCAAAATCCCCAAAATACTATTTTTCCTATAAATCCTAAACGAAACGATGTCCCACAATTTTGAACACAGCAATAGAAAGCTAAAACTAATAGTAATCGAATGACATAGAGTTTTTATTCAAAAAGACTTCAGTATAGGGGGTATTCACTAACAAACTTTCATTTTTCCCAAAATAAGGTCAAAATCCCCAAAATACTATTTTTCCTATAACACCTAAACGAAACGATGTCCCACAAATTTGAACACATCAGTGAAAAGGTAGAACCAATAGTAATCGAATGACATATAGTTTTTATTCAAAAAGACTTCAGTATAGGGGGTATTCACTAACAAACTTTCATTTTTCCCAAAATAAGGTCAAAATCCCCAAAATACTATTTTTCCTATAAATCCTAAACGAAACGATGTCCCACAATTTGGAACACAGCAATAGAAAGCTAAAACTAATAGTAATCGAACGACATAGAGTTTTTATTCAAAAAGACTTCAGTATAGGGGGTATTCACTAACAAACTTTCATTTTTCCCAAAATAAGGTCAAAATCCCCAAAATACTATTTTTCCTATAACACCTAAACGAAACGATGTCCCACAAATTTGAACACATCAGTGAAAAGCTAGAACCAATAGTATTCGAATGGCATATAGTTTTTATTCAAAAAGACTTCAGTATAGGGGGTATTCACTAACAAACTTTCATTTTTCCCAAAATAAGCTCAAAATTCCCAAAATACTATTTTTCCTATAAATCCTAAACGGAACGATGTCCTACAAATTTGAACACAACAATAGAAAGCTAAAACTAATAGTAATCGAATGACATAGAGTTTTTATTCAAAAAGACTTCAGTATAGGGGGTATTCACTAACAAACTTTCATTTTTCCCAAAATAAGGTCAAAATCCCCAAAATACTATTTTTCCTATAACACCTAAACCAAACGATGTCCCACAAATTTGAACACATCAGTGAAAAGCTAGAACCAATAGTATTCGAATGTATAAATCCTAAACGAAACGATGTCCCACAAATTTTAATACAGCAATAGAAAGCTAAAACCAATAGTAATCGGATGACATAGAGTTTTTATTCAAAAAGACTTCAGTATAGGGGGTATTCACTAACAAACTTTCGCTTTTCCCAAAATAAGGTCAAAATCCCCAAAATACTATTTTTCCTATAAATCCTAAACGAAACGATGTCCCACAAATTTTAACACAGCAGTGAAAAGCAAAAACCAATAGTAATCGAATGCCATATAGTCAAAAAGACTTCAGTATAGGGGGTATTCACTAACAAACTTTCGCTTTTCCCAATATAAGGTCAAAATCCCCAAAATACTATTTTCCTATAAATCCTAAACGAAACGATGTCCCACAAATTTGAACACAGCAGTGAAAAGTGAAAAGCTGAAACCAATAGTAATCGAATGACATAGTTTTTATTCAAAAAGACTTCAGTATAGGGGGTATTCACTAACAAACTTTCATTTTTCCCAAAACAAGGTCAAAATCCCCAAAATACTATTTTTCCTATAAATCCTAAACGAAACGATGTCCTACAAATTTGAACACAGCAGTAGAAAGCTAAAACTAATAGTAATCGAATGACATATAGTTTTTATTCAAAAAGACTTCAGGATTGGGGGTATTCACTAACAAACTTTCATTTTTCCCAAAATAAGGTCAAAATCCCCAAAATACTATTTTTCCTATAAATCCTAAACGAAACGATGTCCTACAAATTTGAACACAGCAGTAGAAAGCTAAAACTAATAGTAATCGAATGACATATAGTTTTTATTCAAAAAGACTTCAGGATTGGGGGTATTCACTAACAAACTTTCATTTTTCCCAAAATGAGCTCAAAATTCCCAAAATACTATTTTTCCTATAAATCCTAAACGAAACAATGTCCCACAAATTTGAACACATCAGTGAAAAGCTAGGACCAATAGTAATCGAATGACATATAGCTTTTATTCAAAAAGACTTCAGTATAGGGGGTATTTACTAACAAACTTTCATTTTTCCCAAAATAAGGTCAAAATCCCCAAAATACTATTTTTCCTATAACACCTAAACGAAACGATGTCCCACAAATTTGACCACATCAGTGAAAAGCTAGAACCAATAGTAATCGAATGACATATAGTTTTTATTCAAAAAGACTTCAGTATAGGGGGTATTCACTAACAAACTTTCATTTTTCCCAAAATAAGGTCAAAATCCCCAAAATGCTATTTTTCCTATAAATCCTAAACGAAACGATGTCCCACAAATTTGAACACATCAGTGAAAAGCTAGGACCAATAGTAATCGAATGACATATAGTTTTTATTCAAAAAGACTTCAGTATAGGGGGTATTCACTAACAAACTTTCATTTTTCCCAAAATAAGGTCAAAATCCCCAAAATACTATTTTTCCTATAACACCTAAACGAAACGATGTCCCACAAATTTGACCACATCAGTGAAAAGCTAGAACCAATAGTAATCGAACGACATATAGTTTTTATTCAAAAAGACTTCAGTATAGGGGGTATTCACTAACAAACTTTCATTTTTCCCAAAATAAGGTCAAAATCCCCAAAATGCTATTTTTCCTATAAATCCTAAACGAAACGATCTCCCACAAATTTGAACACAGCAATAGAAAGCTAAAACTAATAGTAATCGAATGACATAGAGTTTTTATTCAAAAAGACTTCAGTATAGGGGGTATTCACTAACAAACTTTCATTTTTCCCAAAATGAGCTCAAAATTCCCAAAATACTATTTTTCCTATAAATCCTAAACGAAACGATGTCTCACAAATTTGAACACATCAGTGAAAAGGTAGAACCAATAGTAATCGAATGACATATAGTTTTTATTCAAAAAGACTTCAGTATAGGGGGTATTCACTAACAAACTTTCATTTTTCCCAAAATAAGCTCAAAATTCCCAAAATACTATTTTTCCTATAAATCCTAAACGAAACGATGTCCTACAAATTTGAACACAACAATAGAAAGCTAAAACTAATAGTAATCGAATGACATAGAGTTTTTATTCAAAAAGACTTCAGTATAGGGGGTATTCACTAACAAACTTTCATTTTTCCCAAAATAAGGTCAAAATCCCCAAAATACTATTTTTCCTATAAATCCTAAACGAAACGATGTCCCACAATTTTGAACACAGCAATAGAAAGCTAAAACTAATAGTAATCGAATGACATAGAGTTTTTATTCAAAAAGACTTCAGTATAGGGGGTATTCACTAACAAACTTTCATTTTTCCCAAAATAAGGTCAAAATCCCCAAAATACTATTTTTCCTATAACACCTAAACGAAACGATGTCCCACAAATTTGAACACATCAGTGAAAAGGTAGAACCAATAGTAATCGAATGACATATAGTTTTTATTCAAAAAGACTTCAGTATAGGGGGTATTCACTAACAAACTTTCATTTTTCCCAAAATAAGGTCAAAATCCCCAAAATACTATTTTTCCTATAAATCCTAAACGAAACGATGTCCCACAATTTGGAACACAGCAATAGAAAGCTAAAACTAATAGTAATCGAACGACATAGAGTTTTTATTCAAAAAGACTTCAGTATAGGGGGTATTCACTAACAAACTTTCATTTTTCCCAAAATAAGGTCAAAATCCCCAAAATACTATTTTTCCTATAACACCTAAACGAAACGATGTCCCACAAATTTGAACACATCAGTGAAAAGCTAGAACCAATAGTATTCGAATGGCATATAGTTTTTATTCAAAAAGACTTCAGTATAGGGGGTATTCACTAACAAACTTTCATTTTTCCCAAAATAAGCTCAAAATTCCCAAAATACTATTTTTCCTATAAATCCTAAACGGAACGATGTCCTACAAATTTGAACACAACAATAGAAAGCTAAAACTAATAGTAATCGAATGACATAGAGTTTTTATTCAAAAAGACTTCAGGATTGGGGGTATTCACTAACAAACTTTCATTTTTCCCAAAATAAGGTCAAAATCCCCAAAATACTATTTTTCCTATAACACCTAAACGAAACGATGTCCCACAAATTTGAACACATCAGTGAAAAGGTAGAACCAATAGTAATCGAATGACATATAGTTTTTATTCAAAAAGACTTCAGTATAGGGGGTATTCACTAACAAACTTTCATTTTTCCCAAAATAAGGTCAAAATCCCCAAAATACTATTTTTCCTATAAATCCTAAACGAAACGATGTCCCACAATTTGGAACACAGCAATAGAAAGCTAAAACTAATAGTAATCGAACGACATAGAGTTTTTATTCAAAAAGACTTCAGTATAGGGGGTATTCACTAACAAACTTTCATTTTTCCCAAAATAAGGTCAAAATCCCCAAAATACTATTTTTCCTATAACACCTAAACGAAACGATGTCCCACAAATTTGAACACATCAGTGAAAAGGTAGAACCAATAGTAATCGAATGACATATAGTTTTTATTCAAAAAGACTTCAGTATAGGGGGTATTCACTAACAAACTTTCATTTTTCCCAAAATAAGGTCAAAATCCCCAAAATACTATTTTTCCTATAAATCCTAAACGAAACGATGTCCCACAATTTGGAACACAGCAATAGAAAGCTAAAACTAATAGTAATCGAACGACATAGAGTTTTTATTCAAAAAGACTTCAGTATAGGGGGTATTCACTAACAAACTTTCATTTTTCCCAAAATAAGGTCAAAATCCCCAAAATACTATTTTTCCTATAACACCTAAACGAAACGATGTCCCACAAATTTGAACACATCAGTGAAAAGCTAGAACCAATAGTATTCGAATGGCATATAGTTTTTATTCAAAAAGACTTCAGTATAGGGGGTATTCACTAACAAACTTTCATTTTTCCCAAAATAAGCTCAAAATTCCCAAAATACTATTTTTCCTATAAATCCTAAACGGAACGATGTCCTACAAATTTGAACACAACAATAGAAAGCTAAAACTAATAGTAATCGAATGACATAGAGTTTTTATTCAAAAAGACTTCAGTATAGGGGGTATTCACTAACAAACTTTCATTTTTCCCAAAATAAGGTCAAAATCCCCAAAATACTATTTTTCCTATAACACCTAAACCAAACGATGTCCCACAAATTTGAACACATCAGTGAAAAGCTAGAACCAATAGTATTCGAATGTATAAATCCTAAACGAAACGATGTCCCACAAATTTTAATACAGCAATAGAAAGCTAAAACCAATAGTAATCGGATGACATAGAGTTTTTATTCAAAAAGACTTCAGTATAGGGGGTATTCACTAACAAACTTTCGCTTTTCCCAAAATAAGGTCAAAATCCCCAAAATACTATTTTTCCTATAAATCCTAAACGAAACGATGTCCCACAAATTTTAACACAGCAGTGAAAAGCAAAAACCAATAGTAATCGAATGCCATATAGTCAAAAAGTCTTCAGTATAGGGGGTATTCACTAACAAACTTTCGCTTTTCCCAATATAAGGTCAAAATCCCCAAAATACTATTTTCCTATAAATCCTAAACGAAACGATGTCCCACAAATTTGAACACAGCAGTGAAAAGTGAAAAGCTGAAACCAATAGTAATCGAATGACATAGTTTTTATTCAAAAAGACTTCAGTATAGGGGGTATTCACTAACAAACTTTCATTTTTCCCAAAACAAGGTCAAAATCCCCAAAATACTATTTTTCCTATAAATCCTAAACGAAACGATGTCCTACAAATTTGAACACAGCAGTAGAAAGCTAAAACTAATAGTAATCGAATGACATATAGTTTTTATTCAAAAAGACTTCAGGATTGGGGGTATTCACTAACAAACTTTCATTTTTCCCAAAATAAGGTCAAAATCCCCAAAATACTATTTTTCCTATAAATCCTAAACGAAACGATGTCCTACAAATTTGAACACAGCAGTAGAAAGCTAAAACTAATAGTAATCGAATGACATATAGTTTTTATTCAAAAAGACTTCAGGATTGGGGGTATTCACTAACAAACTTTCATTTTTCCCAAAATGAGCTCAAAATTCCCAAAATACTATTTTTCCTATAAATCCTAAACGAAACAATGTCCCACAAATTTGAACACATCAGTGAAAAGCTAGGACCAATAGTAATCGAATGACATATAGCTTTTATTCAAAAAGACTTCAGTATAGGGGGTATTTACTAACAAACTTTCATTTTTCCCAAAATAAGGTCAAAATCCCCAAAATACTATTTTTCCTATAACACCTAAACGAAACGATGTCCCACAAATTTGACCACATCAGTGAAAAGCTAGAACCAATAGTAATCGAATGACATATAGTTTTTATTCAAAAAGACTTCAGTATAGGGGGTATTCACTAACAAACTTTCATTTTTCCCAAAATAAGGTCAAAATCCCCAAAATGCTATTTTTCCTATAAATCCTAAACGAAACGATGTCCCACAAATTTGAACACATCAGTGAAAAGCTAGGACCAATAGTAATCGAATGACATATAGTTTTTATTCAAAAAGACTTCAGTATAGGGGGTATTCACTAACAAACTTTCATTTTTCCCAAAATAAGGTCAAAATCCCCAAAATACTATTTTTCCTATAACACCTAAACGAAACGATGTCCCACAAATTTGACCACATCAGTGAAAAGCTAGAACCAATAGTAATCGAACGACATATAGTTTTTATTCAAAAAGACTTCAGTATAGGGGGTATTCACTAACAAACTTTCATTTTTCCCAAAATAAGGTCAAAATCCCCAAAATGCTATTTTTCCTATAAATCCTAAACGAAACGATCTCCCACAAATTTGAACACAGCAATAGAAAGCTAAAACTAATAGTAATCGAATGACATAGAGTTTTTATTCAAAAAGACTTCAGTATAGGGGGTATTCACTAACAAACTTTCATTTTTCCCAAAATGAGCTCAAAATTCCCAAAATACTATTTTTCCTATAAATCCTAAACGAAACGATGTCTCACAAATTTGAACACATCAGTGAAAAGGTAGAACCAATAGTAATCGAATGACGTATAGTTTTTATTCAAAAAGACTTCAGTATAGGGGGTATTCACTAACAAACTTTCATTTTTCCCAAAATAAGCTCAAAATTCCCAAAATACTATTTTTCCTATAAATCCTAAACGAAACGATGTCCTACAAATTTGAACACAACAATAGAAAGCTAAAACTAATAGTAATCGAATGACATAGAGTTTTTATTCAAAAAGACTTCAGTATAGGGGGTATTCACTAACAAACTTTCATTTTTCCCAAAATAAGGTCAAAATCCCCAAAATACTATTTTTCCTATAAATCCTAAACGAAACGATGTCCCACAATTTTGAACACAGCAATAGAAAGCTAAAACTAATAGTAATCGAATGACATAGAGTTTTTATTCAAAAAGACTTCAGTATAGGGGGTATTCACTAACAAACTTTCATTTTTCCCAAAATAAGGTCAAAATCCCCAAAATACTATTTTTCCTATAACACCTAAACGAAACGATGTCCCACAAATTTGAACACATCAGTGAAAAGGTAGAACCAATAGTAATCGAATGACATATAGTTTTTATTCAAAAAGACTTCAGTATAGGGGGTATTCACTAACAAACTTTCATTTTTCCCAAAATAAGGTCAAAATCCCCAAAATACTATTTTTCCTATAAATCCTAAACGAAACGATGTCCCACAATTTGGAACACAGCAATAGAAAGCTAAAACTAATAGTAATCGAACGACATAGAGTTTTTATTCAAAAAGACTTCAGTATAGGGGGTATTCACTAACAAACTTTCATTTTTCCCAAAATAAGGTCAAAATCCCCAAAATACTATTTTTCCTATAACACCTAAACGAAACGATGTCCCACAAATTTGAACACATCAGTGAAAAGCTAGAACCAATAGTATTCGAATGGCATATAGTTTTTATTCAAAAAGACTTCAGTATAGGGGGTATTCACTAACAAACTTTCATTTTTCCCAAAATAAGCTCAAAATTCCCAAAATACTATTTTTCCTATAAATCCTAAACGGAACGATGTCCTACAAATTTGAACACAACAATAGAAAGCTAAAACTAATAGTAATCGAATGACATAGAGTTTTTATTCAAAAAGACTTCAGGATTGGGGGTATTCACTAACAAACTTTCATTTTTCCCAAAATAAGGTCAAAATCCCCAAAATACTATTTTTCCTATAAATCCTAAACGAAACGATGTCCTACAAATTTGAACACAGCAGTAGAAAGCTAAAACTAATAGTAATCGAATGAAATATAGTTTTTATTCAAAAAGACTTCAGTATAGGGGGTATTCACTAACAAACTTTCATTTTTCCCAAAATGAGCTCAAAATTCCCAAAATACTATTTTTCCTATAAATCCTAAACGAAGCGATGTCCCACAAATTTGAACACATCAGTGAAAAGCTAGGACCAATAGTAATCGAATGACATATAGTTTTTATTCAAAAAGACTTCAGTATAGGGGGTATTCACTAACAAACTTTCATTTTTCCCAAAATAAGGTCAAAATCCCCAAAATACTATTTTTCCTATAACACCTAAACGAAACGTGGTCCCACAAATTTGAATACAGCAATAGAAAGCTAAAACTAATAGTAATCGAATGACATAGAGTTTTTATTCAAAAAGACTTCAGTATCGGGGGTATTCACTAACAAACTTTCATTTTTCCCAAAATAAGGTCAAAATCCCCAAAATACTATTTTTCCTATAACACCTAAACGAAACGATGTCCCACAAATTTGAACACATCAGTGAAAAGCTAGAACCAATAGTATTCGAATGTATAAATCCTAAACGAAACGATGTCCCACAAATTTGAACACATCAGTGAAAAGCTAGAACCAATAGTATTCGAATGACATATAGTTTTTATTCAAAAAGACTTCAGTATAGGGGGTATTCACTAACAAACTTTCATTTTTCCCAAAATAAGCTCAAAATTCCCAAAATACTATTTTTCCTATAAATCCTAAACGAAACGATGTCCCACAAATTTGAACACACCAATAGAAAGCTAAAACTAGTAGTAATCGAATGACGTAGAGTTTTTATTCAAAAAGACTGCAGTATAGGGGGTATTCACTATCAAACTTTCGCTTTTCCCAAAATAAGGTCAAAATCCCCAAAATACTATTTTTCCTATAAATCCTAAACGAAACGATGTCCCACAAATTTGAATACAGCAATGGAAAGCTAAAACCAATAGTAATCGGATGACATAGAGTTTTTATTCAAAAAGACTTCAGTATAGGAGGTATTCGCTAACAAACTTTCATTTTTCCCAAAATAAGCTCAAAATTCCCAAAATACTATTTTTCCTATAAATCCTAAACGAAACGATGTCCTACAAATTTGAACACATCACTGAAGAGCTAGAACCAATAGTAATCGAATGACATATAGTTTTAATTCAAAAAGACTTCAGTATAGGGGGTATTCACTAACAAATTTTCGCTTTTCCCAATATAAGGTCAAAATCCCCAAAATACTATTTTTCCTATTAATCGTAAACGAAACGAAAATTTGAATACAGCAGTGGAAAGCTAAAACCAATAGTAATCGGATGACATAGAGTTTTTATTCAAAAAGACTTCAGTATAGGGGGTATTCACTAACAAACTTTCGCTTTTCCCAAAATAAGGTCAAAATCCCCAAAATACTATTTTTCCTATAAATCCTAAACGAAACGATGTCCCACAAATTTGAAGACAGCAGTGAGAAGCAAAAACCAATAATAATCGAATGACATATAGTCAAAAAGACTTCAGTATAGGGGGTATTCACTAACAAACTTTCGCTTTTCCCAATATAAGGTCAAAATCCCCAAAATACTATTTTCCTATAAATCCTAAACGAAACGATGTCCCACAAATTTGAACATAGCAGTGAAAAGTGAAAAGCTGAAACCAATAGTAATCGAATGACATAGTTTTTATTCAAAAAGACTTCAGTATAGGGGGTATTCACTAACAAACTTTCATTTTTCCCAAAATAAGGTCAAAATCCCCAAAATACTATTTTCCTATAAATCCTAAACGAAACGATGTCCTACAAATTTGAACACAGCGGTAGAAAGCTAAAACTAATAGTAATCGAATGACATATAGTTTTTATTCAAAAAGACTTCAGTATAGGGGGTATTCACTAACAAACTTTCATTTTTCCCAAAATAAGGTCAAAATCCCCAAAATGCTATTTTTCCTATAAATCCTAAACGAAACGATGTCCCACAAATTTGACCACATCAGTGAAAAGCTAGAACCAATAGTAATCGAATGGCATATAGTTTTTATTCAAAAAGACTTCAGTATAGGGGGTATTCACTAACAAACTTTCATTTTTCCCAAAATAAGGTCAAAATCCCCAAAATGCTATTTTTCCTATAAATCCTAAACGAAACGATGTCCCACAAATTTGACCACATCAGTGAAAAGCTAGAACCAATAGTAATCGAATGGCATATAGTTTTTATTCAAAAAGACTTCAGTATAGGGGGTATTCACTAACAAACTTTCATTTTTCCCAAAATAAGATCAAAATCCCCAAAATGCTATTTTTCCTATAAATCCTAAACGAAACGATGTCCCACAAATTTGAACACATCAGTGAAAAGCTAGGACCAATAGTAATCGAATGACATATAGTTTTTATTCAAAAAGACTTCAGTACAGGGGGTATTCACTAACAAACTTTCATTTTTCCCAAAATAAGGTCAAAATCCCCAAAATACTATTTTTCCTATAACACCTAAACGAAACGATGTCCCACAAATTTGACCACATCAGTGAATAGCTAGAACCAATAGTAATCGAATGACATATAGTTTTTATTCAAAAAGACTTCAGTATAGGGGGTATTCACTAACAAACTTTCATTTTTCCCAAAATAAAGTCAAAATCCCCAAAATACTATTTTTCCTATAAATCCTAAACGAAACGATGTCCCACAAATTTGAACACAGCAATAGAAAGCTAAAACTAATAGTAATCGAATGACATAGAGTTTTTATTCAATAAGACTTCAGTATAGGGGGTATTCACTAACAAACTTTCATTTTTCCCAAAATAAGGTCAAAATCCCCAAAATACTATTTTTCCTATAACACCTAAACGAAACGATGTCCCACAAATTTGAACACATCAGTGAAAAGCTAGAACCAATAGTATTCGAATGTATAAATCCTAAACGAAACGATGTCCCACAAATTTTAATACAGCAATAGAAAGCTAAAACCAATAGTAATCGGATGACATAGAGTTTTTATTCAAAAAGACTTCAGTATAGGGGGTATTCACTAACAAACTTTCGCTTTTCCCAAAATAAGGTCAAAATCCCCAAAATACTATTTTTCCTATAAATCCTAAACGAAACGATGTCCCACAAATTTGAACACAGCAGTGAAAAGCAAAAACCAATAGTAATCGAATGACATATAGTCAAAAAGACTTCAGTATAGGGGGTATTCACTAACAAACTTTCGCTTTTCCCAATATAAGGTCAAAATCCCCAAAATACTATTTTCCTATAAATCCTAAACGAAACGATGTCCCACAAATTTGAACACAGCAGTGAAAAGTGAAAAGCTGAAACCAATAGTAATCGAATGACATAGTTTTTATTCAAAAAGACTTCAGTATAGGGGGTATTCACTAACAAACTTTCATTTTTCCCAAAACAAGGTCAAAATCCCCAAAATACTATTTTTCCTATAAATCCTAAACGAAACGATGTCCTACAAATTTGAACACAGCAGTAGAAAGCTAAAACTAATAGTAATCGAATGACATATAGTTTTTATTCAAAAAGACTTCAGTATAGGGGGTATTCACTAACAAACTTTCATTTTTCCCAAAATGAGCTCAAAATTCCCAAAATACTATTTTTCCTATAAATCCTAAACGAAACGATGTCCCACAAATTTGAACACATCAGTGAAAAGCTAGGACCAATAGTAATCGAATGACATATAGTTTTTATTCAAAAAGACTTCAGTATAGGGGGTATTCACTAACAAACTTTCATTTTTCCCAAAATAAGGTCAAAATCCCCAAAATACTATTTTTCCTATAACACCTAAACGAAACGTGGTCCCACAAATTTGAATACAGCAATGAAAAGCTAGAACCAATAGTAATCGAATGACATATAGTTTTTATTCAAAAAGATTTCAGTATAGGGGGTATTCACTAACAAACTTTCATTTTTCCCAAAATAAGGTCAAAATCCCCAAAATACTATTTTTCCTATAAATCCTAAACGAAACGATGTCCCACAAATTTGAACACAGCAATAGAAAGCTAAAACTAATAGTAATCGAATGACATAGAGTTTTTATTCAAAAAGACTTCAGTATCGGGGGTATTCACTAACAAACTTTCATTTTTCCCAAAATAAGGTCAAAATCCCCAAAATACTATTTTTCCTATAACACCTAAACGAAACGATGTCCCACAAATTTGAACACATCAGTGAAAAGCTAGAACCAATAGTATTCGAATGTATAAATCCTAAACGAAACGATGTCCCACAAATTTGAACACATCAGTGAAAAGCTAGAACCAATAGTATTCGAATGACATATAGTTTTTATTCAAAAAGACTTCAGTATAGGGGGTATTCACTAACAAACTTTCATTTTTCCCAAAATAAGCTCAAAATTCCCAAAATACTATTTTTCCTATAAATCCTAAACGAAACGATGTCCCACAAATTTGAATACAGCAATGGAAATCTAAAACCAATAGTAATCGGATGACATAGAGTTTTTATTCAAAAAGACTTCAGTATAGGAGGTATTCGCTAACAAACTTTCATTTTTCCCAAAATAAGGTCAAAATCCCTAAAATACTATTTTTCCTATAAATCCTAAACGAAACGATGTCCCACAAATTTGAACACATCAGTGAAAAGCTAGGACCAATAGTAATCGAATGACATATAGCTTTTATTCAAAAAGACTTCAGTATAGGGGGTATTCACTAACAAACTTTCATTTTTCCCAAAATAAGGTCAAAATCCCCAAAATGCTATTTTTCCTATAAATCCTAAACGAAACGATGTCCCACAAATTTGACCACATCAGTGAAAAGCTAGAACCAATAGTAATCGAATGGCATATAGTTTTTATTCAAAAAGACTTCAGTATAGGGGGTATTCACTAACAAACTTTCATTTTTCCCAAAATAAGATCAAAATCCCCAAAATGCTATTTTTCCTATAAATCCTAAACGAAACGATGTCCCACAAATTTGAACACATCAGTGAAAAGCTAGGACCAATAGTAATCGAATGACATATAGTTTTTATTCAAAAAGACTTCAGTACAGGGGGTATTCACTAACAAACTTTCATTTTTCCCAAAATAAGGTCAAAATCCCCAAAATACTATTTTTCCTATAACACCTAAACGAAACGATGTCCCACAAATTTGACCACATCAGTGAATAGCTAGAACCAATAGTAATCGAATGACATATAGTTTTTATTCAAAAAGACTTCAGTATAGGGGGTATTCACTAACAAACTTTCATTTTTCCCAAAATAAAGTCAAAATCCCCAAAATACTATTTTTCCTATAAATCCTAAACGAAACGATGTCCCACAAATTTGAACACAGCAATAGAAAGCTAAAACTAATAGTAATCGAATGACATAGAGTTTTTATTCAATAAGACTTCAGTATAGGGGGTATTCACTAACAAACTTTCATTTTTCCCAAAATAAGGTCAAAATCCCCAAAATACTATTTTTCCTATAACACCTAAACGAAACGATGTCCCACAAATTTGAACACATCAGTGAAAAGCTAGAACCAATAGTATTCGAATGTATAAATCCTAAACGAAACGATGTCCCACAAATTTTAATACAGCAATAGAAAGCTAAAACCAATAGTAATCGGATGACATAGAGTTTTTATTCAAAAAGACTTCAGTATAGGGGGTATTCACTAACAAACTTTCGCTTTTCCCAAAATAAGGTCAAAATCCCCAAAATACTATTTTTCCTATAAATCCTAAACGAAACGATGTCCCACAAATTTGAACACAGCAGTGAAAAGCAAAAACCAATAGTAATCGAATGACATATAGTCAAAAAGACTTCAGTATAGGGGGTATTCACTAACAAACTTTCGCTTTTCCCAATATAAGGTCAAAATCCCCAAAATACTATTTTCCTATAAATCCTAAACGAAACGATGTCCCACAAATTTGAACACAGCAGTGAAAAGTGAAAAGCTGAAACCAATAGTAATCGAATGACATAGTTTTTATTCAAAAAGACTTCAGTATAGGGGGTATTCACTAACAAACTTTCATTTTTCCCAAAACAAGGTCAAAATCCCCAAAATACTATTTTTCCTATAAATCCTAAACGAAACGATGTCCTACAAATTTGAACACAGCAGTAGAAAGCTAAAACTAATAGTAATCGAATGACATATAGTTTTTATTCAAAAAGACTTCAGTATAGGGGGTATTCACTAACAAACTTTCATTTTTCCCAAAATGAGCTCAAAATTCCCAAAATACTATTTTTCCTATAAATCCTAAACGAAACGATGTCCCACAAATTTGAACACATCAGTGAAAAGCTAGGACCAATAGTAATCGAATGACATATAGTTTTTATTCAAAAAGACTTCAGTATAGGGGGTATTCACTAACAAACTTTCATTTTTCCCAAAATAAGGTCAAAATCCCCAAAATACTATTTTTCCTATAACACCTAAACGAAACGTGGTCCCACAAATTTGAATACAGCAATGAAAAGCTAGAACCAATAGTAATCGAATGACATATAGTTTTTATTCAAAAAGATTTCAGTATAGGGGGTATTCACTAACAAACTTTCATTTTTCCCAAAATAAGGTCAAAATCCCCAAAATACTATTTTTCCTATAAATCCTAAACGAAACGATGTCCCACAAATTTGAACACAGCAATAGAAAGCTAAAACTAATAGTAATCGAATGACATAGAGTTTTTATTCAAAAAGACTTCAGTATCGGGGGTATTCACTAACAAACTTTCATTTTTCCCAAAATAAGGTCAAAATCCCCAAAATACTATTTTTCCTATAACACCTAAACGAAACGATGTCCCACAAATTTGAACACATCAGTGAAAAGCTAGAACCAATAGTATTCGAATGTATAAATCCTAAACGAAACGATGTCCCACAAATTTGAACACATCAGTGAAAAGCTAGAACCAATAGTATTCGAATGACATATAGTTTTTATTCAAAAAGACTTCAGTATAGGGGGTATTCACTAACAAACTTTCATTTTTCCCAAAATAAGCTCAAAATTCCCAAAATACTATTTTTCCTATAAATCCTAAACGAAACGATGTCCCACAAATTTGAACACAGCAATAGAAAGCTAAAACTAGTAGTAATCGAATGACATAGAGTTTTTATTCAAAAAGACTGCAGTATAGGGGGTATTCACTATCAAACTTTCGCTTTTCCCAAAATAAGGTCAAAATCCCCAAAATACTATTTTTCCTATAAATCCTAAACGAAACGATGTCCCACAAATTTGAATACAGCAATGGAAATCTAAAACCAATAGTAATCGGATGACATAGAGTTTTTATTCAAAAAGACTTCAGTATAGGAGGTATTCGCTAACAAACTTTCATTTTTCCCAAAATAAGCTCAAAATTCCCAAAATACTATTTTTCCTATAAATCCTAAACGAAACGATGTCCTACAAATTTGAACACATCACTGAAGAGCTAGAACCAATAGTAATCGAATGACATATAGTTTTAATTCAAAAAGACTTCAGTATAGGGGGTATTCACTAACAAATTTTCGCTTTTCCCAATATAAGGTCAAAATCCCCAAAATACTATTTTTCCTATTAATCGTAAACGAAACGAAAATTTGAATACAGCAGTGGAAAGCTAAAACCAATAGTAATCGGATGACATAGAGTTTTTATTCAAAAAGACTTCAGTATAGGGGGTATTCACTAACAAACTTTCGCTTTTCCCAAAATAAGGTCAAAATCCCCAAAATACTATTTTTCCTATAAATCCTAAACGAAACGATGTCCCACAAATTTGAACACAGCAGTGAGAAGCAAAAACCAATAATAATCGAATGACATATAGTCAAAAAGACTTCAGTATAGGGGGTATTCACTAACAAACTTTCGCTTTTCCCAATATAAGGTCAAAATCCCCAAAATACTATTTTCCTATAAATCCTAAACGAAACGATGTCCCACAAATTTGAACATAGCAGTGAAAAGTGAAAAGCTGAAACCAATAGTAATCGAATGACATAGTTTTTATTCAAAAAGACTTCAGTATAGGGGGTATTCACTAACAAACTTTCATTTTTCCCAAAATAAGGTCAAAATCCCCAAAATACTATTTTCCTATAAATCCTAAACGAAACGATGTCCTACAAATTTGAACACAGCGGTAGAAAGCTAAAACTAATAGTAATCGAATGACATATAGTTTTTATTCAAAAAGACTTCAGGATTGGGGGTATTCACTAACAAACTTTCATTTTTCCCAAAATAAGGTCAAAATCCCTAAAATACTATTTTTCCTATAAATCCTAAACGAAACGATGTCCCACAAATTTGAACACATCAGTGAAAAGCTAGGACCAATAGTAATCGAATGACATATAGCTTTTATTCAAAAAGACTTCAGTATAGGGGGTATTCACTAACAAACTTTCATTTTTCCCAAAATAAGGTCAAAATCCCCAAAATGCTATTTTTCCTATAAATCCTAAACGAAACGATGTCCCACAAATTTGACCACATCAGTGAAAAGCTAGAACCAATAGTAATCGAATGGCATATAGTTTTTATTCAAAAAGACTTCAGTATAGGGGGTATTCACTAACAAACTTTCATTTTTCCCAAAATAAGATCAAAATCCCCAAAATGCTATTTTTCCTATAAATCCTAAACGAAACGATGTCCCACAAATTTGAACACATCAGTGAAAAGCTAGGACCAATAGTAATCGAATGACATATAGTTTTTATTCAAAAAGACTTCAGTACAGGGGGTATTCACTAACAAACTTTCATTTTTCCCAAAATAAGGTCAAAATCCCCAAAATACTATTTTTCCTATAACACCTAAACGAAACGATGTCCCACAAATTTGACCACATCAGTGAATAGCTAGAACCAATAGTAATCGAATGACATATAGTTTTTATTCAAAAAGACTTCAGTATAGGGGGTATTCACTAACAAACTTTCATTTTTCCCAAAATAAAGTCAAAATCCCCAAAATACTATTTTTCCTATAAATCCTAAACGAAACGATGTCCCACAAATTTGAACACAGCAATAGAAAGCTAAAACTAATAGTAATCGAATGACATAGAGTTTTTATTCAAAAAGACTTCAGTATAGGGGGTATTCACTAACAAACTTTCATTTTTCCCAAAATAAGGTCAAAATCCCCAAAATACTATTTTTCCTATAACACCTAAACGAAACGATGTCCCACAAATTTGAACACATCAGTGAAAAGCTAGAACCAATAGTATTCGAATGTATAAATCCTAAACGAAACGATGTCCCACAAATTTTAATACAGCAATAGAAAGCTAAAACCAATAGTAATCGGATGACATAGAGTTTTTATTCAAAAAGACTTCAGTATAGGGGGTATTCACTAACAAACTTTCGCTTTTCCCAAAATAAGGTCAAAATCCCCAAAATACTATTTTTCCTATAAATCCTAAACGAAACGATGTCCCACAAATTTGAACACAGCAGTGAAAAGCAAAAACCAATAGTAATCGAATGACATATAGTCAAAAAGACTTCAGTATAGGGGGTATTCACTAACAAACTTTCGCTTTTCCCAATATAAGGTCAAAATCCCCAAAATACTATTTTCCTATAAATCCTAAACGAAACGATGTCCCACAAATTTGAACACAGCAGTGAAAAGTGAAAAGCTGAAACCAATAGTAATCGAATGACATAGTTTTTATTCAAAAAGACTTCAGTATAGGGGGTATTCACTAACAAACTTTCATTTTTCCCAAAACAAGGTCAAAATCCCCAAAATACTATTTTTCCTATAAATCCTAAACGAAACGATGTCCTACAAATTTGAACACAGCAGTAGAAAGCTAAAACTAATAGTAATCGAATGACATATAGTTTTTATTCAAAAAGACTTCAGGATTGGGGGTATTCACTAACAAACTTTCATTTTTCCCAAAATGAGCTCAAAATTCCCAAAATACTATTTTTCCTATAAATCCTAAACGAAACGATGTCCCACAAATTTGAACACATCAGTGAAAAGCTAGGACCAATAGTAATCGAATGACATATAGCTTTTATTCAAAAAGACTTCAGTATAGGGGGTATTTACTAACAAACTTTCATTTTTCCCAAAATAAGGTCAAAATCCCCAAAATACTATTTTTCCTATAACACCTAAACGAAACGATGTCCCACAAATTTGACCACATCAGTGAAAAGCTAGAACCAATAGTAATCGAATGACATATAGTTTTTATTCAAAAAGACTTCAGTATAGGGGGTATTCACTAACAAACTTTCATTTTTCCCAAAATAAGGTCAAAATCCCCAAAATGCTATTTTTCCTATAAATCCTAAACGAAACGATGTCCCACAAATTTGAACACATCAATGAAAAGCTAGGACCAATAGTAATCGAATGACATATAGTTTTTATTCAAAAAGACTTCAGTATAGGGGGTATTCACTAACAAACTTTCATTTTTCCCAAAATAAGGTCAAAATCCCCAAAATACTATTTTTCCTATAACACCTAAACGAAACGATGTCCCACAAATTTGACCACATCAGTGAAAAGCTAGAACCAATAGTAATCGAACGACATATAGTTTTTATTCAAAAAGACTTCAGTATAGGGGGTATTCACTAACAAACTTTCATTTTTCCCAAAATAAGGTCAAAATCCCCAAAATGCTATTTTTCCTATAAATCCTAAACGAAACGATGTCCCACAAATTTGAACACAGCAATAGAAAGCTAAAACTAATAGTAATCGAATAACATAGAGTGTTTATTCAAAAAGACTTCAGTATAGGGGGTATTCACTAACAAACTTTAATTTTTCCCAAAATAAGGTCAAAGTCCCCAAAATACTATTTTTCCTATAAATCCTAAACGAAACGATGTCCTACAAATTTGAACACATCACTGAAAAGCTAGAACCAATAGTAATCGAATGACATATAGTTTTTATTCAAAAAGACTTCAGTATAGGGGGTATTCACTAACAAATCTTCGCTTTTCCCAATATAAGGTCAAAATCCCCAAAATACTATTTTTCCTATAAATCCTAAACGAAACGATGTCCCACAAATTTGAATAGAGCAATGGAAAGCTAAAACCAATAGTAATCGAATGACATATAGTCTTTATTCAAAAAGGCTTCAGTATAGGGGGTATTCACTAACAAACTTTCATTTTTCCCAAAATAAGGTCAAAATCCCCAAAATACTATTTTTCCTATAAATCCTAAACGAAACGATGTCCTACAAATTTGAACACATCACTGAAAAGCTAGAACCAATAGTAATCGAATGACATATAGTTTTTATTCAAAAAGACTTCAGTATAGGGGGTATTCACTAACAAATCTTCGCTTTTCCCAATATAAGGTCAAAATCCCCAAAATACTATTTTTCCTATAAATCCTAAACGAAACGATGTCCGACAAATTTGAACAAATCAGTGAAAAGCTAGGACCAATAGTAATCGAATGACATATAGCTTTTATTCAAAAAGACTTCAGTATAGGGGGTATTCACTAACAAACTTTCATTTTTCCCAAAATAAGGTCAAAATCCCCAAAATGCTATTTTTCCTATAAATCCTAAACGAAACGATGTCCCACAAATTTGACCACATCAGTGAAAAGCTAGAACCAATAGTAATCGAATGGCATATAGTTTTTATTCAAAAAGACTTCAGTATAGGGGGTATTCACTAACAAACTTTCATTTTTCCCAAAATAAGGTCAAAATCCCCAAAATGCTATTTTTCCTATAAATCCTAAACGAAACGATGTCCCACAAATTTGAACACATCAGTGAAAAGCTAGGACCAATAGTAATCGAATGACATATAGTTTTTATTCAAAAAGACTTCAGTACAGGGGGTATTCACTAACAAACTTTCATTTTTCCCAAAATAAGGTCAAAATCCCCAAAATACTATTTTTCCTATAACACCTAAACGAAACGATGTCCCACAAATTTGACCACATCAGTGAATAGCTAGAACCAATAGTAATCGAATGACATATAGTTTTTATTCAAAAAGACTTCAGTATAGGGGGTATTCACTAACAAACTTTCATTTTTCCCAAAATAAAGTCAAAATCCCCAAAATACTATTTTTCCTATAAATCCTAAACGAAACGATGTCCCACAAATTTGAACACAGCAATAGAAAGCTAAAACTAATAGTAATCGAATGACATAGAGTTTTTATTCAAAAAGACTTCAGTATAGGGGGTATTCACTAACAAACTTTCATTTTTCCCAAAATAAGGTCAAAATCCCCAAAATACTATTTTTCCTATAACACCTAAACGAAACGATGTCCCACAAATTTGAACACATCAGTGAAAAGCTAGAACCAATAGTATTCGAATGTATAAATCCTAAACGAAACGATGTCCCACAAATTTTAATACAGCAATAGAAAGCTAAAACCAATAGTAATCGAATGACATATAGTTTTTATTCAAAAAGACTTCAGTATAGGGGGTATTCACTAACAAACTTTCATTTTTCCCAAAATAAGGTCAAAATCCCCAAAATACTATTTTTCCTATAACACCTAAACGAAACGATGTCCCACAAATTTGACCACATCAGTGAAAAGCTAGAACCAATAGTAATCGAACGACATATAGTTTTTATTCAAAAAGACTTCAGTATAGGGGGTATTCACTAACAAACTTTCATTTTTCCCAAAATAAGGTCAAAATCCCCAAAATGCTATTTTTCCTATAAATCCTAAACGAAACGATGTCCCACAAATTTGAACACAGCAATAGAAAGCTAAAACTAATAGTAATCGAATAACATAGAGTGTTTATTCAAAAAGACTTCAGTATAGGGGGTATTCACTAACAAACTTTAATTTTTCCCAAAATAAGGTCAAAGTCCCCAAAATACTATTTTTCCTATAAATCCTAAACGAAACGATGTCCTACAAATTTGAACACATCACTGAAAAGCTAGAACCAATAGTAATCGAATGACATATAGTTTTTATTCAAAAAGACTTCAGTATAGGGGGTATTCACTAACAAATCTTCGCTTTTCCCAATATAAGGTCAAAATCCCCAAAATACTATTTTTCCTATAACTCCTAAACGAAACGATGTCCCACAAATTTGAATAGAGCAATGGAAAGCTAAAACCAATAGTAATCGAATGACATATAGTCTTTATTCAAAAAGGCTTCAGTATAGGGGGTATTCACTAACAAACTTTCATTTTTCCCAAAATAAGGTCAAAATCCCCAAAATACTATTTTTCCTATAACACCTAAACGAAACGATGTCCCACAAATTTGACCACATCAGTGAAAAGCTAGAACCAATAGTAATCGAACGACATATAGTTTTTATTCAAAAAGACTTCAGTATAGGGGGTATTCACTAACAAACTTTCATTTTTCCCAAAATAAGGTCAAAATCCCCAAAATGCTATTTTTCCTATAAATCCTAAACGAAACGATGTCCCACAAATTTGAACACAGCAATAGAAAGCTAAAACTAATAGTAATCGAATAACATAGAGTGTTTATTCAAAAAGACTTCAGTATAGGGGGTATTCACTAACAAACTTTAATTTTTCCCAAAATAAGGTCAAAGTCCCCAAAATACTATTTTTCCTATAAATCCTAAACGAAACGATGTCCTACAAATTTGAACACATCACTGAAAAGCTAGAACCAATAGTAATCGAATGACATATAGTTTTTATTCAAAAAGACTTCAGTATAGGGGGTATTCACTAACAAATCTTAGCTTTTCCCAATATAAGGTCAAAATCCCCAAAATACTTATTTTCCTATAAATCCTAAACGAAACGATGTCCCACAAATTTGAATAGAGCAATGGAAAGCTAAAACCAATAGTAATCGAATGACATATAGTCTTTATTCAAAAAGGCTTCAGTATAGGGGGTATTCACTAACAAACTTTCATTTTTCCCAAAATAAGGTCAAAATCCCCAAAATACTATTTTTCCTATAAATCCTAAACGAAACGATGTCCTACAAATTTGAACACATCACTGAAAAGCTAGAACCAATAGTAATCGAATGACATATAGTTTTTATTCAAAAAGACTTCAGTATAGGGGGTATTCACTAACAAATCTTCGCTTTTCCCAATATAAGGTCAAAATCCCCAAAATACTATTTTTCCTATAAATCCTAAACGAAACGATGTCCCACAAATTTGAACAAATCAGTGAAAAGCTAGGACCAATAGTAATCGAATGACATATAGTTTTTATTCAAAAAGACTTCAGTACAGGGGGTATTCACTAACAAACTTTCATTTTTCCCAAAATAAGGTCAAAATCCCCAAAATACTATTTTTCCTATAACACCTAAACGAAACGATGTCCCACAAATTTGACCACATCAGTGAATAGCTAGAACCAATAGTAATCGAATGACATATAGTTTTTATTCAAAAAGACTTCAGTATAGGGGGTATTCACTAACAAACTTTCATTTTTCCCAAAATAAAGTCAAAATCCCCAAAATACTATTTTTCCTATAAATCCTAAACGAAACGATGTCCCACAAATTTGAACACAGCAGTGAAAAGCAAAAACCAATAGTAATCGAATGACATATAGTCAAAAAGACTTCAGTATAGGGGGTATTCACTAACAAACTTTCGCTTTTCCCAATATAAGGTCAAAATCCCCAAAATACTATTTTCCTATAAATCCTAAACGAAACGATGTCCCACAAATTTGAACACAGCAGTGAAAAGTGAAAAGCTGAAACCAATAGTAATCGAATGACATAGTTTTTATTCAAAAAGACTTCAGTATAGGGGGTATTCACTAACAAACTTTCATTTTTCCCAAAACAAGGTCAAAATCCCCAAAATACTATTTTTCCTATAAATCCTAAACGAAACGATGTCCTACAAATTTGAACACAGCAGTAGAAAGCTAAAACTAATAGTAATCGAATGACATATAGTTTTTATTCAAAAAGACTTCAGGATTGGGCGTATTCACTAACAAACTTTCATTTTTCCCAAAATAAGGTCAAAATCCCCAAAATACTATTTTTCCTATAAATCCTAAACGAAACGATGTCCTACAAATTTGAACACAGCAGTGAAAAGCAAAAACCAATAGTAATCGAATGACATATAGTCAAAAAGACTTCAGTATAGGGGGTATTCACTAACAAACTTTCGCTTTTCCCAATATAAGGTCAAAATCCCCAAAATACTATTTTCCTATAAATCCTAAACGAAACGATGTCCCACAAATTTGAACACAGCAGTGAAAAGTGAAAAGCTGAAACCAATAGTAATCGAATGACATAGTTTTTATTCAAAAAGACTTCAGTATAGGGGGTATTCACTAACAAACTTTCATTTTTCCCAAAACAAGGTCAAAATCCCCAAAATACTATTTTTCCTATAAATCCTAAACGAAACGATGTCCTACAAATTTGAACACAGCAGTAGAAAGCTAAAACTAATAGTAATCGAATGACATATAGTTTTTATTCAAAAAGACTTCAGGATTGGGCGTATTCACTAACAAACTTTCATTTTTCCCAAAATAAGGTCAAAATCCCCAAAATACTATTTTTCCTATAAATCCTAAACGAAACGATGTCCTACAAATTTGAACACAGCAGTAGAAAGCTAAAACTAATAGTAATCGAATGACATATAGTTTTTATTCAAAAAGACTTCAGGATTGGGGGTATTCACTAACAAACTTTAATTTTTCCCAAAATGAGCTCAAAATTCCCAAAATACTATTTTTCCTATAAATCCTAAACGAAACGATGTCCCACAAATTTGAACACATCAGTGAAAAGCTAGGACCAATAGTAATCGAATGACATATAGCTTTTATTCAAAAAGACTTCAGTATAGGGGGTATTTACTAACAAACTTTCATTTTTCCCAAAATAAGGTCAAAATCCCCAAAATACTATTTTTCCTATAACACCTAAACGAAACGATGTCCCACAAATTTGACCACATCAGTGAAAAGCTAGAACCAATAGTAATCGAATGACATATAGTTTTTATTCAAAAAGACTTCAGGATTGGGGGTATTCACTAACAAACTTTAATTTTTCCCAAAATGAGCTCAAAATTCCCAAAATACTATTTTTCCTATAAATCCTAAACGAAACGATGTCCCACAAATTTGAACACATCAATGAAAAGCTAGGACCAATAGTAATCGAATGACATATAGTTTTTATTCAAAAAGACTTCAGTATAGGGGGTATTCACTAACAAACTTTCATTTTTCCCAAAATAAGGTCAAAATCCCCAAAATACTATTTTTCCTATAACACCTAAACGAAACGATGTCCCACAAATTTGACCACATCAGTGAAAAGCTAGAACCAATAGTAATCGAACGACATATAGTTTTTATTCAAAAAGACTTCAGTATAGGGGGTATTCACTAACAAACTTTCATTTTTCCCAAAATAAGGTCAAAATCCCCAAAATGCTATTTTTCCTATAAATCCTAAACGAAACGATGTCCCACAAATTTGAACACAGCAATAGAAAGCTAAAACTAATAGTAATCGAATAACATAGAGTGTTTATTCAAAAAGACTTCAGTATAGGGGGTATTCACTAACAAACTTTAATTTTTCCCAAAATAAGGTCAAAATCCCCAAAATACTATTTTTCCTATAAATCCTAAACGAAACGATGTCCTACAAATTTGAACACATCACTGAAAAGCTAGAACCAATAGTAATCGAATGACATATAGTTTTTATTCAAAAAGACTTCAGTATAGGGGGTATTCACTAACAAATCTTCGCTTTTCCCAATATAAGGTCAAAATCCCCAAAATACTATTTTTCCTATAAATCCTAAACGAAACGATGTCCCACAAATTTGAATAGAGCAATGGAAAGCTAAAACCAATAGTAATCGAATGACATATAGTCTTTATTCAAAAAGGCTTCAGTATAGGGGGTATTCACTAACAAACTTTCATTTTTCCCAAAATAAGGTCAAAATCCCCAAAATACTATTTTTCCTATAAATCCTAAACGAAACGATGTCCTACAAATTTGAACACATCACTGAAAAGCTAGAACCAATAGTAATCGAATGACATATAGTTTTTATTCAAAAAGACTTCAGTATAGGGGGTATTCACTAACAAATCTTCGCTTTTCCCAATATAAGGTCAAAATCCCCAAAATACTATTTTTCCTATAAATCCTAAACGAAACGATGTCCCACAAATTTGAACACATCAGTGAAAAGCTAGGACCAATAGTAATCGAATGACATATAGCTTTTATTCAAAAAGACCTCAGTATAGGGGGTATTCACTAACAAACTTTCATTTTTCCCAAAATAAGGTCAAAATCCCCAAAATGCTATTTTTCCTATAAATCCTAAACGAAACGATGTCCCACAAATTTGAACACATCAGTGAAAAGCTAGGACCAATAGTAATCGAATGACATATAGTTTTTATTCAAAAAGACTTCAGTACAGGGGGTATTCACTAACAAACTTTCATTTTTCCCAAAATAAGGTCAAAATCCCCAAAATACTATTTTTCCTATAACACCTAAACGAAACGATGTCCCACAAATTTGAACACAGCAATAGAAAGCTAAAACTAATAGTAATCGAATGACATAGAGTTTTTATTCAAAAAGACTTCAATATAGGGGGTATTCACTAACAAACTTTCATTTTTCCCAAAATAAGGTCAAAATCCCCAAAATACTATTTTTCCTATAACACCTAAACGAAACGATGTCCCACAAATTTGAACACAGCAATAGAAAGCTAAAACTAATAGTAATCGAATGACATAGAGTTTTTATTCAAAAAGACTTCAGTATAGGGGGTATTCACTAACAAACTTTCATTTTTCCCAAAATAAGGTCAAAATCCCCAAAATACTATTTTTCCTATAACACCTAAACGAAACGATGTCCCACAAATTTGAACACATCAGTGAAAAGCTAGAACCAATAGTATTCGAATGTATAAATCCTAAACGAAACGATGTCCCACAAATTTTAATACAGCAATAGAAAGCTAAAACCAATAGTAATCGGATGACATAGAGTTTTTATTCAAAAAGACTTCAGTATAGGGGGTATTCACTAACAAACTTTCGCTTTTCCCAAAATAAGGTCAAAATCCCCAAAATACTATTTTTCCTATAAATCCTAAACGAAACGATGTCCCACAAATTTGAACACAGCAGTGAAAAGCAAAAACCAATAGTAATCGAATGACATATAGTCAAAAAGACTTCAGTATAGGGGGTATTCACTAACAAACTTTCGCTTTTCCCAATATAAGGTCAAAATCCCCAAAATACTATTTTCCTATAAATCCTAAACGAAACGATGTCCCACAAATTTGAACACAGCAGTGAAAAGTGAAAAGCTGAAACCAATAGTAATCGAATGACATAGTTTTTATTCAAAAAGACTTCAGTATAGGGGGTATTCACTAACAAACTTTCATTTTTCCCAAAACAAGGTCAAAATCCCCAAAATACTATTTTTCCTATAAATCCTAAACGAAACGATGTCCTACAAATTTGAACACATCACTGAAAAGCTAGAACCAATAGTAATCGAATGAAAGACTTCAGTATAGGGGGTATTCACTAACAAATCTTCGCTTTTCCCAATATAAGGTCAAAATCCCCAAAATACTATTTTTCCTATAAATCCTAAACGAAACGATGTCCCACAAATTTGAACACATCAGTGAAAAGCTAGGACCAATAGTAATCGAATGACATATAGCTTTTATTCAAAAAGACCTCAGTATAGGGGGTATTCACTAACAAACTTTCATTTTTCCCAAAATAAGGTCAAAATCCCCAAAATGCTATTTTTCCTATAAATCCTAAACGAAACGATGTCCCACAAATTTGACCACATCAGTGAAAAGCTAGAACCAATAGTAATCGAATGGCATATAGTTTTTATTCAAAAAGACTTCAGTATAGGGGGTATTCACTAACAAACTTTCATTTTTCCCAAAATAAGGTCAAAATCCCCAAAATGCTATTTTTCCTATAAATCCTAAACGAAACGATGTCCCACAAATTTGAACACATCAGTGAAAAGCTAGGACCAATAGTAATCGAATGACATATAGTTTTTATTCAAAAAGACTTCAGGATTGGGCGTATTCACTAACAAACTTTCATTTTTCCCAAAATAAGGTCAAAATCCCCAAAATACTATTTTTCCTATAAATCCTAAACGAAACGATGTCCTACAAATTTGAACACAGCAGTAGAAAGCTAAAACTAATAGTAATCGAATGACATATAGTTTTTATTCAAAAAGACTTCAGGATTGGGGGTATTCACTAACAAACTTTAATTTTTCCCAAAATGAGCTCAAAATTCCCAAAATACTATTTTTCCTATAAATCCTAAACGAAACGATGTCCCACAAATTTGAACACATCAGTGAAAAGCTAGGACCAATAGTAATCGAATGACATATAGCTTTTATTCAAAAAGACTTCAGTATAGGGGGTATTTACTAACAAACTTTCATTTTTCCCAAAATAAGGTCAAAATCCCCAAAATACTATTTTTCCTATAACACCTAAACGAAACGATGTCCCACAAATTTGACCACATCAGTGAAAAGCTAGAACCAATAGTAATCGAATGACATATAGTTTTTATTCAAAAAGACTTCAGGATTGGGGGTATTCACTAACAAACTTTAATTTTTCCCAAAATGAGCTCAAAATTCCCAAAATACTATTTTTCCTATAAATCCTAAACGAAACGATGTCCCACAAATTTGAACACATCAATGAAAAGCTAGGACCAATAGTAATCGAATGACATATAGTTTTTATTCAAAAAGACTTCAGTATAGGGGGTATTCACTAACAAACTTTCATTTTTCCCAAAATAAGGTCAAAATCCCCAAAATACTATTTTTCCTATAACACCTAAACGAAACGATGTCCCACAAATTTGACCACATCAGTGAAAAGCTAGAACCAATAGTAATCGAACGACATATAGTTTTTATTCAAAAAGACTTCAGTATAGGGGGTATTCACTAACAAACTTTCATTTTTCCCAAAATAAGGTCAAAATCCCCAAAATGCTATTTTTCCTATAAATCCTAAACGAAACGATGTCCCACAAATTTGAACACAGCAATAGAAAGCTAAAACTAATAGTAATCGAATAACATAGAGTGTTTATTCAAAAAGACTTCAGTATAGGGGGTATTCACTAACAAACTTTAATTTTTCCCAAAATAAGGTCAAAATCCCCAAAATACTATTTTTCCTATAAATCCTAAACGAAACGATGTCCTACAAATTTGAACACATCACTGAAAAGCTAGAACCAATAGTAATCGAATGACATATAGTTTTTATTCAAAAAGACTTCAGTATAGGGGGTATTCACTAACAAATCTTCGCTTTTCCCAATATAAGGTCAAAATCCCCAAAATACTATTTTTCCTATAAATCCTAAACGAAACGATGTCCCACAAATTTGAATAGAGCAATGGAAAGCTAAAACCAATAGTAATCGAATGACATATAGTCTTTATTCAAAAAGGCTTCAGTATAGGGGGTATTCACTAACAAACTTTCATTTTTCCCAAAATAAGGTCAAAATCCCCAAAATACTATTTTTCCTATAAATCCTAAACGAAACGATGTCCTACAAATTTGAACACATCACTGAAAAGCTAGAACCAATAGTAATCGAATGACATATAGTTTTTATTCAAAAAGACTTCAGTATAGGGGGTATTCACTAACAAATCTTCGCTTTTCCCAATATAAGGTCAAAATCCCCAAAATACTATTTTTCCTATAAATCCTAAACGAAACGATGTCCCACAAATTTGAACACATCAGTGAAAAGCTAGGACCAATAGTAATCGAATGACATATAGCTTTTATTCAAAAAGACCTCAGTATAGGGGGTATTCACTAACAAACTTTCATTTTTCCCAAAATAAGGTCAAAATCCCCAAAATGCTATTTTTCCTATAAATCCTAAACGAAACGATGTCCCACAAATTTGAACACATCAGTGAAAAGCTAGGACCAATAGTAATCGAATGACATATAGTTTTTATTCAAAAAGACTTCAGTACAGGGGGTATTCACTAACAAACTTTCATTTTTCCCAAAATAAGGTCAAAATCCCCAAAATACTATTTTTCCTATAACACCTAAACGAAACGATGTCCCACAAATTTGAACACAGCAATAGAAAGCTAAAACTAATAGTAATCGAATGACATAGAGTTTTTATTCAAAAAGACTTCAATATAGGGGGTATTCACTAACAAACTTTCATTTTTCCCAAAATAAGGTCAAAATCCCCAAAATACTATTTTTCCTATAACACCTAAACGAAACGATGTCCCACAAATTTGAACACAGCAATAGAAAGCTAAAACTAATAGTAATCGAATGACATAGAGTTTTTATTCAAAAAGACTTCAGTATAGGGGGTATTCACTAACAAACTTTCATTTTTCCCAAAATAAGGTCAAAATCCCCAAAATACTATTTTTCCTATAACACCTAAACGAAACGATGTCCCACAAATTTGAACACATCAGTGAAAAGCTAGAACCAATAGTATTCGAATGTATAAATCCTAAACGAAACGATGTCCCACAAATTTTAATACAGCAATAGAAAGCTAAAACCAATAGTAATCGGATGACATAGAGTTTTTATTCAAAAAGACTTCAGTATAGGGGGTATTCACTAACAAACTTTCGCTTTTCCCAAAATAAGGTCAAAATCCCCAAAATACTATTTTTCCTATAAATCCTAAACGAAACGATGTCCCACAAATTTGAACACAGCAGTGAAAAGCAAAAACCAATAGTAATCGAATGACATATAGTCAAAAAGACTTCAGTATAGGGGGTATTCACTAACAAACTTTCGCTTTTCCCAATATAAGGTCAAAATCCCCAAAATACTATTTTCCTATAAATCCTAAACGAAACGATGTCCCACAAATTTGAACACAGCAGTGAAAAGTGAAAAGCTGAAACCAATAGTAATCGAATGACATAGTTTTTATTCAAAAAGACTTCAGTATAGGGGGTATTCACTAACAAACTTTCATTTTTCCCAAAACAAGGTCAAAATCCCCAAAATACTATTTTTCCTATAAATCCTAAACGAAACGATGTCCTACAAATTTGAACACATCACTGAAAAGCTAGAACCAATAGTAATCGAATGAAAGACTTCAGTATAGGGGGTATTCACTAACAAATCTTCGCTTTTCCCAATATAAGGTCAAAATCCCCAAAATACTATTTTTCCTATAAATCCTAAACGAAACGATGTCCCACAAATTTGAACACATCAGTGAAAAGCTAGGACCAATAGTAATCGAATGACATATAGCTTTTATTCAAAAAGACCTCAGTATAGGGGGTATTCACTAACAAACTTTCATTTTTCCCAAAATAAGGTCAAAATCCCCAAAATGCTATTTTTCCTATAAATCCTAAACGAAACGATGTCCCACAAATTTGACCACATCAGTGAAAAGCTAGAACCAATAGTAATCGAATGGCATATAGTTTTTATTCAAAAAGACTTCAGTATAGGGGGTATTCACTAACAAACTTTCATTTTTCCCAAAATAAGGTCAAAATCCCCAAAATGCTATTTTTCCTATAAATCCTAAACGAAACGATGTCCCACAAATTTGAACACATCAGTGAAAAGCTAGGACCAATAGTAATCGAATGACATATAGTTTTTATTCAAAAAGACTTCAGTACAGGGGATATTCACTAACAAACTTTCATTTTTCCCAAAATAAGGTCAAAATCCCCAAAATACCATTTTTCCTATAACACCTAAACGAAACGATGTCCCACAAATTTGAACACAGCAATAGAAAGCTAAAACTAATAGTAATCGAATAACATAGAGTGTTTATTCAAAAAGACTTCAGTATAGGGGGTATTCACTAACAAACTTTAATTTTTCCCAAAATAAGGTCAAAATCCCCAAAATACTATTTTTCCTATAAATCCTAAACGAAACGATGTCCTACAAATTTGAACACATCACTGAAAAGCTAGAACCAATAGTAATCGAATGACATATAGTTTTTATTCAAAAAGACTTCAGTATAGGGGGTATTCACTAACAAATCTTCGCTTTTCCCAATATAAGGTCAAAATCCCCAAAATACTATTTTTCCTATAAATCCTAAACGAAACGATGTCCCACAAATTTGAATAGAGCAATGGAAAGCTAAAACCAATAGTAATCGAATGACATATAGTCTTTATTCAAAAAGGCTTCAGTATAGGGGGTATTCACTAACAAACTTTCATTTTTCCCAAAATAAGGTCAAAATCCCCAAAATACTATTTTTCCTATAAATCCTAAACGAAACGATGTCCTACAAATTTGAACATATCACTGAAAAGCTAGAACCAATAGTAATCGAATGACATATAGTTTTTATTCAAAAAGACTTCAGTATAGGGGGTATTCACTAACAAATCTTCGCTTTTCCCAATATAAGGTCAAAATCCCCAAAATACTATTTTTCCTATAAATCCTAAACGAAACGATGTCCCACAAATTTGAACACATCAGTGAAAAGCTAGGACCAATAGTAATCGAATGACATATAGCTTTTATTCAAAAAGACCTCAGTATAGGGGGTATTCACTAACAAACTTTCATTTTTCCCAAAATAAGGTCAAAATCCCCAAAATGCTATTTTTCCAATAAATCCTAAACGAAACGATGTCCCACAAATTTGACCACATCAGTGAAAAGCTAGAACCAATAGTAATCGAATGGCATATAGTTTTTATTCAAAAAGACTTCAGTATAGGGGGTATTCACTAACAAACTTTCATTTTTCCCAAAATAAGGTCAAAATCCCCAAAATGCTATTTTTCCTATAAATCCTAAACGAAACGATGTCCCACAAATTTGAACACATCAGTGAAAAGCTAGGACCAATAGTAATCGAATGACATATAGTTTTTATTCAAAAAGACTTCAGTACAGGGGGTATTCACTAACAAACTTTCATTTTTCCCAAAATAAGGTCAAAATCCCCAAAATACTATTTTTCCTATAACACCTAAACGAAACGATGTCCCACAAATTTGAACACAGCAATAGAAAGCTAAAACTAATAGTAATCGAATGACATAGAGTTTTTATTCAAAAAGACTTCAGTATAGGGGGTATTCACTAACAAACTTTCATTTTTCCCAAAATAAGGTCAAAATCCCCAAAATACTATTTTTCCTATAACACCTAAACGAAACGATGTCCCACAAATTTGAACACAGCAATAGAAAGCTAAAACTAATAGTAATCGAATGACATAGAGTTTTTATTCAAAAAGACTTCAGTATAGGGGGTATTCACTAACAAACTTTCATTTTTCCCAAAATAAGGTCAAAATCCCCAAAATACTATTTTTCCTATAACACCTAAACGAAACGATGTCCCACAAATTTGAACACATCAGTGAAAAGCTAGAACCAATAGTATTCGAATGTATAAATCCTAAACGAAACGATGTCCCACAAATTTTAATACAGCAATAGAAAGCTAAAACCAATAGTAATCGGATGACATAGAGTTTTTATTCAAAAAGACTTCAGTATAGGGGGTATTCACTAACAAACTTTCGCTTTTCCCAAAATAAGGTCAAAATCCCCAAAATACTATTTTTCCTATAAATCCTAAACGAAACGATGTCCCACAAATTTGAACACAGCAGTGAAAAGCAAAAACCAATAGTAATCGAATGACATATAGTCAAAAAGACTTCAGTATAGGGGGTATTCACTAACAAACTTTCGCTTTTCCCAATATAAGGTCAAAATCCCCAAAATACTATTTTCCTATAAATCCTAAACGAAACGATGTCCCACAAATTTGAACACAGCAGTGAAAAGTGAAAAGCTGAAACCAATAGTAATCGAATGACATAGTTTTTATTCAAAAAGACTTCAGTATAGGGGGTATTCACTAACAAACTTTCATTTTTCCCAAAACAAGGTCAAAATCCCCAAAATACTATTTTTCCTATAAATCCTAAACGAAACGATGTCCTACAAATTTGAACACAGCAGTAGAAAGCTAAAACTAATAGTAATCGAATGACATATAGTTTTTATTCAAAAAGACTTCAGGATTGGGCGTATTCACTAACAAACTTTCATTTTTCCCAAAATAAGGTCAAAATCCCCAAAATACTATTTTTCCTATAAATCCTAAACGAAACGATGTCCTACAAATTTGAACACAGCAGTAGAAAGCTAAAACTAATAGTAATCGAATGACATATAGTTTTTATTCAAAAAGACTTCAGGATTGGGGGTATTCACTAACAAACTTTCATTTTTCCCAAAATGAGCTCAAAATTCCCAAAATACTATTTTTCCTATAAATCCTAAACGAAACGATGTCCCACAAATTTGAACACATCAGTGAAAAGCTAGGACCAATAGTAATCGAATGACATATAGCTTTTATTCAAAAAGACTTCAGTATAGGGGGTATTTACTAACAAACTTTCATTTTTCCCAAAATAAGGTCAAAATCCCCAAAATACTATTTTTCCTATAACACCTAAACGAAACGATGTCCCACAAATTTGACCACATCAGTGAAAAGCTAGAACCAATAGTAATCGAATGACATATAGTTTTTATTCAAAAAGACTTCAGTATAGGGGGTATTCACTAACAAACTTTCATTTTTCCCAAAATAAGGTCAAAATCCCCAAAATGCTATTTTTCCTATAAATCCTAAACGAAACGATGTCCCACAAATTTGAACACATCAATGAAAAGCTAGGACCAATAGTAATCGAATGACATATAGTTTTTATTCAAAAAGACTTCAGTATAGGGGGTATTCACTAACAAACTTTCATTTTTCCCAAAATAAGGTCAAAATCCCCAAAATACTATTTTTCCTATAACACCTAAACGAAACGATGTCCCACAAATTTGACCACATCAGTGAAAAGCTAGAACCAATAGTAATCGAACGACATATAGTTTTTATTCAAAAAGACTTCAGTATAGGGGGTATTCACTAACAAACTTTCATTTTTCCCAAAATAAGGTCAAAATCCCCAAAATGCTATTTTTCCTATAAATCCTAAACGAAACGATGTCCCACAAATTTGAACACAGCAATAGAAAGCTAAAACTAATAGTAATCGAATAACATAGAGTGTTTATTCAAAAAGACTTCAGTATAGGGGGTATTCACTAACAAACTTTAATTTTTCCCAAAATAAGGTCAAAATCCCCAAAATACTATTTTTCCTATAAATCCTAAACGAAACGATGTCCTACAAATTTGAACACATCACTGAAAAGCTAGAACCAATAGTAATCGAATGACATATAGTTTTTATTCAAAAAGACTTCAGTATAGGGGGTATGCACTAACAAATCTTCGCTTTTCCCAATATAAGGTCAAAATCCCCAAAATACTATTTTTCCTATAAATCCTAAACGAAACGATGTCCCACAAATTTGAATAGAGCAATGGAAAGCTAAAACCAATAGTAATCGAATGACATATAGTCTTTATCCAAAAAGGCTTCAGTATAGGGGGTATTCACTAACAAACTTTCATTTTTCCCAAAATAAGGTCAAAATCCCCAAAATACTATTTTTCCTATAAATCCTAAACGAAACGATGTCCTACAAATTTGAACACATCACTGAAAAGCTAGAACCAATAGTAATCGAATGACATATAGTTTTTATTCAAAAAGACTTCAGTATAGGGGGTATTCACTAACAAATCTTCACTTTTCCCAATATAAGGTCAAAATCCCCAAAATACTATTTTTCCTATAAATCCTAAACGAAACGATGTCTCACAAATTTGAACACATCAGTGAAAAGCTAGGACCAATAGTAATCGAATGACATATAGTCTTTATTCAAAAAGGCTTCAGTATAGGGGGTATTCACTAACAAACTTTCATTTTTCCCAAAATAAGGTCAAAATCCCCAAAATGCTATTTTTCCTATAAATCCTAAACGAAACGATGTCCCACAAATTTGAACACAGCAATAGAAAGCTAAAACTAATAGTAATCGAATGACATATAGTTTTTATTCAAAAAGACTTCAGTATAGGGGGTATTCACTAACAAACTTTCATTTTTCCCAAAATAAGGTCAAAATCCCCAAAATACTATTTTTCCTATAACACCTAAACGAAACGATGTCCCACAAATTTGAACACATCAGTGAAAAGCTAGAACCAATAGTATTCGAATGGCATATAGTTTTTATTCAAAAAGACTTCAGTATAGGGGGTATTCACTAACAAACTTTCATTTTTCCCAAAATAAGCTCAAAATTCCCAAAATACTATTTTTCCTATAAATCCTAAACGAAACGATGTCCCACAAATTTGAATAGAGCAATGGAAAGCTAAAACCAATAGTAATCGAATGACATATAGTCTTTATCCAAAAAGGCTTCAGTATAGGGGGTATTCACTAACAAACTTTCATTTTTCCCAAAATAAGGTCAAAATCCCCAAAATACTATTTTTCC
This sequence comes from Phania funesta, assembly GCA_963932375.1. NCBI lineage: Eukaryota > Metazoa > Arthropoda > Insecta > Diptera > Tachinidae > Phania > Phania funesta. The sequence goes on along the minus strand of OZ010652.1, from coordinate 74,469,898 downwards.
TATAAATCCTAAACGAAACGATGTCCTACAAATTTGAACACATCACTGAAAAGCTAGAACCAATAGTAATCGAATGACATATAGTTTTTATTCAAAAAGACTTCAGTATAGGGGGTATTCACTAACAAATCTTCACTTTTCCCAATATAAGGTCAAAATCCCCAAAATACTATTTTTCCTATAAATCCTAAACGAAACGATGTCTCACAAATTTGAACACATCAGTGAAAAGCTAGGACCAATAGTAATCGAATGACATATAGTCTTTATTCAAAAATGCTTCAGTATAGGGGGTATTCACTAACAAACTTTCATTTTTCCCAAAATAAGCTCAAAATTCCCAAAATACTATTTTTCCTATAAATCCTAAACGAAACGATGTCCCACAAATTTGAACACAGCAATAGAAAGCTAAAACTAATAGTAATCGAATGACATATAGTTTTTATTCAAAAAGACTTCAGTATAGGGGGTATTCACTAACAAACTTTCATTTTTCCCAAAATAAGGTCAAAATCCCCAAAATACTATTTTTCCTATAACACCTAAACGAAACGATGTCCCACAAATTTGAGCACATCAGTGAAAAGCTAGAACCAATAGTATTCGAATGGCATATAGTTTTTATTCAAAAAGACTTCAGTATAGGGGGTATTCACTAACAAACTTACATTTTTCCCAAAATAAGCTCAAAATTCCCAAAATACTATTTTTCCTATAAATCCTAAACGAAACGATGTCCTACAAATTTGAACACAACAATAGAAAGCTAAAACTAATAGTAATCGAATGACATAGAGTTTTTATTCAAAAAGACTTCAGTATAGGGGGTATTCACTAACAAACTTTAATTTTTCCCAAAATAAGGTCAAAATCCCCAAAATACTATTTTTCCTATAAATCCTAAACGAAACGATGCCCTACAAATTTGAACACATCACTGAAAAGCTAGAACCAATAGTAATCGAATGACATATAGTTTTTATTCAAAAAGACTTCAGTATAGGGGGTATTCACTAACAAATCTTCGCTTTTCCCAATATAAGGTCAAAATCCCCAAAATACTATTTTTCCTATAAATCCTAAACGAAACGATGTCCCACAAATTTGAATAGAGCAATGGAAAGCTAAAACCAATAGTAATCGGATCATATAGAGTTTTTATTCAAAAAGACTTCAGTATAGGGGGTATTCACTAACAAACTTTAATTTTTCCCAAAATAAGGTCAAAATCCCCAAAATACTATTTTTCCTATAAATCCTAAACGAAACGATGTCCCACAAATTTGAACACATCACTGAAAAGCTAGAACCAATAGTAATCGAATGACATATAGTTTTTATTCAAAAAGACTTCAGTATAGGGGGTATTCACTAACAAATTTTCGCTTTTCCCAATATAATGTCAAAATCCCCAAAATACTATTTTTCCTATAAATCCTAAACGAAACGATGTCCCACAAATTTGAATACAGCAATGGAAAGCTAAAACCAATAGTAATTGGATGACATAGAGTTTTTATTCAAAAAGACTTCAGTATAGGGGGTATTCACTAACAAACTTTCGCTTTTCCCAAAATAAGGTCAAAATCCCCAAAATACTATTTTTCCTATAAATCCTAAACGAAACGATGTCCCACAAATTTGAACACAGCAGTGAAAAGCAAAAACCAATAGTAATCGAATGACATATAGTCAAAAAGACTTCAGTATAGGGGGTATTCACTAACAAACTTTCGCTTTTCCCAATATAAGGTCAAAATCCCCAAAATACTATTTTCCTATAAATCCTAAACGAAACGATGTCCCACAAATTTGAACACAGCAGTGAAAAGTGAAAAGCTGAAACCAATAGTAATCGAATGACATAGTTTTTATTCAAAAAGACTTCAGTATAGGGGGTATTCACTAACAAACTTTCATTTTTCCCAAAATAAGGTCAAAATCCCCAAAATACTATTTTTCCTATAAATCCTAAACGAAACGATGTCCCACAAATTTGACCACATCAGTGAAAAGCTAGAACCAATAGTAATCGAATGACATATAGTTTTTATTCAAAAAGACTTCAGTATAGGGGGTATTCACTAACAAACTTTCATTTTTCCCAAAATAAGGTCAAAATCCCCAAAATACTATTTTTCCTATAAATCCTAAACGAAACGATGTCCCACAATTTTGAACACAGCAATAGAAAGCTAAAACTAATAGTAATCGAATGACATAGAGTTTTTATTCAAAAAGACTTCAGTATAGGGGGTATTCACTAACAAACTTTCGCTTTTCCCAATATAAGGTCAAAATCCCCAAAATACTATTTTCCTATAAATCCTAAACGAAACGATGTCCCACAAATTTGAACACAGCAGTGAAAAGTGAAAAGCTGAAACCAATAGTAATCGAATGACACAGTTTTTATTCAAAAAGACTTCAGTATAGGGGGTATTCACTAACAAACTTTCATTTTTCCCAAAATAAGATCAAAATCCCCAAAATACTATTTTCCTATAAATCCTAAACGAAACGATGTCCCACAAATTTGACCACATCAGTGAAAAGCTAGAACCAATAGTAATCGAATGACATATAGTTTTTATTCAAAAAGACTTCAGTATAGGGGGTATTCACTAACAAATTTTCGCTTTTCCCAATATAATGTCAAAATCCCCAAAATACTATTTTTCCTATAAATCCTAAAAGAAACGATGTCCCACAAATTTGAACACAGCAGTGAAAAGTGAAAAGCTGAAACCAATAGTAATCGAATGACATAGTTTTTATTCAAAAAGACTTCAGTATAGGGGGTATTCACTAACAAACTTTCATTTTTCCCAAAATAAGGTCAAAATCCCCAAAATACTATTTTTCCTATAAATCCTTAACGAAACGATGTCCCACAAATTTGAACACATCAGTGAAAAGCTAGGACCAATAGTAATCGAATGACATATAGCATTTATTCAAAAAGACTTCAGTATAGGGGGTATTCACTAACAAACTTTCATTTTTCCCAAAATAAGGTCAAAATCCCCAAAATACTATTTTTCCTATAACACCTAAACGAAACGATGTCCCACAAATTTGACCACATCAGTGAAAAGCTAGAACCAATAGTAATCGAATGACATATAGTTTTTATTCAAAAAGACTTCAGTATAGGGGGTATTCACTAACAAACTTTCATTTTTCCCAAAATAAGGTCAAAATCCCCAAAATACTATTTTTCCTATAAATCCTAAACGAAACGATGTCCTACAAATTTGAACACATCACTGAAAAGCTAGAACCAATAGTAATCGAATGACATATAGTTTTTATTCAAAAAGACTTCAGTATAGGGGGTATTCACTAACAAATTTTCGCTTTTCCCAATATAATGTCAAAATCCCCAAAATACTATTTTTCCTATAAATCCTAAACGAAACGATGTCCCACAAATTTGAATACAGCAATGGAAAGCTAAAACCAATAGTAATTGGATGACATAGAGTTTTTATTCAAAAAGACTTCAGTATAGGGGGTATTCACTAACAAACTTTCGCTTTTCCCAAAATAAGGTCAAAATCCCCAAAATACTATTATTCCTATAAATCCTAAACGAAACGATGTCCCACAAATTTGAACACAGCAGTGAAAAGCAAAAACCAATAGTAATCGAATGACATATAGTCAAAAAGACTTCAGTATAGGGGGTATTCACTAACAAACTTTCGCTTTTCCCAATATAAGGTCAAAATCCCCAAAATACTATTTTCCTATAAATCCTAAACGAAACGATGTCCCACAAATTTGAACACAGCAGTGAAAAGTGAAAAGCTGAAACCAATAGTAATCGAATGACATAGTTTTTATTCAAAAAGACTTCAGTATAGGGGGTATTCACTAACAAACTTTCATTTTTCCCAAAATAAGGTCAAAATCCCCAAAATACTATTTTTCCTATAAATCCTAAACGAAACGATGTCCCACAATTTTGAACACAACAATAGAAAGCTAAAACTAATAGTAATCGAATGACATAGAGTTTTTATTCAAAAAGACTTCAGTGTAGGGGGTATTCACTAACAAACTTTAATTTTTCCCAAAATAAGGTCAAAATCCCCAAAATACTATTTTTCCTATAAATCCTAAACGAAACGATGTCCTACAAATTTGAACACTTCACTGAAAAGCTAGAACCAATAGTAATCGAACGACATATAGTTTTTATTCAAAAAGACTTCAATATAGGGGGTATTCACTAACAAATTTTCGCTTTTCCCAATATAAGGTCAAAATCCCCAAAATACTATTTTTCCTATAAATCCTAAACGAAACGATGTCCCACAAATTTGAATACAGCAATGGAAAGCTAAAACCAATAGTAATCGGATCATATAGAGTTTTTATTCAAAAAGACTTCAGTATAGGGGGTATTCACTAACAAACTTTAATTTTTCCCAAAATAAGGTCAAAATCCCCAAAATACTATTTTTCCTATAAATCCTAAACGAAACGATGTCCTACAAATTTGAACACATCACTGAAAAGCTAGAACCAATAGTAATCGAATGACATATAGTTTTTATTCAAAAAGACTTCAGTATAGGGGGTATTCACTAACAAATTTTCGCTTTTCCCAATATAATGTCAAAATCCCAAAAATACTATTTTTCCTATAAATCCTAAACGAAACGATGTCCCACAAATTTGAATACAGCAATGAAAAGCTAAAACCAATAGTAATTGGATGACATAGAGTTTTTATTCAAAAAGACTTCAGTATAGGGGGTATTCACTAACAAACTTTCGCTTTTCCCAAAATAAGGTCAAAATCCCCAAAATACTATTTTTCCTATAAATCCTAAACGAAACGATGTCCCACAAATTTGAACACAGCAGTGAAAAGCAAAAACCAATAGTAATCGAATGACATATAGTCAAAAAGACTTCAGTATAGGGGGTATTCACTAACAAACTTTGGCTTTTCCCAATATAAGGTCAAAATCCCCAAAATACTATTTTCCTGTAAATCCTAAACGAAACGATGTCCCACAAATTTGAACACAGCAGTGAAAAGTGAAAAGCTGAAACCAATAGTAATCGAATGACATAGTTTTTATTCAAAAAGACTTCAGTATAGGGGGTATTCACTAACAAACTTTCATTTTTCCCAAAATAAGGTCAAAATCCCCAAAATACTATTTTTCCTATAAATCCTAAACGAAACGATGTCCCACAAATTTGAACACATCAGTGAAAAGCTAGGACCAATAGTAATCGAATGACATATAGCTTTTATTCAAAAAGACTTCAGTATAGGGGGTATTCACTAACAAACTTTCATTTTTCCCAAAATAAGGTCAAAATCCCCAAAATACTATTTTTCCTATAACACCTAAACGAAACAATGTCCCACAAACTTGACCACATCAGTGAAAAGCTAGAACCAATAGTAATCGAATGACATAGAGTTTTTATTCAAAAAGACTTCAGTATAGGGGGTATTCACTAACAAACTTTCATTTTTCCCAAAATGAGCTCAAAATTCCCAAAATACTATTTTTCCTATAAATCCTAAACGGAACGATGTCCCACAAATTTGAACACATCAGTGAAAAGCTAGGATCAATAGTAATCGAATGACATATAGTTCTTATTCAAAAAGACTTCAGTATAGGGGGTATTCACTAACAAACTTTCATTTTTCCCAAAATAAGGTCAAAATCCCCAAAATACTATTTTTCCTATAACACCTAAACGAAACGATGTCCCACAAATTTGACCACATCAGTGAAAAGCTAGAACCAATAGTAATCGAATGACATATAGTTTTTATTCAAAAAGACTTCAGTATAGGGGGTATTCACTAACAAACTTTCATTTTTCCCAAAATAAGGTCAAAATCCCCAAAATACTATTTTTCCTATAAATCCTAAACGAAACGATGTCCCACAATTTTGAACACAGCAATAGAAAGTTAAAACTAGTAGTAATCGAATGACATAGAGTTTTTATTCAAAAAGACTTCAGTATAGGGGGTATTCACTAACAAACTTTCATTTTTCCCAAAATAAGGTCAAAATCCCCAAAATACTATTTTTCCTATAACACCTAAACAAAACGATGTCCCACAAATTTGAACACATCAGTGAAAAGCTAGAACCAATAGTATTCGAATGTATAAATCCTAAACGAAACGATGTCCCACAAATTTGAACACATCAGTGAAAAGCTAGAACCAATAGTATTCGAATGACATATAGTTTTTATTCAAAAAGACTTCAGTATAGGGGGTATTCACTAACAAACTTTCATTTTTCCCAAAATAAGCTCAAAATTCCCAAAATACTATTTTTCCTATAAATCCTAAACGAAACGATGTCCCACAAATTTGAACACAGCAATAGAAGGCTAAAACTAGTAGTAATCGAATGACATAGAGTTTTTATTCAAAAAGACTTCAGTGTAGGGGGTATTCACTAACAAACTTTAATTTTTCCCAAAATAAGGTCAAAATCCCCAAAATACTATTTTTCCTATAAATCCTAAACGAAACGATGTCCTACAAATTTGAACACATCACTGAAAAGCTAGAACCAATAGTAATCGAATGACATATAGTTTTTATTCAAAAAGACTTCAGTATAGGGGGTATTCACTAACAAATTTTCGCTTTTCCCAATATAATGTCAAAATCCCCAAAATACTATTTTTCCTATAAATCCTAAACGAAACGATGTCCCACAAATTTGAATACAGCAATGAAAAGCTAAAACCAATAGTAATTGGATGACATAGAGTTTTTATTCAAAAAGACTTCAGTATAGGGGGTATTCACTAACAAACTTTCGCTTTTCCCAAAATAAGGTCAAAATCCCCAAAATACTATTTTTCCTATAAATCCTAAACGAAACGATGTCCCACAAATTTGAACACAGCAGTGAAAAGCAAAAACCAATAGTAATCGAATGACATATAGTCAAAAAGACTTCAGTATAGGGGGTATTCACTAACAAACTTTGGCTTTTCCCAATATAAGGTCAAAATCCCCAAAATACTATTTTTCCTATAAATCCTAAACGAAACGATGTCCCACAAATTTGAATACAGCAATGGAAAGCTAAAACCAATAGTAATTGGATCATATAGAGTTTTTATTCAAAAAGACTTCAGTATAGGGGGTATTCACTAACAAACTTTAATTTTTCCCAAAATAAGGTCAAAATCCCCAAAATACTATTTTTCCTATAAATCCTAAACGAAACGATGTCCTACAAATTTGAACACATCACTGAAAAGCTAGAACCAATAGTAATCGAATGACATATAGTTTTTATTCAAAAAGACTTCAGTATAGGGGGTATTCACTAACAAATTTTCGCTTTTCCCAATATAATGTCAAAATCCCCAAAATACTATTTTTCCTATAAATCCTAAACGAAACGATGTCCCACAAATTTGAATACAGCAATGAAAAGCTAAAACCAATAGTAATTGGATGACATAGAGTTTTTATTCAAAAAGACTTCAGTATAGGGGGTATTCACTAACAAACTTTCGCTTTTCCCAAAATAAGGTCAAAATCCCCAAAATACTATTTTTCCTATAAATCCTAAACGAAACGATGTCCCACAAATTTGAACACAGCAGTGAAAAGCAAAACCAATAGTAATCGAATGACATATAGTCAAAAAGACTTCAGTATAGGGGGTATTCACTAACAAACTTTGGCTTTTCCCAATATAAGGTCAAAATCCCCAAAATACTATTTTCCTGTAAATCCTAAACGAAACGATGTCCCACAAATTTGAACACAGCAGTGAAAAGTGAAAAGCTGAAACCAATAGTAATCGAATTACATAGTTTTTATTCAAAAAGACTTCAGTATAGGGGGTATTCACTAACAAACTTTCATTTTTCCCAAAATAAGGTCAAAATCCCCAAAATACTATTTTTCCTATAAATCCTAAACGAAACGATGTCCCACAAATTTGAACACAGCAGTGAAAAGTGAAAAGCTGAAACCAATAGTAATCGAATGACATAGTTTTTATTCAAAAAGACTTCAGTATAGGGGGTATTCACTAACAAACTTTCATTTTTCCCAAAATAAGGTCAAAATCCCCAAAATACTATTTTTCCTATAAATCCTAAACGAAACGATGTCCCACAATTTTGAACACAACAATAGAAAGCTAAAACTAATAGTAATCGAATGACATAGAGTTTTTATTCAAAAAGACTTCAGTGTAGGGGGTATTCACTAACAAACTTTAATTTTTCCCAAAATAAGGTCAAAATCCCCAAAATACTATTTTTCCTATAAATCCTAAACGAAACGATGTCCTACAAATTTGAACACTTCACTGAAAAGCTAGAACCAATAGTAATCGAACGACATATAGTTTTTATTCAAAAAGACTTCAATATAGGGGGTATTCACTAACAAATTTTCGCTTTTCCCAATATAAGGTCAAAATCCCCAAAATACTATTTTTCCTATAAATCCTAAACGAAACGATGTCCCACAAATTTGAATACAGCAATGGAAAGCTAAAACCAATAGTAATCGGATCATATAGAGTTTTTATTCAAAAAGACTTCAGTATAGGGGGTATTCACTAACAAACTTTAATTTTTCCCAAAATAAGGTCAAAATCCCCAAAATACTATTTTTCCTATAAATCCTAAACGAAACGATGTCCTACAAATTTGAACACATCACTGAAAAGCTAGAACCAATAGTAATCGAATGACATATAGTTTTTATTCAAAAAGACTTCAGTATAGGGGGTATTCACTAACAAATTTTCGCTTTTCCCAATATAATGTCAAAATCCCAAAAATACTATTTTTCCTATAAATCCTAAACGAAACGATGTCCCACAAATTTGAATACAGCAATGAAAAGCTAAAACCAATAGTAATTGGATGACATAGAGTTTTTATTCAAAAAGACTTCAGTATAGGGGGTATTCACTAACAAACTTTCGCTTTTCCCAAAATAAGGTCAAAATCCCCAAAATACTATTTTTCCTATAAATCCTAAACGAAACGATGTCCCACAAATTTGAACACAGCAGTGAAAAGCAAAAACCAATAGTAATCGAATGACATATAGTCAAAAAGACTTCAGTATAGGGGGTATTCACTAACAAACTTTGGCTTTTCCCAATATAAGGTCAAAATCCCCAAAATACTATTTTCCTGTAAATCCTAAACGAAACGATGTCCCACAAATTTGAACACAGCAGTGAAAAGTGAAAAGCTGAAACCAATAGTAATCGAATGACATAGTTTTTATTCAAAAAGACTTCAGTATAGGGGGTATTCACTAACAAACTTTCATTTTTCCCAAAATAAGGTCAAAATCCCCAAAATACTATTTTTCCTATAAATCCTAAACGAAACGATGTCCCACAAATTTGAACACATCAGTGAAAAGCTAGGACCAATAGTAATCGAATGACATATAGCTTTTATTCAAAAAGACTTCAGTATAGGGGGTATTCACTAACAAACTTTCATTTTTCCCAAAATAAGGTCAAAATCCCCAAAATACTATTTTTCCTATAACACCTAAACGAAACAATGTCCCACAAACTTGACCACATCAGTGAAAAGCTAGAACCAATAGTAATCGAATGACATAGAGTTTTTATTCAAAAAGACTTCAGTATAGGGGGTATTCACTAACAAACTTTCATTTTTCCCAAAATGAGCTCAAAATTCCCAAAATACTATTTTTCCTATAAATCCTAAACGGAACGATGTCCCACAAATTTGAACACATCAGTGAAAAGCTAGGATCAATAGTAATCGAATGACATATAGTTCTTATTCAAAAAGACTTCAGTATAGGGGGTATTCACTAACAAACTTTCATTTTTCCCAAAATAAGGTCAAAATCCCCAAAATACTATTTTTCCTATAACACCTAAACGAAACGATGTCCCACAAATTTGACCACATCAGTGAAAAGCTAGAACCAATAGTAATCGAATGACATATAGTTTTTATTCAAAAAGACTTCAGTATAGGGGGTATTCACTAACAAACTTTCATTTTTCCCAAAATAAGGTCAAAATCCCCAAAATACTATTTTTCCTATAAATCCTAAACGAAACGATGTCCCACAATTTTGAACACAGCAATAGAAAGTTAAAACTAGTAGTAATCGAATGACATAGAGTTTTTATTCAAAAAGACTTCAGTATAGGGGGTATTCACTAACAAACTTTCATTTTTCCCAAAATAAGGTCAAAATCCCCAAAATACTATTTTTCCTATAACACCTAAACAAAACGATGTCCCACAAATTTGAACACATCAGTGAAAAGCTAGAACCAATAGTATTCGAATGTATAAATCCTAAACGAAACGATGTCCCACAAATTTGAACACATCAGTGAAAAGCTAGAACCAATAGTATTCGAATGACATATAGTTTTTATTCAAAAAGACTTCAGTATAGGGGGTATTCACTAACAAACTTTCATTTTTCCCAAAATAAGCTCAAAATTCCCAAAATACTATTTTTCCTATAAATCCTAAACGAAACGATGTCCCACAAATTTGAACACAGCAATAGAAGGCTAAAACTAGTAGTAATCGAATGACATAGAGTTTTTATTCAAAAAGACTTCAGTGTAGGGGGTATTCACTAACAAACTTTAATTTTTCCCAAAATAAGGTCAAAATCCCCAAAATACTATTTTTCCTATAAATCCTAAACGAAACGATGTCCTACAAATTTGAACACATCACTGAAAAGCTAGAACCAATAGTAATCGAATGACATATAGTTTTTATTCAAAAAGACTTCAGTATAGGGGGTATTCACTAACAAATTTTCGCTTTTCCCAATATAATGTCAAAATCCCCAAAATACTATTTTTCCTATAAATCCTAAACGAAACGATGTCCCACAAATTTGAATACAGCAATGAAAAGCTAAAACCAATAGTAATTGGATGACATAGAGTTTTTATTCAAAAAGACTTCAGTATAGGGGGTATTCACTAACAAACTTTCGCTTTTCCCAAAATAAGGTCAAAATCCCCAAAATACTATTTTTCCTATAAATCCTAAACGAAACGATGTCCCACAAATTTGAACACAGCAGTGAAAAGCAAAAACCAATAGTAATCGAATGACATATAGTCAAAAAGACTTCAGTATAGGGGGTATTCACTAACAAACTTTGGCTTTTCCCAATATAAGGTCAAAATCCCCAAAATACTATTTTTCCTATAAATCCTAAACGAAACGATGTCCCACAAATTTGAATACAGCAATGGAAAGCTAAAACCAATAGTAATTGGATCATATAGAGTTTTTATTCAAAAAGACTTCAGTATAGGGGGTATTCACTAACAAACTTTAATTTTTCCCAAAATAAGGTCAAAATCCCCAAAATACTATTTTTCCTATAAATCCTAAACGAAACGATGTCCTACAAATTTGAACACATCACTGAAAAGCTAGAACCAATAGTAATCGAATGACATATAGTTTTTATTCAAAAAGACTTCAGTATAGGGGGTATTCACTAACAAATTTTCGCTTTTCCCAATATAATGTCAAAATCCCCAAAATACTATTTTTCCTATAAATCCTAAACGAAACGATGTCCCACAAATTTGAATACAGCAATGAAAAGCTAAAACCAATAGTAATTGGATGACATAGAGTTTTTATTCAAAAAGACTTCAGTATAGGGGGTATTCACTAACAAACTTTCGCTTTTCCCAAAATAAGGTCAAAATCCCCAAAATACTATTTTTCCTATAAATCCTAAACGAAACGATGTCCCACAAATTTGAACACAGCAGTGAAAAGCAAAACCAATAGTAATCGAATGACATATAGTCAAAAAGACTTCAGTATAGGGGGTATTCACTAACAAACTTTGGCTTTTCCCAATATAAGGTCAAAATCCCCAAAATACTATTTTCCTGTAAATCCTAAACGAAACGATGTCCCACAAATTTGAACACAGCAGTGAAAAGTGAAAAGCTGAAACCAATAGTAATCGAATTACATAGTTTTTATTCAAAAAGACTTCAGTATAGGGGGTATTCACTAACAAACTTTCATTTTTCCCAAAATAAGGTCAAAATCCCCAAAATACTATTTTTCCTATAAATCCTAAACGAAACGATGTCCCACAAATTTGAACACATCAGTGAAAAGCTAGGACCAATAGTAATCGAATGACATATAGCTTTTATTCAAAAAGACTTCAGTATAGGGGGTATTCACTAACAAACTTTCATTTTTCCCAAAATAAGGTCAAAATCCCCAAAATACTATTTTTCCTATAACACCTAAACGAAACAATGTCCCACAAACTTGACCACATCAGTGAAAAGCTAGAACTAATAGTAATCGAATGACATAGAGTTTTTATTCAAAAAGACTTCAGTATAGGGGGTATTCACTAACAAACTTTCATTTTTCCCAAAATGAGCTCAAAATTCCCAAAATACTATTTTTCCTATAAATCCTAAACCGAACGATGTCCCACAAATTTGAACACATCAGTGAAAAGCTAGGACCAATAGTAATCGAATGACATATAGTTTTTATTCAAAAAGACTTCAGTATAGGGGGTATTCACTAACAAACTTTCATTTTTCCCAAAATAAGGTCAAAATCCCCAAAATACTATTTTTCCTATAACACCTAAACGAAACGATGTCCCACAAATTTGACCACATCAGTGAAAAGCTAGAACCAATAGTAATCGAATGACATATAGTTTTTATTCAAAAAGACTTCAGTATAGGGGGTATTCACTAACAAACTTTCATTTTTCCCAAAATAAGGTCAAAATCCCCAAAATACTATTTTTCCTATAAATCCTAAACGAAACGATGTCCCACAATTTTGAACACAGCAATAGAAAGCTAAAACTAATAGTAATCGAATGACATAGAGTTTTTTTCAAAAAGACTTCAGTATAGGGGGTATTCACTAACAAACTTTCATTTTTCCCAAAATAAGGTCAAAATCCCCAAAATACTATTTTTCCTATAACACCTAAACGAAACGATGTCCCACAAATTTGAACACATCAGTGAAAAGCTAGAACCAATAGTATTCGAATGTATAAATCCTAAACGAAACGATGTCCCACAAATTTGAACACATCAGTGAAAAGCTAGAACCAATAGTATTCGAATGACATATAGTTTTTATTCAAAAAGACTTCAGTATAGGGGGTATTCACTAACAAACTTTCATTTTTCCCAAAATAAGCTCAAAATTCCCAAAATACTATTTTTCCTATAAATCCTAAACGGAACGATGTCCCACAAATTTGAACACATCAGTGAAAAGCTAGGATCAATAGTAATCGAATGACATATAGTTTTTATTCAAAAAGACTTCAGTATAGGGGGTATTCACTAACAAACTTTCATTTTTCCCAAAATAAGGTCAAAATCCCCAAAATACTATTTTTTCTATAACACCTAAACGAAACGATGTCCCACAAATTTGACCACATCAGTGAAAAGCTAGAACCAATAGTAATCGAATGACATATAGTTTTTATTCAAAAAGACTTCAGTATAGGGGGTATTCACTAACAAACTTTCATTTTCCCCAAAATAAGGTCAAAATCCCCAAAATACTATTTTTCCTATAAATCCTAAACGAAACGATGTCCCACAATTTTGAACACAGCAATAGAAAGCTAAAACTAATAGTAATCGAATGACATAGAGTTTTTATTCAAAAAGACTTCAGTATAGGGGGTATTCACTAACAAACTTTCATTTTTCCCAAAATAAGGTCAAAATCCCCAAAATACTATTTTTCCTATAACACCTAAACGAAACGATGTCCCACAAATTTGAACACATCAGTGAAAAGCTAGAACCAATAGTATTCGAATGTATAAATCCTAAACGAAATGATGTCCCACAAATTTGACCACATCAGTGAAAAGCTAGAACCAATAGTAATCGAATGACATATAGTTTTTATTCAAAAAGACTTCAGTATAGGGGGTATTCACTAACAAACTTTCATTTTTCCCAAAATAAGGTCAAAATCCCCAAAATACTATTTTTCCTATAAATCCTAAACGAAACGATGTCCCACAATTTTGAACACAGCAATAGAAAGCTAAAACTAATAGTAATCGAATGACATAGAGTTTTTATTCAAAAAGACTTCAGTATAGGGGGTATTCACTAACAAACTTTCATTTTTCCCAAAATAAGGTCAAAATCCCCAAAATACTATTTTTCCTATAACACCTAAACGAAACGATGTCCCACAAATTTGAACACATCAGTGAAAAGCTAGAACCAATAGTATTCGAATGTATAAATCCTAAACGAAACGATGTCCCACAAATTTGAACACATCAGTGAAAAGCTAGAACCAATAGTATTCGAATGACATATAGTTTTTATTCAAAAAGACTTCAGTATAGGGGGTATTCACTAACAAACTTTCATTTTTCCCAAAATAAGCTCAAAATTCCCAAAATACTATTTTTCCTATAAATCCTAAACGGAACGATGTCCCAAAAATTTGAACACATCAGTGAAAAGCTAGGATCAATAGTAATCGAATGACATATAGTTTTTATTCAAAAAGACTTCAGTATAGGGGGTATTCACTAACAAACTTTCATTTTTCCCAAAATAAGGTCAAAATCCCCAAAATACTATTTTTCCTATAACACCTAAACGAAACGATGTCCCACAAATTTGACCACATCAGTGAAAAGCTAGAACCAATAGTAATCGAATGACATATAGTTTTTATTCAAAAAGACTTCAGTATAGGGGGTATTCACTAACAAACTTTCATTTTCCCCAAAATAAGGTCAAAATCCCCAAAATACTATTTTTCCTATAAATCCTAAACGAAACGATGTCCCACAATTTTGAACACAGCAATAGAAAGCTAAAACTAATAGTAATCGAATGACATAGAGTTTTTATTCAAAAAGACTTCAGTATAGGGGGTATTCACTAACAAACTTTCATTTTTCCCAAAATAAGGTCAAAATCCCCAAAATACTATTTTTCCTATAACACCTAAACGAAACGATGTCCCACAAATTTGAACACATCAGTGAAAAGCTAGAACCAATAGTATTCGAATGTATAAATCCTAAACGAAATGATGTCCCACAAATTTGAACACATCAGTGAAAAGCTAGAACCAATAGTATTCGAATGACATATAGTTTTTATTCAAAAAGACTTCAGTATAGGGGGTATTCACTAACAAACTTTCATTTTTCCCAAAATAAGCTCAAAATTCCCAAAATACTATTTTTCCTATAAATCCTAAACGAAACGATGTCCCACAAATTTGAACACAGCAATAGAAGGCTAAAACTAGTAGGAATCGAATGACATAGAGTTTTTATTCAAAAAGACTTCAGTGTAGGGGGTATTCACTAACAAACTTTAATTTTTCCCAAAATAAGGTCCAAATCCCCAAAATACTATTTTTCCTATAAATCCTAAACGAAACGATGTCCTACAAATTTGAACACATCACTGAAAAGCTAGAACCAATAGTAATCGAATGACATATAGTTTTTATTCAAAAAGACTTCAGTATAGGGGGTATTCACTAACAAATTTTCGCTTTTCCCAATATAAGGTCAAAATCCCCAAAATACTATTTTTCCTATAAATCCTAAACGAAACGATGTCCCACAAATTTGAATACAGCAATGGAAAGCTAAAACCAATAGTAATCGGATCATATAGAGTTTTTATTCAAAAAGACTTCAGTATAGGGGGTATTCACTAACAAACTTTAATTTTTCCCAAAATAAGGTCAAAATCCCCAAAATACTATTTTTCCTATAAATCCTAAACGAAACGATGTCCTACAAATTTGAACACATCACTGAAAAGCTAGAACCAATAGTAATCGAATGACATATAGTTTTTATTCAAAAAGACTTCAGTATAGGGGGTATTCACTAACAAATTTTCGCTTTTCCCAATATAATGTCAAAATCCCCAAAATACTATTTTTCCTATAAATCCTAAACGAAACGATGTCCCACAAATTTGAATACAGCAATGAAAAGCTAAAACCAATAGTAATTGGATGACATAGAGTTTTTATTCAAAAAGACTTCAGTATAGGGGGTATTCACTAACAAACTTTCGCTTTTCCCAAAATAAGGTCAAAATCCCCAAAATACTATTTTTCCTATAAATCCTAAACGAAACGATGTCCCACAAATTTGAACACAGCAGTGAAAAGCAAAAACCAATAGTAATCGAATGACATATAGTCAAAAAGACTTCAGTATAGGGGGTATTCACTAACAAACTTTGGCTTTTCCCAATATAAGGTCAAAATCCCCAAAATACTATTTTCCTGTAAATCCTAAACGAAACGATGTCCCACAAATTTGAACACAGCAGTGAAAAGTGAAAAGCTGAAACCAATAGTAATCGAATTACATAGTTTTTATTCAAAAAGACTTCAGTATAGGGGGTATTCACTAACAAACTTTCATTTTTCCCAAAATAAGGTCAAAATCCCCAAAATACTATTTTTCCTATAAATCCTAAACGAAACGATGTCCCACAAATTTGAACACATCAGTGAAAAGCTAGGACCAATAGTAATCGAATGACATATAGCTTTTATTCAAAAAGACTTCAGTATAGGGGGTATTCACTAACAAACTTTCATTTTTCCCAAAATAAGGTCAAAATCCCCAAAATACTATTTTTCCTATAACACCTAAACGAAACAATGTCCCACAAACTTGACCACATCAGTGAAAAGCTAGAACTAATAGTAATCGAATGACATAGAGTTTTTATTCAAAAAGACTTCAGTATAGGGGGTATTCACTAACAAACTTTCATTTTTCCCAAAATGAGCTCAAAATTCCCAAAATACTATTTTTCCTATAAATCCTAAACGGAACGATGTCCCACAAATTTGAACACATCAGTGAAAAGCTAGGACCAATAGTAATCGAATGACATATAGTTTTTATTCAAAAAGGCTTCAGTATAGGGGGTATTCACTAACAAACTTTCATTTTTCCCAAAATAAGGTCAAAATCCCCAAAATACTATTTTTCCTATAACACCTAAACGAAACGATGTCCCACAAATTTGACCACATCAGTGAAAAGCTAGAACCAATAGTAATCGAATGACATATAGTTTTTATTCAAAAAGACTTCAGTATAGGGGGTATTCACTAACAAACTTTCATTTTTCCCAAAATAAGGTCAAAATCCCCAAAATACTATTTTTCCTATAAATCCTAAACGAAACGATGTCCCACAATTTTGAACACAGCAATAGAAAGCTAAAACTAATAGTAATCGAATGACATAGAGTTTTTATTCAAAAAGACTTCAGTATAGGGGGTATTCACTAACAAACTTTCATTTTTCCCAAAATAAGGTCAAAATCCCCAAAATACTATTTTTCCTATAACACCTAAACGAAACGATGTCCCACAAATTTGAACACATCAGTGAAAAGCTAGAACCAATAGTATTCGAATGTATAAATCCTAAACGAAACGATGTCCCACAAATTTGAACACATCAGTGAAAAGCTAGAACCAATAGTATTCGAATGACATAGTTTTTATTCAAAAAGACTTCAGTATAGGGGGTATTCACTAACAAACTTTCATTTTTCCCAAAATAAGCTCAAAATTCCCAAAATACTATTTTTCCTATAAATCCTAAACGAAACGATGTCCCACAAATTTGAACACAGCAATAGAAGGCTAAAACTAGTAGTAATCGAATGACATAGAGTTTTTATTCAAAAAGACTTCAGTATAGGGGGTATTCACTATCAAACTTTCGCTTTTCCCAAAATAAGGTCAAAATCCCCAAAATACTATTTTTCCTATTAATCCTAAACGAAACGATGTCCCACAAATTTGAATACAGCAATGGAAAGCTAAAACCAATAGTAATCGGATGACATAGAGTTTTTATTCAAAAAGACTTCAGTATAGGAGGTATTCGCTAACAAACTTTCATTTTTCCCAAAATAAGCTCAAAATTCCCAAAATACTATTTTTCCTATAAATCCTAAACGAAACGATGTCCTACAAATTTGAACACATCACTGAAAAGCTAGAACCAATAGTAATCGAATGACATATAGGTTTTATTCAAAAAGACTTCAGGATTGGCAGTATGCACTAACAAACTTTCATTTTTCCCAAAATAAGGTCAAAATCCCCAAAATACTATTTTTCCTATAAATCCTAAACAAAACGATGTCCCACAAATTTGAACACATCAGTGAAAAGCTAGGACCAATAGTAATCGAATGACATATAGTTTTTATTCAAAAAGACTTCAGTATAGGGGGTATTCACTAACAAACTTTCATTTTTCCCAAAATAAGGTCAAAATCCCCAAAATACTATTTTTCCTATAAATCCTAAACGAAACGATGTCCCACAATTTTGAACACAGCAATAGAAAGCTAAAACTAATAGTAATCGAATGACATAGAGTTTTTATTCAAAAAGACTTCAGTATAGGGGGTATTCACTAACAAACTTTCATTTTTCCCAAAATAAGGTCAAAATCCCCAAAATACTATTTTTCCTATAACACCTAAACGAAACGATGTCCCACAAATTTGAACACATCAGTGAAAAGCTAGAACTAATAGTAATCGAATGACATAGAGTTTTTATTCAAAAAGACTTCAGTATAGGGGGTATTCACTAACAAACTTTCATTTTTCCCAAAATGAGCTCAAAATTCCCAAAATACTATTTTTCCTATAAATCCTAAACGGAACGATGTCCCACAAATTTGAACACATCAGTGAAAAGCTAGGACCAATAGTAATCGAATGACATATAGTTTTTATTCAAAAAGGCTTCAGTATAGGGGGTATTCACTAACAAACTTTCATTTTTCCCAAAATAAGGTCAAAATCCCCAAAATACTATTTTTCCTATAACACCTAAACGAAACGATGTCCCACAAATTTGACCACATCAGTGAAAAGCTAGAACCAATAGTAATCGAATGACATATAGTTTTTATTCAAAAAGACTTCAGTATAGGGGGTATTCACTAACAAACTTTCATTTTTCCCAAAATAAGGTCAAAATCCCCAAAATACTATTTTTCCTATAAATCCTAAACGAAACGATGTCCCACAATTTTGAACACAGCAATAGAAAGCTAAAACTAATAGTAATCGAATGACATAGAGTTTTTATTCAAAAAGACTTCAGTATAGGGGGTATTCACTAACAAACTTTCATTTTTCCCAAAATAAGGTCAAAATCCCCAAAATACTATTTTTCCTATAACACCTAAACGAAACGATGTCCCACAAATTTGAACACATCAGTGAAAAGCTAGAACCAATAGTATTCGAATGTATAAATCCTAAACGAAACGATGTCCCACAAATTTGAACACATCAGTGAAAAGCTAGAACCAATAGTATTCGAATGACATATAGTTTTTATTCAAAAAGACTTCAGTATAGGGGGTATTCACTATCAAACTTTCGCTTTTCCCAAAATAAGGTCAAAATCCCCAAAATACTATTTTTCCTATTAATCCTAAACGAAACGATGTCCCACAAATTTGAATACAGCAATGGAAAGCTAAAACCAATAGTAATCGGATGACATAGAGTTTTTATTCAAAAAGACTTCAGTATAGGAGGTATTCGCTAACAAACTTTTATTTTTCCCAAAATAAGCTCAAAATTCCCAAAATACTATTTTTCCTATAAATCCTAAACGAAACGATGTCCTACAAATTTGAACACATCACTGAAAAGCTAGAACCAATAGTAATCGAATGACATATAGGTTTTATTCAAAAAGACTTCAGGATTGGCAGTATGCACTAACAAACTTTCATTTTTCCCAAAATAAGGTCAAAATCCCCAAAATACTATTTTTCCTATAAATCCTAAACGAAACGATGTCCCACAAATTTGAACACATCAGTGAAAAGCTAGGACCAATAGTAATCGAATGACATATAGTTTTTATTCAAAAAGACTTCAGTATAGGGGGTATTCACTAACAAACTTTCATTTTTCCCAAAATAAGGTCAAAATCCCCAAAATACTATTTTTCCTATAAATCCTAAACGAAACGATGTCCCACAATTTTGAACACAGCAATAGAAAGCTAAAACTAATAGTAATCGAATGACATAGAGTTTTTATTCAAAAAGACTTCAGTATAGGGGGTATTCACTAACAAACTTTCATTTTTCCCAAAATAAGGTCAAAATCCCCAAAATACTATTTTTCCTATAACACCTAAACGAAACGATGTCCCACAAATTTGACCACATCAGTGAAAAGCTAGAACCAATAGTAATCGAATGACACATAGCTTTTATTCAAAAAGACTTCAGTATAGGGGGTATTCACTAACAAACTTTCATTTTTCCCAAAATAAGGTCAAAATCCCCAAAATACTATTTTTCCTATAACACCTAAACGAAACAATGTCCCACAAACTTGACCACATCAGTGAAAAGCTAGAACTAATAGTAATCGAATGACATAGAGTTTTTATTCAAAAAGACTTCAGTATAGGGGGTATTCACTAACAAACTTTCATTTTTCCCAAAATGAGCTCAAAATTCCCAAAATACTATTTTTCCTATAAATCCTAAACGGAACGATGTCCCACAAATTTGAACACATCAGTGAAAAGCTAGGACCAATAGTAATCGAATGACATATAGTTTTTATTCAAAAAGGCTTCAGTATAGGGGGTATTCACTAACAAACTTTCATTTTTCCCAAAATAAGGTCAAAATCCCCAAAATACTATTTTTCCTATAACACCTAAACGAAACGATGTCCCACAAATTTGACCACATCAGTGAAAAGCTAGAACCAATAGTAATCGAATGACATATAGTTTTTATTCAAAAAGACTTCAGTATAGGGGGTATTCACTAACAAACTTTCATTTTTCCCAAAATAAGGTCAAAATCCCCAAAATACTATTTTTCCTATAAATCCTAAACGAAACGATGTCCCACAATTTTGAACACAGCAATAGAAAGCTAAAACTAATAGTAATCGAATGACATAGAGTTTTTATTCAAAAAGACTTCAGTATAGGGGGTATTCACTAACAAACTTTCATTTTTCCCAAAATAAGGTCAAAATCCCCAAAATACTATTTTTCCTATAACACCTAAACGAAACGATGTCCCACAAATTTGAACACATCAGTGAAAAGCTAGAACCAATAGTATTCGAATGTATAAATCCTAAACGAAACGATGTCCCACAAATTTGAACACATCAGTGAAAAGCTAGAACCAATAGTATTCGAATGACATAGTTTTTATTCAAAAAGACTTCAGTATAGGGGGTATTCACTAACAAACTTTCATTTTTCCCAAAATAAGCTCAAAATTCCCAAAATACTATTTTTCCTATAAATCCTAAACGAAACGATGTCCCACAAATTTGAACACAGCAATAGAAGGCTAAAACTAGTAGTAATCGAATGACATAGAGTTTTTATTCAAAAAGACTTCAGTATAGGGGGTATTCACTATCAAACTTTCGCTTTTCCCAAAATAAGGTCAAAATCCCCAAAATACTATTTTTCCTATTAATCCTAAACGAAACGATGTCCCACAAATTTGAATACAGCAATGGAAAGCTAAAACCAATAGTAATCGGATGACATAGAGTTTTTATTCAAAAAGACTTCAGTATAGGAGGTATTCGCTAACAAACTTTCATTTTTCCCAAAATAAGCTCAAAATTCCCAAAATACTATTTTTCCTATAAATCCTAAACGAAACGATGTCCTACAAATTTGAACACATCACTGAAAAGCTAGAACCAATAGTAATCGAATGACATATAGGTTTTATTCAAAAAGACTTCAGGATTGGCAGTATGCACTAACAAACTTTCATTTTTCCCAAAATAAGGTCAAAATCCCCAAAATACTATTTTTCCTATAAATCCTAAACAAAACGATGTCCCACAAATTTGAACACATCAGTGAAAAGCTAGGACCAATAGTAATCGAATGACATATAGTTTTTATTCAAAAAGACTTCAGTATAGGGGGTATTCACTAACAAACTTTCATTTTTCCCAAAATAAGGTCAAAATCCCCAAAATACTATTTTTCCTATAAATCCTAAACGAAACGATGTCCCACAATTTTGAACACAGCAATAGAAAGCTAAAACTAATAGTAATCGAATGACATAGAGTTTTTATTCAAAAAGACTTCAGTATAGGGGGTATTCACTAACAAACTTTCATTTTTCCCAAAATAAGGTCAAAATCCCCAAAATACTATTTTTCCTATAACACCTAAACGAAACGATGTCCCACAAATTTGAACACATCAGTGAAAAGCTAGAACTAATAGTAATCGAATGACATAGAGTTTTTATTCAAAAAGACTTCAGTATAGGGGGTATTCACTAACAAACTTTCATTTTTCCCAAAATGAGCTCAAAATTCCCAAAATACTATTTTTCCTATAAATCCTAAACGGAACGATGTCCCACAAATTTGAACACATCAGTGAAAAGCTAGGACCAATAGTAATCGAATGACATATAGTTTTTATTCAAAAAGGCTTCAGTATAGGGGGTATTCACTAACAAACTTTCATTTTTCCCAAAATAAGGTCAAAATCCCCAAAATACTATTTTTCCTATAACACCTAAACGAAACGATGTCCCACAAATTTGACCACATCAGTGAAAAGCTAGAACCAATAGTAATCGAATGACATATAGTTTTTATTCAAAAAGACTTCAGTATAGGGGGTATTCACTAACAAACTTTCATTTTTCCCAAAATAAGGTCAAAATCCCCAAAATACTATTTTTCCTATAAATCCTAAACGAAACGATGTCCCACAATTTTGAACACAGCAATAGAAAGCTAAAACTAATAGTAATCGAATGACATAGAGTTTTTATTCAAAAAGACTTCAGTATAGGGGGTATTCACTAACAAACTTTCATTTTTCCCAAAATAAGGTCAAAATCCCCAAAATACTATTTTTCCTATAACACCTAAACGAAACGATGTCCCACAAATTTGAACACATCAGTGAAAAGCTAGAACCAATAGTATTCGAATGTATAAATCCTAAACGAAACGATGTCCCACAAATTTGAACACATCAGTGAAAAGCTAGAACCAATAGTATTCGAATGACATATAGTTTTTATTCAAAAAGACTTCAGTATAGGGGGTATTCACTATCAAACTTTCGCTTTTCCCAAAATAAGGTCAAAATCCCCAAAATACTATTTTTCCTATTAATCCTAAACGAAACGATGTCCCACAAATTTGAATACAGCAATGGAAAGCTAAAACCAATAGTAATCGGATGACATAGAGTTTTTATTCAAAAAGACTTCAGTATAGGAGGTATTCGCTAACAAACTTTTATTTTTCCCAAAATAAGCTCAAAATTCCCAAAATACTATTTTTCCTATAAATCCTAAACGAAACGATGTCCTACAAATTTGAACACATCACTGAAAAGCTAGAACCAATAGTAATCGAATGACATATAGGTTTTATTCAAAAAGACTTCAGGATTGGCAGTATGCACTAACAAACTTTCATTTTTCCCAAAATAAGGTCAAAATCCCCAAAATACTATTTTTCCTATAAATCCTAAACGAAACGATGTCCCACAAATTTGAACACATCAGTGAAAAGCTAGGACCAATAGTAATCGAATGACATATAGTTTTTATTCAAAAAGACTTCAGTATAGGGGGTATTCACTAACAAACTTTCATTTTTCCCAAAATAAGGTCAAAATCCCCAAAATACTATTTTTCCTATAAATCCTAAACGAAACGATGTCCCACAATTTTGAACACAGCAATAGAAAGCTAAAACTAATAGTAATCGAATGACATAGAGTTTTTATTCAAAAAGACTTCAGTATAGGGGGTATTCACTAACAAACTTTCATTTTTCCCAAAATAAGGTCAAAATCCCCAAAATACTATTTTTCCTATAACACCTAAACGAAACGATGTCCCACAAATTTGACCACATCAGTGAAAAGCTAGAACCAATAGTAATCGAATGACACATAGTTTTTATTCAAAAAGACTTCAGTATAGGGGGTATTCACTAACAAACTTTCATTTTTCCCAAAATAAGGTCAAAATCCCCAAAATACTATTTTTCCTATAACACCTAAACGAAACGATGTCCCACAAATTTGAACACATCAGTGAAAAGCTAGAACCAATAGTATTCGAATGTATAAATCCTAAACGAAACGATGTCCCACAAATTTGAACACATCAGTGAAAAGCTAGAACCAATAGTATTCGAATGACATATAGTTTTTATTCAAAAAGACTTCAGTATAGGGGGTATTCACTAACAAACTTTCATTTTTCCCAAAATAAGCTCAAAATTCCCAAAATACTATTTTTCCTATAAATCCTAAACGAAACGATGTCCCACAAATTTGAATACAGCAATGGAAAGCTAAAACCAATAGTAATCGGATGACATAGAGTTTTTATTCAAAAAGACTTCAGTATAGGGGGTATTCACTATCAAACTTTCGCTTTTCCCAAAATAAGGTCAAAATCCCCAAAATACTATTTTTCCTATTAATCCTAAACGAAACGATGTCCCACAAATTTGAATACAGCAATGGAAAGCTAAAACCAATAGTAATCGGATGACATAGAGTTTTTATTCAAAAAGACTTCAGTATAGGAGGTATTCGCTAACAAACTTTCATTTTTCCCAAAATAAGCTCAAAATTCCCAAAATACTATTTTTCCTATAAATCCTAAACGAAACGATGTCCTACAAATTTGAACACATCACTGAAAAGCTAGAACTAATAGTAATCGAATGACATATAGGTTTTATTCAAAAAGACTTCAGGATTGGCAGTATGCACTAACAAACTTTAATTTTTCCCAAAATAAGGTCAAAATCCCCAAAATACTATTTTTCCTATAAATCCTAAACGAAACGATGTCCCACAAATTTGAACACATCAGTGAAAAGCTAGGACCAATAGTAATCGAATGACATATAGTTTTTATTCAAAAAGACTTCAGTATAGGGGGTATTCACTAACAAACTTTCATTTTTCCCAAAATAAGGTCAAAATCCCCAAAATACTATTTTTCCTATAAATCCTAAACGAAACGATGTCCCACAATTTTGAACACAGCAATAGAAAGCTAAAACTAATAGTAATCGAATGACATAGAGTTTTTATTCAAAAAGACTTCAGTATAGGGGGTATTCACTAACAAACTTTCATTTTTCCCAAAATAAGGTCAAAATCCCCAAAATACTATTTTTCCTATAACACCTAAACGAAACGATGTCCCACAAATTTGAACACATCAGTCAAAAGCTAGAACCAATAGTAATCGGATGACATAGAGTTTTTATTCAAAAAGACTTCAGTATAGGAGGTATTCGCTAACAAACTTTCATTTTTCCCAAAATAAGCTCAAAATTCCCAAAATACTATTTTTCCTATAAATCCTAAACGAAACGATGTCCTACAAATTTGAACACATCACTGAAAAGCTAGAACCAATAGTAATCGAATGACATATAGTTTTTATTCAAAAAGACTTCAGTATAGGGGGTATTCACTAACAAATTTTCGCTTTTCCCAATATAATGTCAAAATCCCCAAAATACTATTTTTCCTATAAATCCTAAACGAAACGATGTCCCACAAATTTGAATACAGCAATGGAAAGCTAAAACCAATAGTAATTGGATGACATAGAGTTTTTATTCAAAAAGACTTCAGTATAGGGGGTATTCACTAACAAACTTTCGCTTTTCCCAAAATAAGGTCAAAATCCCCAAAATACTATTTTTCCTATAAATCCTAAACGAAACGATGTCCCACAAATTTGAACACAGCAGTGAAAAGTGAAAAGCTGAAACCAATAGTAATCGAATGACATAGTTTTTATTCAAAAAGACTTCAGTATAGGGGGTATTCACTATCAAACTTTCGCTTTTCCCAAAATAAGGTCAAAATCCCCAAAATACTATTTTTCCTATTAATCCTAAACGAAACGATGTCCCACAAATTTGAATACAGCAATGGAAAGCTAAAACCAATAGTAATCGGATGACATAGAGTTTTTATTCAAAAAGACTTCAGTATAGGAGGTATTCGCTAACAAACTTTCATTTTTCCCAAAATAAGCTCAAAATTCCCAAAATACTATTTTTCCTATAAATCCTAAACGAAACGATGTCCTACAAATTTGAACACATCACTGAAAAGCTAGAACCAGTAGTAATCGAATGACATATAGGTTTTATTCAAAAAGACTTCAGGATTGGCAGTATGCACTAACAAACTTTCATTTTTCCCAAAATAAGGTCAAAATCCCCAAAATACTATTTTTCCTATAAATCCTAAACGAAACGATGTCCCACAAATTTGAACACATCAGTGAAAAGCTAGGACCAATAGTAATCGAATGACATATAGTTTTTATTCAAAAAGACTTCAGTATAGGGGGTATTCACTAACAAACTTTCATTTTTCCCAAAATAAGGTCAAAATCCCCAAAATACTATTTTTCCTATAAATCCTAAACGAAACGATGTCCCACAATTTTGAACACAGCAATAGAAAGCTAAAACTAATAGTAATCGAATGACATAGAGTTTTTATTCAAAAAGACTTCAGTATAGGGGGTATTTACTAACAAACTTTCATTTTTCCCAAAATAAGGTCAAAATCCCCAAAATACTATTTTTCCTATAACACCTAAACGAAACGATGTCCCACAAATTTGAACACATCAGTCAAAAGCTAGAACCAATAGTAATCGGATGACATAGAGTTTTTATTCAAAAAGACTTCAGTATAGGAGGTATTCGCTAACAAACTTTCATTTTTCCCAAAATAAGCTCAAAATTCCCAAAATACTATTTTTCTATAAATCCTAAACGAAACGATGTCCTACAAATTTGAACACATCACTGAAAAGCTAGAACCAATAGTAATCGAATGACATATAGTTTTTATTCAAAAAGACTTCAGTATAGGGGGTATTCACTAACAAATTTTCGCTTTTCCCAATATAATGTCAAAATCCCCAAAATACTATTTTTCCTATAAATCCTAAACGAAACGATGTCCCACAAATTTGAATACAGCAATGGAAAGCTAAAACCAATAGTAATTGGATGACATAGAGTTTTTATTCAAAAAGACTTCAGTATAGGGGGTATTCACTAACAAACTTTCGCTTTTCCCAAAATAAGGTCAAAATCCCCAAAATACTATTTTTCCTATAAATCCTAAACGAAACGATGTCCCACAAATTTGAACACAGCAGTGAAAAGCAAAAACCAATAGTAATCGAATGACATATAGTCAAAAAGACTTCAGTATAGGGGGTATTCACTAACAAACTTTGGCTTTTCCCAATATAAGGTCAAAATCCCCAAAATACTATTTTCCTATAAATCCTAAACGAAACGATGTCCCACAAATTTGAACACAGCAGTGAAAAGTGAAAAGCTGAAACCAATAGTAATCGAATGACATAGTTTTTATTCAAAAAGACTTCAGTATAGGGGGTATTCACTAACAAACTTTCATTTTTCCCAAAATAAGGTCAAAATCCCCAAAATACTATTTTTCCTATAAATCCTAAACGAAACGATGTCCCACAAATTTGAACACATCAGTGAAAAGCTAGGACCAATAGTAATCGAATGACATATAGCTTTTATTCAAAAAGACTTCAGTATAGGGGGTATTCTCTAACAAACTTTCATTTTTCCCAAAATAAGGTCAAAATCCCCAAAATACTATTTTTCCTATAACACCTAAACGAAACGATGTCCCACAAATTTTACCACATCAGTGAAAAGCTAGAACCAATAGTAATCGAATGACATAGAGTTTTTATTCAAAAAGACTTCAGTATAGGGGGTATTCAGTAACAAACTTTCATTTTTCCCAAAATGAGCTCAAAATTCCCAAAATACTATTTTTCCTATAAATCCTAAACGGAACGATGTTTCACAAATTTGAACACATCAGTGAAAAGCTAGGACCAATAGTAATCGAATGACATATAGTTTTTATTCAAAAAGACTTCAGTATAGGGGGTATTCACTAACAAACTTTCATTTTTCCCAAAATAAGGTCAAAATCCCCAAAATACTATTTTTCCTATAACACCTAAACGAAACGATGTCCCACAAATTTGACCACATCAGTGAAAAGCTAGAACCAATAGTAATCGAATGACATATAGTTTTTATTCAAAAAGACTTCAGTATAGGGGGTATTCACTAACAAACTTTCATTTTTCCCAAAATAAGGTCAAAATCCCCAAAATACTATTTTTCCTATAAATCCTAAAAGAAACGATGTCCTACAAATTTGAACACATCACTGAAAAGCTAGAACCAATAGTAATCGAATGACATATAGTTTTTATTCAAAAAGACTTCAGTATAGGGGGTATTCACTAACAAATTTTCGCTTTTCCCAATATAATGTCAAAGTCCCCAAAATACTATTTTTCCTATAAATCCTAAACGAAACGATGTCCCACAAATTTGAATACAGCAATGGAAAGCTAAAACCAATAGTAATTGGATGACATAGAGTTTTTATTCAAAAAGACTTCAGTATAGGGGGTATTCACTAACAAACTTTCGCTTTTCCCAAAATAAGGTCAAAATCCCCAAAATACTATTTTTCCTATAAATCCTAAACGAAACGATGTCCCACAAATTTGAACACAGCAGTGAAAAGCAAAACCAATAGTAATCGAATGACATATAGTCAAAAAGACTTCAGTATAGGGGGTATTCACTAACAAACTTTCGCTTTTCCCAATATAAGGTCAAAATCCCCAAAATACTATTTTCCTATAAATCCTAAACGAAACGATGTCCCACAAATTTGAACACAGCAGTGAAAAGTGAAAAGCTGAAACCAATAGTAATCGAATGACATAGTTTTTATTCAAAAAGCCTTCATTATAGGGGGTATTCACTAACAAACTTTCATTTTTCCCAAAATAAGGTCAAAATCCCCAAAATACTATTTTTCCTATAAATCCTAAACGAAACGATGTCCCACAAATTTGACCACATCAGTGAAAAGCTAGAACCAATAGTAATCGAATGACATATAGTTTTTATTCAAAAAGACTTCAGTATAGGGGGTATTCACTAACAAACTTTCATTTTTCCCAAAATAAGGTCAAAATCCCCAAAATACTATTTTTCCTATAAATCCTAAACGAAACGATGTCCCACAATTTTGAACACAGCAATAGAAAGCTAAAACTAATAGTAATCGAATGACATAGAGTTCTTAGTCAAAAAGACTTTAGTATAGGGGGTATTCACTAACAAACTTTCATTTTTCCCAAAATAAGGTCAAAATCCCCAAAATACTATTTTTCCTATAACACCTAAACGAAACGATGTCCCACAAATTTGAACACATCAGTGAAAAGCTAGAACCAATAGTATTCGAATGACATAGAGTTTTTATTCAAAAAGACTTCAGTATAGGGGGTATTCAGTAACAAACTTTCATTTTTCCCAAAATGAGCTCAAAATTCCCAAAATACTATTTTTCCTATAAATCCTAAACGGAACGATGTCCTACAAATTTGAACACAACAATAGAAAGCTAAAACTAATAGTAATCGAATGACATAGAGTTTTTATTCAAAAAGACTTCAGTGTAGGGGGTATTCACTAACAAACTTTAATTTTTCCCAAAATAAGGTCAAAATCCCCAAAATACTATTTTTCCTATAACACCTAAACGAAACGATGTCCCACAAATTTGAACACATCAGTGAAAAGCTAGAACCAATAGTATTCGAATGACATAGAGTTTTTATTCAAAAAGACTTCAGTATAGGGGGTATTCAGTAACAAACTTTCATTTTTCCCAAAATAAGCTCAAAATTCCCAAAATACTATTTTTCCTATAAATCCTAAACGAAACGATGTCCTACAAATTTGAACACAACAATAGAAAGCTAAAACTAATAGTAATCGAATGACATAGAGTTTTTATTCAAAAAGACTTCAGTGTAGGGGGTATTCACTAACAAACTTTAATTTTTCCCAAAATAAGGTCAAAATCCCCAAAATACTATTTTTCCTATAAATCCTAAACGAAACGATGTCCTACAAATTTGAACACATCACTGAAAAGCTAGAACCAATAGTAATCGAATGACATATAGTTTTTATTCAAAAAGACTTCAGTATAGGGGGTATTCACTAACAAACTTTCATTTTTCCCAAAATAAGGTCAAAATCCCCAAAATACTATTTTTCCTATAAATCCTAAACGAAACGATGTCCCACAAATTTGAATACAGCAATAGAAAGCTAAAACTAATAGTAATCGAATGACATAGAGTTCTTAGTCAAAAAGACTTTAGTATAGGGGGTATTCACTAACAAACTTTCATTTTTCCCAAAATAAGGTCAAAATCCCCAAAATACTATTTTTCCTATAAATCCTAAACGAAACGATGTCCCACAAATTTGAATACAGCAATAGAAAGCTAAAACTAATAGTAATCGAATGACATAGAGTTCTTAGTCAAAAAGACTTTAGTATAGGGGGTATTCACTAACAAACTTTCATTTTTCCCAAAATAAGGTCAAAATCCCCAAAATACTATTTTTCCTATAAATCCTAAACGAAACGATGTCCCACAAATTTGAACACAGCAGTGAAAAGTGAAAAGCTGAAACCAATAGTAATCGAATGACATAGAGTTCTTAGTCAAAAAGACTTCAGTATAGGGGGTATTCACTAACAAACTTTCATTTTTCCCAAAATAAGGTCAAAATCCCCAAAATACTATTTTTCCTATAACACCTAAACGAAACGATGTCCCACAAATTTGACCACATCAGTGAAAAGCTAGAACCAATAGTAATCGAATGACATAGAGTTTTTATTCAAAAAGACTTCAGTATAGGGGGTATTCACTAACAAACTTTCATTTTTCCCAAAATGAGCTCAAAATTCCCAAAATACTATTTTTCCTATAAATCCTAAACGGAACGATGTCCCACAAATTTGAACACATCAGTGAAAAGCTAGGACCAATAGTAATCGAATGACATATAGTTTTTATTCAAAAAGACTTGAGTATAGGGGGTATTCACTAACAAACTTTCATTTTTCCCAAAATAAGGTCAAAATCCCCAAAATACTATTTTTCCTATAACACCTAAACGAAACGATGTCCCACAAATTTGACCACATCAGTGAAAAGCTAGAACCAATAGTAATCGAATGACATATAGTTTTTATTCAAAAAGACTTCAGTATAGGGGGTATTCACTAACAAACTTTCATTTTTCCCAAAATAAGGTCAAAATCCCCAAAATACTATTTTTCCTATAAATCCTAAACGAAACGATGTCCTACAAATTTGAACACAACAATAGAAAGCTAAAACTAATAGTAATCGAATGACATAGAGTTTTTATTCAAAAAGACTTCAGTATAGGGGGTATTCACTAACAAACTTTAATTTTTCCCAAAATAAGGTCAAAATCCCCAAAATGCTATTTTTCCTAAAAAAGACTTCAGTATAGGGGGTATTCACTAACAAACTTTCATTTTTCCCAAAATAAGGTCAAAATCCCCAAAATACTATTTTTCCTATAAATCCTAAACGAAACGATGTCCCACAAATTTGAACACATCAGTGAAAAGCTAGAACCAATAGTATTCGAATGACATATAGTTTTTATTCAAAAAGACTTCAGTATAGGGGGTATTCACTAACAAACTTTCATTTTTCCCAAAATAAGCTCAAAATTCCCAAAATACTATTTTTCCTATAAATCCTAAACGAAACGATGTCCCACAAATTTGAACACAACAATAGAAAGCTAAAACTAATAGTAATCGAATGACATAGAGTTTTTATTCAAAAAGACTTCAGTATAGGGGGTATTCACTAACAAACTTTAATTTTTCCCAAAATAAGGTCAAAATCCCCAAAATGCTATTTTTCCTATAAATCCTAAACGAAACGTTGTCACACAAATTTGAACACATCAGTGAAAAGCTAGAACCAATAGTAATCGAACGACATATAGTTTTTATTCAAAAAGACTTCAGTATAGGGGGTATTCACTAACAAACTTTCATTTTTCCCAAAATAAGGTCAAAATCCCCAAAATACTATTTTTCCTATAACACCTAAACGAAACGATGTCCCACAAATTTGAACACATCAGTGAAAAGCTAGAACCAATAGTATTCGAATGTATAAATCCTAAACGAAACGATGTCCCACAAATTTGAACACATCAGTGAAAAGCTAGAACCAATAGTATTCGAATGACATATAGTTTTTATTCAAAAAGACTTCAGTATAGGGGGTATTCACTAACAAACTTTCATTTTTCCCAAAATAAGGTCAAAATCCCCAAAATACTATTTTTCCTATAACACCTAAACGAAACGATGTCCCACAAATTTGAACACATCAGTGAAAAGCTAGAACCAATAGTATTCGAATGTATAAATCCTAAACGAAACGATGTCCCACAAATTTGAACACATCAGTGAAAAGCTAGAACCAATAGTATTCGAATGACATATAGTTTTTATTCAAAAAGACTTCAGGATTGGCGGTATTCACTAACAAACTTTCATTTTTCCCAAAATAAGGTCAAAATCCCCAAAATACTATTTTTCCTATAAATCCTAAACGAAACGATGTCCCACAAATTTGAACACATCAGTGAAAAGCTAGGACCAATAGTAATCGAATGACATATAGTTTTTATTCAAAAAGACTTCAGTATAGGGGGTATTCACTAACAAACTTTCATTTTTCCCAAAATAAGGTCAAAATCCCCAAAATACTATTTTTCCTATAAATCCTAAACGAAACGATGTCCCACAATTTTGAACACAGCAATAGAAAGCTAAAACTAATAGTAATCGAATGACATAGAGTTTTTATTCAAAAAGACTTCAGTATAGGGGGTATTCACTAACAAACTTTAATTTTTCCCAAAATAAGGTCAAAATCCCCAAAATGCTATTTTTCCTATAAATCCTAAACGAAACGTTGTCACACAAATTTGAACACATCAGTGAAAAGCTAGAACCAATAGTAATCGAACGACATATAGTTTTTATTCAAAAAGACTTCAGTATAGGGGGTATTCACTAACAAACTTTCATTTTTCCCAAAATAAGGTCAAAATCCCCAAAATACTATTTTTCCTATAAATCCTAAACGAAACGATGTCCTACAAATTTGAACACAACAATAGAAAGCTAAAACTAATAGTAATCGAATGACATAGAGTTTTTATTCAAAAAGACTTCAGTATAGGGGGTATTCACTAACAAACTTTAATTTTTCCCAAAATAAGGTCAAAATCCCCAAAATGCTATTTTTCCTAAAAAAGACTTCAGTATAGGGGGTATTCACTAACAAATTTTCGCTTTTCCCAATATAATGTCAAAATCCCCAAAATACTATTTTTCCTATAAATCCTAAACGAAACGATGTCCCACGAATTTGAATACAGCAATGGAAAGCTAAAACCAATAGTAATCGAATGACATAGAGTTTTTATTCAAAAAGACTTCAGTATAGGGGGTATTCACTAACAAACTTTCATTTTTCCCAAAATAAGGTCAAAATCCCCAAAATGCTATTTTTCCTATAAATCCTAAACGAAACGTTGTCACACAAATTTGAACACATCAGTGAAAAGCTAGAACCAATAGTAATCGAACGACATATAGTTTTTATTCAAAAAGACTTCAGTATAGGGGGTATTCACTAACAAACTTTCATTTTTCCCAAAATAAGGTCAAAATCCCCAAAATACTATTTTTCCTATAAATCCTAAACGAAACGATGTCCTACAAATTTGAACACAACAATAGAAAGCTAAAACTAATAGTAATCGAATGACATAGAGTTTTTATTCAAAAAGACTTCAGTATAGGGGGTATTCACTAACAAACTTTAATTTTTCCCAAAATAAGGTCAAAATCCCCAAAATGCTATTTTTCCTATAAATCCTAAACGAAACGTTGTCACACAAATTTGAACACATCAGTGAAAAGCTAGAACCAATAGTAATCGAACGACATATAGTTTTTATTCAAAAAGACTTCAGTATAGGGGGTATTCACTAACAAACTTTCATTTTTCCCAAAATAAGGTCAAAATCCCCAAAATACTATTTTTCCTATAAATCCTAAACGAAACGATGTCCCACAATTTTGAACACAGCAATAGAAAGCTAAAACTAATAGTAATCGAATGACATAGAGTTTTTATTCAAAAAGACTTCAGTATAGGGGGTATTCACTAACAAACTTTCATTTTTCCCAAAATAAGGTCAAAATCCCCAAAATACTATTTTTCCTATAACACCTAAACGAAACGATGTCCCACAAATTTGAACACAGCAGTGAAAAGCAAAAACCAATAGTAATCGAATGACATATAGTCAAAAAGACTTCAGTATAGGGGGTATTCACTAACAAACTTTGGCTTTTCCCAATATAAGGTCAAAATCCCCAAAATACTATTTTCCTATAAATCCTAAACGAAACGATGTCCCACAAATTTGAACACAGCAGTGAAAAGTGAAAAGCTGAAACCAATAGTAATCGAATGACATAGTTTTTATTCAAAAAGACTTCAGTATAGGGGGTATTCACTAACAAACTTTCATTTTTCCCAAAATAAGGTCAAAATCCCCAAAATACTATTTTTCCTATAAATCCTAAACGAAACGATGTCCCACAAATTTGAACACATCAGTGAAAAGCTAGGACCAATAGTAATTGAATGACATATAGCTTTTATTCAAAAAGACTTCAGTATAGGGGGTATTCACTAACAAACTTTCATTTTTCCCAAAATAAGGTCAAAATCCCCAAAATACTATTTTTCCTATAACACCTAAACGAAACGATGTCCCACAAATTTGACCACATCAGTGAAAAGCTAGAACCAATAGTAATCGAATAACATAGAGTTTTTATTCAAAAAGACTTCAGTATAGGGGGTATTCACTAACAAACTTTCATTTTTCCCAAAATGAGCTCAAAATTCCCAAAATACTATTTTTCCTATAAATCCTAAACGAAACGATGTCCCACAAATTTGAACACATCAGTGAAAAGCTAGGACCAATAGTAATCGAATGACATATAGTTTTTATTCAAAAAGACTTCAGTATAAGGGGTATTCACTAACAAACTTTCATTTTTCCCAAAATAAGGTCAAAATCCCCAAAATACTATTTTTCCTATAACACCTAAACGAAACGATGTCTCACAAATTTGACCACATCAGTGAAAAGCTAGAACCAATAGTAATCGAATGACATATAGTTTTTATTCAAAAAGACTTCAGTATAGGGGGTATTCACTAACAAACTTTCATTTTTCCCAAAATAAGGTCAAAATCCCCAAAATACTATTTTTCCTATAAATCCTAAACGAAACGATGTCCTACAAATTTGAACACATCACTGAAAAGCTAGAACCAATAGTAATCGAATGACATATAGTTTTTATTCAAAAAGACTTCAGTATAGGGGGTATTCACTAACAAATTTTCGCTTTTCCCAATATAATGTCAAAATCCCCAAAATACTATTTTTCCTATAAATCCTAAACGAAACGATGTCCCACAAATTTGAATACAGCAATGGAAAGCTAAAACCAATAGTAATTGGATGACATAGAGTTTTTATTCAAAAAGACTTCAGTATAGGGGGTATTCACTAACAAACTTTCGCTTTTCCCAAAATAAGGTCAAAATCCCCAAAATACTATTTTTCCTATAAATCCTAAACGAAACGATGTCCCACAAATTTGAACACAGCAGTGAAAAGCAAAAACCAATAGTAATCGAATGACATATAGTCAAAAAGACTTCAGTATAGGGGGTATTCACTAACAAACTTTCGCTTTTCCCAATATAAGGTCAAAATCCCCAAAATACTATTTTCCTATAAATCCTAAACGAAACGATGTCCCACAAATTTGAACACAGCAGTGAAAAGTGAAAAGCTGAAACCAATAGTAATCGAATGACATAGTTTTTATTCAAAAAGACTTCAGTATAGGGGGTATTCACTAACAAACTTTCATTTTTCCCAAAATAAGGTCAAAATCCCCAAAATACTATTTTTCCTATAAATCCTAAACGAAACGATGTCCCACAAATTTGACCACATCAGTGAAAAGCTAGAACCAATAGTAATCGAATGACATATAGTTTTTATTCAAAAAGACTTCAGTATAGGGGGTATTCACTAACAAACTTTCATTTTTCCCAAAATAAGGTCAAAATCCCCAAAATACTATTTTTCCTATAAATCCTAAACGAAACGATGTCCCACAATTTTGAAAACAGCAATAGAAAGCTAAAACTAATAGTAATCGAATGACATAGAGCCTTTAGTCAAAAAGACTTTAGTATAGGGGGTATTCACTAACAAACTTTCATTTTTCCCAAAATAAGGTCAAAATCCCCAAAATACTATTTTTCCTATAACACCTAAACGAAACGATGTCCCACAAATTTGAACACATCAGTGAAAAGCTAGAACCAATAGTATTCGAATGACATATAGTTTTTATTCAAAAAGACTTCAGTATAGGGGGTATTCACTAACAAACTTTCATTTTTCCCAAAATAAGCTCAAAATTCCCAAAATACTATTTTTCCTATAAATCCTAAACGAAACGATGTCCTACAAATTTGAACACAACAATAGAAAGCTAAAACTAATAGTAATCGAATGACATAGAGTTTTTATTCAAAAAGACTTCAGTGTAGGGGGTATTCACTAACAAACTTTAATTTTTCCCAAAATAAGGTCAAAATCCCCAAAATACTATTTTTCCTATAAATCCTAAACGAAACGATGTCCTACAAATTTGAACACATCACTGAAAAGCTAGAACCAATAGTAATCGAATGACATATAGTTTTTATTCAAAAAGACTTCAGTATAGGGGGTATTCACTAACAAATTTTCGCTTTTCCCAATATAAGGTCAAAATCCCCAAAATACTATTTTTCCTATAAATCCTAAACGAAACGATGTCCCACAAATTTGAATACAGCAATGG
Source organism: Phania funesta (assembly GCA_963932375.1). Classification (NCBI taxonomy): domain Eukaryota; kingdom Metazoa; phylum Arthropoda; class Insecta; order Diptera; family Tachinidae; genus Phania; species Phania funesta. The sequence continues at coordinate 74,432,737 of OZ010652.1, read as the reverse complement.
AAAGCTAAAACCAATAGTAATCGGATCATATAGAGTTTTTATTCAAAAAGACTTCAGTATAGGGGGTATTCACTAACAAACTTTAATTTTTCCCAAAATAAGGTCAAAATCCCCAAAATACTATTTTTCCTATAAATCCTAAACGAAACGATGTCCTACAAATTTGAGCACATCACTGAAAAGCTAGAACCAATAGTAATCGAATGACATATAGTTTTTATTCAAAAAGACTTCAGTATAGGGGGTATTCACTAACAAATTTTCGCTTTTCCCCATATAAAGTCAAAATCCCCAAAATACTATTTTTCCTATAAATCCTAAACGAAACGATGTCCCACAAATTTGAATACAGCAATGGAAAGCTAAAACCAATAGTAATTGAATGACATAGAGTTTTTATTCAAAAAGACTTCAGTATAGGGGGTATTCACTAACAAACTTTCGCTTTTCCCAAAATAAGGTCAAAATCCCCAAAATACTATTTTTCCTATAAATCCTAAACGAAACGATGTCCCACAAATTTGAACACAGCAGTGAAAAGCAAAAACCAATAGTAATCGAATGACATATAGTCAAAAAGACTTCAGTATAGGGGGTATTCACTAACAAACTTTGGCTTTTCCCAATATAAGGTCAAAATCCCCAAAATACTATTTTCCTATAAATCCTAAACGAAACGATGTCCCACAAATTTGAACACAGCAGTGAAAAGTGAAAAGCTGAAACCAATAGTAATCGAATGACATAGTTTTTATTCAAAAAGACTTCAGTATAGGGGGTATTCACTAACAAACTTTCATTTTTCCCAAAATAAGGTCAAAATCCCCAAAATACTATTTTTCCTATAAATCCTAAACGAAACGATGTCCCACAAATTTGAACACATCAGTGAAAAGCTAGGACCAATAGTAATCGAATGACATATAGCTTTTATTCAAAAAGACTTCAGTATAGGGGGTATTCACTAACAAACTTTCATTTTTCCCAAAATAAGGTCAAAATCCCCAAAATACTATTTTTCCTATAACACCTAAACGAAACGATGTCCCACAAATTTGACCACATCAGTGAAAAGCTAGAACCAATAGTAATCGAATGACATAGAGTTTTTATTCAAAAAGACTTCAGTATAGGGGGTATTCACTAACAAACTTTCATTTTTCCCAAAATGAGCTCAAAATTCCCAAAATACTATTTTTCCTATAAATCCTAAACGGAACGATGTCCCACAAATTTGAACACATCAGTGAAAAGCTAGGACCAATAGTAATCGAATGACATATAGTTTTTATTCAAAAAGACTTCAGTATAGGGGGTATTCACTAACAAACTTTCATTTTTCCCAAAATAAGGTCAAAATCCCCAAAATACTATTTTTCCTATAACACCTAAACGAAACGATGTCCCACAAATTTGACCACATCAGTGAAAAGCTAGAACCAATAGTAATCGAATGACATATAGTTTTTATTCAAAAAGACTTCAGTATAGGGGGTATTCACTAACAAACTTTCATTTTTCCCAAAATAAGGTCAAAATCCCCAAAATACTATTTTTCCTATAAATCCTAAACGAAACGATGTCTCACAATTTTGAACACAGCAATAGAAAGCTAAAACTAATAGTAATCGAATGACATAGAGTTTTTATTCAAAAAGACTTCAGTATAGGGGGTATTCACTAACAAACTTTCATTTTTCCCAAAATAAGGTCAAAATCCCCAAAATACTATTTTTCCTATAACACCTAAACGAAACGATGTCCCACAAATTTGAACACATCAGTGAAAAGCTAGAACCAATAGTATTCGAATGACATATAGTTTTTATTCAAAAAGACTTCAGTATAGGGGGTATTCACTAACAAACTTTCATTTTTCCCAAAATAAGCTCAAAATTCCCAAAATACTATTTTTCCTATAAATCCTAAACGAAACGATGTCCTACAAATTTGAACACAACAATAGAAAGCTAAAACTAATAGTAATCGAATGACATAGAGTTTTTATTCAAAAAGACTTCAGTATAGGGGGTATTCACTAACAAACTTTAATTTTTCCCAAAATAAGGTCAAAATCCCCAAAATGCTATTTTTCCTATAAATCCTAAACGAAACGTTTTCCCACAAATTTGAACACATCAGTGAAAAGCTAGAACCAATAGTAATCGAACGACATATAGTTTTTATTCAAAAAGACTTCAGTATAGGGGGTATTCACTAACTAACTTTCATTTTTCCCAAAATAAGGTCAAAATCCCCAAAATACTATTTTTCCTATAAATCCTAAACGAAACGATGTCCCACAAATTTGAACACAGCAATAGAAAGCTAAAACTAATAGTAATCGAATGACATAGAGTTTTTATTCAAAAAGACTTCAGTATAGGGGGTATTCACTAACAAACTTTCATTTTTCCCAAAATAAGGTCAAAATCCCCAAAATACTATTTTTCCTATAACACCTAAACGAAACGATGTCCCACAAATTTGAACACATCAGTGAAAAGCTAGAACCAATAGTATTCGAATGTATAAATCCTAAACGAAACGATGTCCCACAAATTTGAACACATCAGTGAAAAGCTAGAACCAATAGTATTCGAATGACATATAGTTTTTATTCAAAAAGACTTCAGTATAGGGGGTATTCACTAACAAACTTTCATTTTTCCCAAAATAAGGTCAAAATTCCCAAAATACTATTTTTCCTATAAATCCTAAACGAAACGATGTCCCACAAATTTGAACACAGCAATAGAAGGCTAAAACTAGTAGTAATCGAATGACATAGAGTTTTTATTCAAAAAGACTTCAGTATAGGGGGTATTCACTATCAAACTTTCGCTTTTCCCAAAATAAGGTCAAAATCCCCAAAATACTATTTTTCCTATAAATCCTAAACGAAACGATGTCCCACAAATTTGAATACAGCAATGGAAAGCTAAAACCAATAGTAATCGGATGACATAGAGTTTTTATTCAAAAAGACTTCAGTATAGGGGGTATTCACTAACAAATTTTCGCTTTTCCCAATATAATGTCAAAATCCCCAAAATACTATATTTCCTATAAATCCTAAACGAAACGATGTCCCACAAATTTGAATACAGCAATGGAAAGCTAAAACCAATAGTAATTGGATGACATAGAGTTTTTATTCAAAAAGACTTCAGTATAGGGGGTATTCACTAACAAACTTTCGCTTTTCCCAAAATAAGGTCAAAATCCCCAAAATACTATTTTTCCTATAAATCCTAAACGAAACGATGTCCCACAAATTTGAACACAGCAGTGAAAAGCAAAAACCAATAGTAATCGAATGACATATAGTCAAAAAGACTTCAGTATAGGGGGTATTCACTAACAAACTTTGGCTTTTCCCAATATAAGGTCAAAATCCCCAAAATACTATTTTCCTATAAATCCTAAACGAAACGATGTCCCACAAATTTGAACACAGCAGTGAAAAGTGAAAAGCTGAAACCAATATATATATAACACCTAAACGAAACGATGTCCCACAGATTTGACCACATCAGTGAAAAGCTAGGACCAATAGTAATCGAATGACATATAGTTTTTATTCAAAAAGACTTCAGTATAGGGGGTATTCACTAACAAACTTTCATTTTTCCCAAAATAAGGTCAAAATCCCCAAAATACTATTTTTCCTATAACACCTAAACGAAACGATGTCCCACAAATTTGACCACATCAGTGAAAAGCTAGAACCAATAGTAATCGAATGACATATAGTTTTTTTTCAAAAAGACTTCAGTATAGGGGGTATTCACTAACAAACTTTCATTTTTCCCAAAATAAGGTCAAAATCCCCAAAATACTATTTTTCCTATAAATCCTAAACGAAACGATGTCCCACAATTTTGAACACAGCAATAGAAAGCTAAAACTAATAGTAATCGAATGACATAGAGTTTTTATTCAAAAAGACTTCAGTATAGGGGGTATTCACTAACAAACTTTCATTTTTCCCAAAATAAGGTCAAAATTCCCAAAATACTATTTTTCCTATAAATCCTAAACGAAACGATGTCCTTCAAATTTGAACACAACAATAGAAAGCTAAAACTAATAGTAATCGAATGACATAGAGTTTTTATTCAAAAAGACTTCAGTATAGGGGGTATTCACTAACAAACTTTAATTTTTCCCAAAATAAGGTCAAAATCCCCAAAATGCTATTTTTCCTATAAATCCTAAACGAAACGTTGTCCCACAAATTTGAACACATCAGTGAAAAGCTAGAACCAATAGTAATCGAACGACATATAGTGTTTATTCAAAAAGACTTCAGTATAGGGGGTATTCACTAACAAACTTTCATTTTTCCCAAAATAAGGTCAAAATCCCCAAAATACTATTTTTCCTATAAATCCTAAACGAAACGATGTCCCACAAATTTGAACACAGCAATAGAAAGCTAAAACTAATAGTAATCGAATGACATAGAGTTTTTATTCAAAAAGACTTCAGTATAGGGGGTATTCACTAACAAACTTTCATTTTTCCCAAAATAAGGTCAAAATCCCCAAAATACTATTTTTTCTATAACACCTAAACGAAACGATGTCCCACAAATTTGAACACATCAGTGAAAAGCTAGAACCAATAGTATTCGAATGTATAAATCCTAAACGAAACGATGTCCCACAAATTTGAACACATCAGTGAAAAGCTAGAACCAATAGTATTCGAATGACATATAGTTTTTATTCAAAAAGACTTCAGTATAGGGGGTATTCACTAACAAACTTTCATTTTTCCCAAAATAAGCTCAAAATTCCCAAAATACTATTTTTCCTATAAATCCTAAACGAAACGATGTCCCACAAATTTGAACACAGCAATAGAAGGCTAAAACTAGTAGTAATCGAATGACATAGAGTTTTTATTCAAAAAGACTTCAGTATAGGGGTTATTCACTATCAAACTTTCGCTTTTCCCAAAATAAGGTCAAAATCCCCAAAATACTATTTTTCCTATAAATCCTAAACGAAACGATGTCCCACAAATTTGAATACAGCAATGGAAAGCTAAAACCAATAGTAATCGGATGACATAGAGTTTTTATTCAAAAAGACTTCAGTATAGGAGGTATTCGCTAACAAACTTTCATTTTTCCCAAAATAAGCTCAAAATTCCCAAAATACTATTTTTCCTATAAATCCTAAACGAAACGATGTACTACAAATTTGAACACATCACTGAAAAGCTAGAACCAATAGTAATCGAATGATATATAGTTTTTATTCAAAAAGACTTCAGGATTGGCGGTATTCACTAACAAACTTTCATTTTTCCCAAAATAAGGTCAAAATCCCCAAAATACTATTTTTCCTATAAATCCTAAACGAAACGATGTCCCACAAATTTGAACACATCAGTGAAAAGCTAGAACCAATAGTATTCGAATGTATAAATCCTAAACGAAACGATGTCCCACAAATTTGAACACATCAGTGAAAAGCTAGAACCAATAGTATTCGAATGACATATAGTTTTTATTCAAAAAGACTTCAGTATAGGGGGTATTCACTAACAAACTTTCATTTTTCCCAAAATAAGCTCAAAATTCCCAAAATACTATTTTTCCTATAAATCCTAAACGAAACGATGTCCTACAAATTTGAACACATCACTGAAAAGCTAGGACCAATAGTAATCGAATGACATATAGTTTTTATTCAAAAAGACTTCAGTATAGGGGGTATTCACTAACAAATTTTTGCTTTTCCCAATATAAGGTCAAAATCCCCAAAATACTATTTTTCCTATAAATCCTAAACGAAACGATGTCCCACAAATTTTAATACAGCAATAGAAAGCTAAAACCAATAGTAATCGGATGACATAGAGTTTTTATTCAAAAAGACTTCAGTATAGGGGGTATTCACTAACAAACTTTCGTTTTTCCCAAAATAAGGTCAAAATCCCCAAAATACTATTTTTCCTTTAAATCCTAAACGAAACGATGTCCCACAAATTTGAACACAGCAGTGAAAAGCAAAAACCAATAGTAATCGAATGACATATAGTCCAAAAGACTTCAGTATAGGGGGTATTCACTAACAAACTTTCGCTTTTCCCAATATAAGGTCAAAATCCCCAAAATACTATTTTCCTATAAATCCTAAACGAAACGATGTCCCACAAATTTGAACACAGCAGTGAAAAGTGAAAAGCTGAAACCAATAGTAATCGAATGACATAGTTTTTATTCAAAAAGACTTCAGTATAGGGGGTATTCACTAACAAACTTTCATTTTTCCCAAAATAAGGTCAAAATCCCCAAAATACTATTTTTCCTATAAATCCTAAACGAAACGATGTCCTACAAATTTGAACACAGCAGTAGAAAGCTAAAACTAATAGTAATCGAATGACATAGAGTTTTTATTCAAAAAGACTTCAGTATAGGGGGTATTCACTAACAAACTTTCATTTTTCCCAAAATAAGGTCAAAATCCCCAAAATACTATTTTTCCTATAACACCTAAACGAAACGATGTCCCACAAATTTGAACACATCAGTGAAAAGCTAGAACCAATAGTATTCGAATGACATATAGTTTTTATTCAAAAAGACTTCAGTATAGGGGGTATTCACTAACAAACTTTCATTTTTCCCAAAATAAGCTCAAAATTCCCAAAATACTATTTTTCCTATAAATCCTAAACGAAACGATGTCCTACAAATTTGAACACAACAATAGAAAGCTAAAACTAATAGTAATCGAATGACATAGAGTTTTTATTCAAAAAGACTTCAGTATAGGGGGTATTCACTAACAAACTTTAATTTTTCCCAAAATAAGGTCAAAATCCCCAAAATGCTATTTTTCCTATAAATCCTAAACGAAACGTTTTCCCACAAATTTGAACACATCAGTGAAAAGCTAGAACCAATAGTAATCGAACGACATATAGTTTTTATTCAAAAAGACTTCAGTATAGGGGGTATTCACTAACTAACTTTCATTTTTCCCAAAATAAGGTCAAAATCCCCAAAATACTATTTTTCCTATAAATCCTAAACGAAACGATGTCCCACAAATTTGAACACAGCAATAGAAAGCTAAAACTAATAGTAATCGAATGACATAGAGTTTTTATTCAAAAAGACTTCAGTATAGGGGGTATTCACTAACAAACTTTCATTTTTCCCAAAATAAGGTCAAAATCCCCAAAATACTATTTTTCCTATAACACCTAAACGAAACGATGTCCCACAAATTTGAACACATCAGTGAAAAGCTAGAACCAATAGTATTCGAATGTATAAATCCTAAACGAAACGATGTCCCACAAATTTGAACACATCAGTGAAAAGCTAGAACCAATAGTATTCGAATGACATATAGTTTTTATTCAAAAAGACTTCAGTATAGGGGGTATTCACTAACAAACTTTCATTTTTCCCAAAATAAGGTCAAAATTCCCAAAATACTATTTTTCCTATAAATCCTAAACGAAACGATGTCCCACAAATTTGAACACAGCAATAGAAGGCTAAAACTAGTAGTAATCGAATGACATAGAGTTTTTATTCAAAAAGACTTCAGTATAGGGGGTATTCACTATCAAACTTTCGCTTTTCCCAAAATAAGGTCAAAATCCCCAAAATACTATTTTTCCTATAAATCCTAAACGAAACGATGTCCCACAAATTTGAATACAGCAATGGAAAGCTAAAACCAATAGTAATCGGATGACATAGAGTTTTTATTCAAAAAGACTTCAGTATAGGGGGTATTCACTAACAAATTTTCGCTTTTCCCAATATAATGTCAAAATCCCCAAAATACTATATTTCCTATAAATCCTAAACGAAACGATGTCCCACAAATTTGAATACAGCAATGGAAAGCTAAAACCAATAGTAATTGGATGACATAGAGTTTTTATTCAAAAAGACTTCAGTATAGGGGGTATTCACTAACAAACTTTCGCTTTTCCCAAAATAAGGTCAAAATCCCCAAAATACTATTTTTCCTATAAATCCTAAACGAAACGATGTCCCACAAATTTGAACACAGCAGTGAAAAGCAAAAACCAATAGTAATCGAATGACATATAGTCAAAAAGACTTCAGTATAGGGGGTATTCACTAACAAACTTTGGCTTTTCCCAATATAAGGTCAAAATCCCCAAAATACTATTTTCCTATAAATCCTAAACGAAACGATGTCCCACAAATTTGAACACAGCAGTGAAAAGTGAAAAGCTGAAACCAATATATATATAACACCTAAACGAAACGATGTCCCACAGATTTGACCACATCAGTGAAAAGCTAGGACCAATAGTAATCGAATGACATATAGTTTTTATTCAAAAAGACTTCAGTATAGGGGGTATTCACTAACAAACTTTCATTTTTCCCAAAATAAGGTCAAAATCCCCAAAATACTATTTTTCCTATAACACCTAAACGAAACGATGTCCCACAAATTTGACCACATCAGTGAAAAGCTAGAACCAATAGTAATCGAATGACATATAGTTTTTTTTCAAAAAGACTTCAGTATAGGGGGTATTCACTAACAAACTTTCATTTTTCCCAAAATAAGGTCAAAATCCCCAAAATACTATTTTTCCTATAAATCCTAAACGAAACGATGTCCCACAATTTTGAACACAGCAATAGAAAGCTAAAACTAATAGTAATCGAATGACATAGAGTTTTTATTCAAAAAGACTTCAGTATAGGGGGTATTCACTAACAAACTTTCATTTTTCCCAAAATAAGGTCAAAATTCCCAAAATACTATTTTTCCTATAAATCCTAAACGAAACGATGTCCTTCAAATTTGAACACAACAATAGAAAGCTAAAACTAATAGTAATCGAATGACATAGAGTTTTTATTCAAAAAGACTTCAGTATAGGGGGTATTCACTAACAAACTTTAATTTTTCCCAAAATAAGGTCAAAATCCCCAAAATGCTATTTTTCCTATAAATCCTAACCGAAACGTTGTCCCACAAATTTGAACACATCAGTGAAAAGCTAGAACCAATAGTAATCGAACGACATATAGTGTTTATTCAAAAAGACTTCAGTATAGGGGGTATTCACTAACAAACTTTCATTTTTCCCAAAATAAGGTCAAAATCCCCAAAATACTATTTTTCCTATAAATCCTAAACGAAACGATGTCCCACAAATTTGAACACAGCAATAGAAAGCTAAAACTAATAGTAATCGAATGACATAGAGTTTTTATTCAAAAAGACTTCAGTATAGGGGGTATTCACTAACAAACTTTCATTTTTCCCAAAATAAGGTCAAAATCCCCAAAATACTATTTTTTCTATAACACCTAAACGAAACGATGTCCCACAAATTTGAACACATCAGTGAAAAGCTAGAACCAATAGTATTCGAATGTATAAATCCTAAACGAAACGATGTCCCACAAATTTGAACACATCAGTGAAAAGCTAGAACCAATAGTATTCGAATGACATATAGTTTTTATTCAAAAAGACTTCAGTATAGGGGGTATTCACTAACAAACTTTCATTTTTCCCAAAATAAGCTCAAAATTCCCAAAATACTATTTTTCCTATAAATCCTAAACGAAACGATGTCCCACAAATTTGAACACAGCAATAGAAGGCTAAAACTAGTAGTAATCGAATGACATAGAGTTTTTATTCAAAAAGACTTCAGTATAGGGGTTATTCACTATCAAACTTTCGCTTTTCCCAAAATAAGGTCAAAATCCCCAAAATACTATTTTTCCTATAAATCCTAAACGAAACGATGTCCCACAAATTTGAATACAGCAATGGAAAGCTAAAACCAATAGTAATCGGATGACATAGAGTTTTTATTCAAAAAGACTTCAGTATAGGAGGTATTCGCTAACAAACTTTCATTTTTCCCAAAATAAGCTCAAAATTCCCAAAATACTATTTTTCCTATAAATCCTAAACGAAACGATGTACTACAAATTTGAACACATCACTGAAAAGCTAGAACCAATAGTAATCGAATGATATATAGTTTTTATTCAAAAAGACTTCAGGATTGGCGGTATTCACTAACAAACTTTCATTTTTCCCAAAATAAGGTCAAAATCCCCAAAATACTATTTTTCCTATAAATCCTAAACGAAACGATGTCCCACAAATTTGAACACATCAGTGAAAAGCTAGAACCAATAGTATTCGAATGTATAAATCCTAAACGAAACGATGTCCCACAAATTTGAACACATCAGTGAAAAGCTAGAACCAATAGTATTCGAATGACATATAGTTTTTATTCAAAAAGACTTCAGTATAGGGGGTATTCACTAACAAACTTTCATTTTTCCCAAAATAAGCTCAAAATTCCCAAAATACTATTTTTCCTATAAATCCTAAACGAAACGATGTCCTACAAATTTGAACACATCACTGAAAAGCTAGGACCAATAGTAATCGAATGACATATAGTTTTTATTCAAAAAGACTTCAGTATAGGGGGTATTCACTAACAAATTTTTGCTTTTCCCAATATAAGGTCAAAATCCCCAAAATACTATTTTTCCTATAAATCCTAAACGAAACGATGTCCCACAAATTTTAATACAGCAATAGAAAGCTAAAACCAATAGTAATCGGATGACATAGAGTTTTTATTCAAAAAGACTTCAGTATAGGGGGTATTCACTAACAAACTTTCGTTTTTCCCAAAATAAGGTCAAAATCCCCAAAATACTATTTTTCCTTTAAATCCTAAACGAAACGATGTCCCACAAATTTGAACACAGCAGTGAAAAGCAAAAACCAATAGTAATCGAATGACATATAGTCCAAAAGACTTCAGTATAGGGGGTATTCACTAACAAACTTTCGCTTTTCCCAATATAAGGTCAAAATCCCCAAAATACTATTTTCCTATAAATCCTAAACGAAACGATGTCCCACAAATTTGAACACAGCAGTGAAAAGTGAAAAGCTGAAACCAATAGTAATCGAATGACATAGTTTTTATTCAAAAAGACTTCAGTATAGGGGGTATTCACTAACAAACTTTCATTTTTCCCAAAATAAGGTCAAAATCCCCAAAATACTATTTTTCCTATAAATCCTAAACGAAACGATGTCCTACAAATTTGAACACAGCAGTAGAAAGCTAAAACTAATAGTAATCGAATGACATATAGTTTTTATTCAAAAAGACTTCAGGATTGGGGGTATTCACTAACAAACTTTCATTTTTCCCAAAATAAGGTCAAAATCCCCAAAATACTATTTTTCCTATAAATCCTAAACGAAACAATGTCCTACAAATTTGAACACAGCAGTAGAAAGCTAAAACTAATAGTAATCGAATGACATATAGTTTTTATTCAAAAAGACTTCAGGATTGGGGGTATTCACTAACAAACTTTCATTTTTCCCAAAATGAGCTCAAAATTCCCAAAATACTATTATTCCTATAAATCCAAAACGAAACGATGTCCCACAAATTTGAACACATCAGTGAAAAGCTAGGACCAATAGTAATCGAATGACATATAGGTTTTATTCAAAAAGACTTCAGTATAGGAGGTATTCGCTAACAAATTTTCATTTTTCCCAAAATAAGCTCAAAATTCCCAAAATACTATTTTTCCTATAAATCCTAAACGAAACGATGTCCTACAAATTTGAACACATCACTGAAAAGCTAGAACCAATAGTAATCGAATGAAATATAGTTTTTATTCAAAAAGACTTCAGGATTGGCGGTATTCACTAACAAACTTTCATTTTTCCCAAAATAAGGTCAAAATCCCCAAAATACTATTTTTCCTATAAATCCTAAACGAAACGATGTCCCACAAATTTGAACACATCAGTGAAAAGCTAGAACCAATAGTATTCGAATGTATAAATCCTAAACGAAACGATGTCCCACAAATTTGAACACATCAGTGAAAAGCTAGAACCAATAGTATTCGAATGACATATAGTTTTTATTCAAAAAGACTTCAGTATAGGGGGTATTCACTAACAAACTTTCATTTTTCCCAAAATAAGCTCAAAATTCCCAAAATACTATTTTTCCTATAAATCCTAAACGAAACGATGTCCTACAAATTTGAACACATCACTGAAAAGCTAGGACCAATAGTAATCGAATGACATATAGTTTTTATTCAAAAAGACTTCAGTATAGGGGGTATTCACTAACAAATTTTTGCTTTTCCCAATATAAGGTCAAAATCCCCAAAATACTATTTTTCCTATAAATCCTAAACGAAACGATGTCCCACAAATTTTAATACAGCAATAGAAAGCTAAAACCAATAGTAATCGGATGACATAGAGTTTTTATTCAAAAAGACTTCAGTATAGGGGGTATTCACTAACAAACTTTCGCTTTTCCCAAAATAAGGTCAAAATCCCCAAAATACTATTTTTCCTATAAATCCTAAACGAAACGATGTCCCACAAATTTGAACACAGCAGTGAAAAGCAAAAACCAATAGTAATCGAATGGCATATAGTCCAAAAGACTTCAGTATAGGGGGTATTCACTAACAAACTTTCGCTTTTCCCAATATAAGGTCAAAATCCCCAAAATACTATTTTCCTATAAATCCTAAACGAAACGATGTCCCACAAATTTGAACACAGCAGTGAAAAGTGAAAAGCTGAAACCAATAGTAATCGAATGACATAGTTTTTATTCAAAAAGACTTCAGTATAGGGGGTATTCACTAACAAACTTTCATTTTTCCCAAAATAAGGTCAAAATCCCCAAAATACTCTTTTTCCTATAAATCCTAAACGAAACGATGTCCTACAAATTTGAACACAGCAGTAGAAAGCTAAAACTAATAGTAATCGAATGACATATAGTTTTTATTCAAAAAGACTTCAGGATTGGGGGTATTCACTAACAAACTTTCATTTTTCCCAAAATAAGGTCAAAATCCCCAAAATACTATTTTTCCTATAAATCCTAAACGAAACGATGTCCTACAAATTTGAACACAGCAGTAGAAAGCTAAAACTAATAGTAATGGAATGACATATAGTTTTTATTCAAAAAGACTTCAGGATTGGGGGTATTCACTAACAAACTTTCATTTTTCCCAAAATGAGCTCAAAATTCCCAAAATACTATTTTTCCTATAAATCCTAAACGAAACGATGTCCCACAAATTTGAACACATCAGTGAAAAGCTAGGACCAATAGTAATCGAATGCCATATAGGTTTTATTCAAAAAGACTTCAGTATAGGGGGTATTCACTAACAAACTTTCATTTTTCCCAAAATAAGGTCAAAATCCCCAAAATACTATTTTTCCTATAACACCTAAACGAAACGATGTCCCACAAATTTGACCACATCAGTGAAAAGCTAGAACCAATAGTAATCGAATGACATATAGTTTTTATTCAAAAAGACTTCAGTAGAGGGGGTATTCACTAACAAACTTTCATTTTTCCCAAAATAAGGTCAAAATCCCCAAAATGCTATTTTTCCTATAAATCCTAAACGAAACGATGTCCCACAAATTTGAACACACCAGTGAAAAGCTAGGACCAATAGTAATCGAATGACATATAGTTTTTATTCAAAAAGACTTCAGTATAGGGGTATTCACTAACAAACTTTCATTTTTCCCAAAATAAGGTCAAAATCCCCAAAATACTATTTTTCCTATAACACCTAAACGAAACGATGTCCCACAAATTTGACCACATCAGTGAAAATCTAGAACCAATAGTAATCGAATGACATATAGTTTTTATTCAAAAAGACTTCAGTATAGGGGGTATTCACTAACAAACTTTCATTTTTCCCAAAATAAGGTCAAAATCCCCAAAATACTATTTTTCCTATAAATCCTAAACGAAACGATGTCCCACAATTTTGAACACAGCAATAGAAAGCTAAAACTAATAGTAATCGAATGACATAGAGCTTTTATTCAAAAAGACTTCAGTATAGGGGGTATTCACTAACAAACTTTCATTTTTCCCAAAATAAGGTCAAAATCCCCAAAATACTATTTTTCCTATAACACCTAAACGAAACGATGTCCCACAAATTTGAACAAATCAGTGAAAAGCTAAAACCAATAGTATTCGAATGACATATAGTTTTTATTCAAAAAGACTTCAGTATAGGGGGTATTCACTAACAAACTTTCATTTTTCCCAAAATAAGCTCAAAATTCCCAAAATACTATTTTTCCTATAAATCCTAAACGAAACGATGTCCTACAAATTTGAACACAACAATAGAAAGCTAAAACTAATAGTAATCGAATGACATAGAGTTTTTATTCAAAAAGACTTCAGTATAGGAGGTATTCACTAACAAACTTTCATTTTTCCCAAAATAAGGTCAAAATCCCCAAAATACTATTTTTCCTATAACACCTAAACGAAACGATGTCCCACAAATTTGACCACATCAGTGAAAAGGTAGAACCAATAGTAATCGAATGACATATAGTTTTTATTCAAAAAGACTTCAGTATAGGGGGTATTCACTAACAAATTTTCGCTTTTCCCAATAAAAGGTCAAAATCCCCAAAATACTATTTTTCCTATAAATCCTAAACGAAACGATGTCCCACAAATTTGAATACAGCAATGGAAAGCTAAAACCAATAGTAATCGGATCATATAGAGTTTTTATTCAAAAAGACTTCAGTATAGGGGGTATTCACTAACAAACTTTAATTTTTCCCAAAATAAGGTCAAAATCCCCAAAATACTATTTTTCCTATAAATCCTAAACGAAACGATGTCCTACAAATTTGAACACATCACTGAAAAGCTAGAACCAATAGTAATCGAATGACATATAGTTTTTATTCAAAAAGACTTCAGTATAGGGGGTATTCACTAACAAATTTTCGCTTTTCCCAATATAATGTCAAAATCCCCAAAATACTATTTTTCCTATAAATCCTAAACGAAACGATGTCCCACAAATTTGAATACAGCAATGGAAAGCTAAAACCAATAGTAATGGGATGACATAGAGTTTTTATTCAAAAAGACTTCAGTATAGGGGGTATTCACTAACAAACTTTCGCTTTTCCCAAAATAAGGTCAAAATCCCCAAAATACTATTTTTCCTATAAATCCTAAACGAAACGATGTCCCACAAATTTGAACACAGCAGTAGAAAGCTAAAACTAATAGTAATCGAATGACATATAGTTTTTATTCAAAAAGACTTCAGGATTGGGGGTATTCACTAACAAACTTTCATTTTTCCCAAAATGAGCTCAAAATTCCCAAAATACTATTATTCCTATAAATCCAAAACGAAACGATGTCCCACAAATTTGAACACATCAGTGAAAAGCTAGGACCAATAGTAATCGAATGACATATAGGTTTTATTCAAAAAGACTTCAGTATAGGAGGTATTCGCTAACAAATTTTCATTTTTCCCAAAATAAGCTCAAAATTCCCAAAATACTATTTTTCCTATAAATCCTAAACGAAACGATGTCCTACAAATTTGAACACATCACTGAAAAGCTAGAACCAATAGTAATCGAATGACATATAGTTTTTATTCAAAAAGACTTCAGGATTGGCGGTATTCACTAACAAACTTTCATTTTTCCCAAAATAAGGTCAAAATCCCCAAAATACTATTTTTCCTATAAATCCTAAACGAAACGATGTCCCACAAATTTGAACACATCAGTGAAAAGCTAGAACCAATAGTATTCGAATGTATAAATCCTAAACGAAACGATGTCCCACAAATTTGAACACATCAGTGAAAAGCTAGAACCAATAGTATTCGAATGACATATAGTTTTTATTCAAAAAGACTTCAGTATAGGGGGTATTCACTAACAAACTTTCATTTTTCCCAAAATAAGCTCAAAATTCCCAAAATACTATTTTTCCTATAAATCCTAAACGAAACGATGTCCTACAAATTTGAACACATCACTGAAAAGCTAGGACCAATAGTATTTGAATGACATATAGTTTTTATTCAAAAAGACTTCAGTATAGGGGGTATTCACTAACAAATTTTTGCTTTTCCCAATATAAGGTCAAAATCCCCAAAATACTATTTTTCCTATAAATCCTAAACGAAACGATGTCCCACAAATTTTAATACAGCAATAGAAAGCTAAAACCAATAGTAATCGGATGACATAGAGTTTTTATTCAAAAAGACTTCAGTATAGGGGGTATTCACTAACAAACTTTCGCTTTTCCCAAAATAAGGTCAAAATCCCCAAAATACTATTTTTCCTATAAATCCTAAACGAAACGATGTCCCACAAATTTGAACACAGCAGTGAAAAGCAAAAACCAGTAGTAATCGAATGGCATATAGTCCAAAAGACTTCAGTATAGGGGGTATTCACTAACAAACTTTCGCTTTTCCCAATATAAGCTCAAAATCCCCAAAATACTATTTTCCTATAAATCCTAAACGAAACGATGTCCCACAAATTTGAACACAGCAGTGAAAAGTGAAAAGCTGAAACCAATAGTAATCGAATGACATAGTTTTTATTCAAAAAGACTTCAGTATAGGGGGTATTCACTAACAAACTTTCATTTTTCCCAAAATAAGGTCAAAATCCCCAAAATACTATTTTTGCTATAAATCCTAAACGAAACGATGTCCTACAAATTTGAACACAGCAGTAGAAAGCTAAAACTAATAGTAATCGAATGACATATAGTTTTTATTCAAAAAGACTTCAGGATTGGGGGTATTCACTAACAAACTTTCATTTTTCCCAAAATAAGGTCAAAATCCCCAAAATACTATTTTTCCTATAAATCCTAAACGAAACGATGTCCTACAAATTTGAACACAGCAGTAGAAAGCTAAAACTAATAGTAATGGAATGACATATAGTTTTTATTCAAAAAGACTTCAGGATTGGGGGTATTCACTAACAAACTTTCATTTTTCCCAAAATGAGCTCAAAATTCCCAAAATACTATTTTTCCTATAAATCCTAAACGAAACCATGTCCCACAAATTTGAACACATCAGTGAAAAGCTAGGACCAATAGTAATCGAATGACATATAGGTTTTATTCAAAAAGACTTCAGTATAGGGGGTATTCACTAACAAACTTTCATTTTTCCCAAAATAAGGTCAAAATCCCCAAAATACTATTTTTCCTATAACACCTAAACGAAACGATGTCCCACAAATTTGACCACATCAGTGAAAAGCTAGAACCAATAGTAATCGAATGACATAGTTTTTATTCAAAAAGACTTCAGTATAGGGGGTATTCACTAACAAACTTTCATTTTTCCCAAAATAAGGTCAAAATCCCCAAAATACTATTTTTCCTATAAATCCTAAACGAAACGATGTCCCACAAATTTGAACACATCAGTGAAAAGCTAGGACCACTAGTAATCGAATGACATATAGTCTTTATTCAAAAAGACTTCAGTATAGGGGGTAATCACTAACAAACTTTCATTTTTCCCAAAA
Source organism: Phania funesta (assembly GCA_963932375.1). Classification (NCBI taxonomy): domain Eukaryota; kingdom Metazoa; phylum Arthropoda; class Insecta; order Diptera; family Tachinidae; genus Phania; species Phania funesta. The sequence goes on along the minus strand of OZ010652.1, from coordinate 74,415,266 downwards.
TAAGGTCAAAATCCCCAAAATACTATTTTTCCTATAACACCTAAACGAAACGATGTCCCACAAATTTGACCACATCAGTGAAAAGCTAGAACCAATAGTAATCGAATGACATATAGTTTTTATTCAAAAAGACTTCAGTATAGGGGGTATTCACTAACAAACTTTCATTTTTCCCAAAATAAGGTCAAAATCCCCAAAATACTATTTTTCCTATAAATCCTAAACGAAACGATGTCCCACAATTTTGAACACAGCAATAGAAAGCTAAAACTAATAGTAATCGGATCATATAGAGTTTTTATTCAAAAAGACTTCAGTATAGGGGGTATTCACTAACAAACTTTAATTTTTCCCAAAATAAGGTCAAAATCCCCAAAATACTATTTTTCCTATAAATCCTAAACGAAACGATGTCCTACAAATTTGAACACATCACTGAAAAGCTAGAACCAATAGTAATCGAATGACATATAGTTTTTATTCAAAAAGACTTCAGTATAGGGGGTATTCACTAACAAATTTTTGCTTTTCCCAATATAATGTCAAAATCCCCAAAATACTATTTTTCCTATAAATCCTAAACGAAACGATGTCCCACAAATTTGAATACAGCAATGGAAAGCTAAAACCAATAGTAATTGGATGACATAGAGTTTTTATTCAAAAAGACTTCAGTATAGGGGGTATTCACTAACAAACTTTCGCTTTTCCCAAAATAAGGTCAAAATCCCCAAAATACTATTTTTCCTATAAATCCTAAACGAAACGATGTCCCACAATTTTGAACACAGCAATAGAAAGCTAAAACTAATAGTAATCGGATCATATAGAGTTTTTATTCAAAAAGACTTCAGTATAGGGGGTATTCACTAACAAACTTTAATTTTTCCCAAAATAAGGTCAAAATCCCCAAAATACTATTTTTCCTATAAATCCTAAACGAAACGATGTCCTACAAATTTGAACACATCACTGAAAAGCTAGAACCAATAGTAATCGAATGACATATAGTTTTTATTCAAAAAGACTTCAGTATAGGGGGTATTCACTAACAAACTTTCGCTTTTCCCAAAATAAGGTCAAAATCCCCAAAATACTATTTTTCCTATAAATCCTAAACGAAACGATGTCCCACAAATTTGAACACAGCAGTGAAAAGCAAAAACCAATAGTAATCGAATGACATATAGTCAAAAAGACTTCAGTTTAGGGGGTATTCACTAACAAACTTTCGCTTTTCCCAATATAAGGTCAAAATCCCCAAAATACTATTTTCCTATAAATCCTAAACGAAACGATGTCCCACAAATTTGAACACAGCAGTGAAAAGTGAAAAGCTGAAACCAATAGTAATCGAATGACATAGTTTTTATTCAAAAAGACTTCAGTATAGGGGGTATTCACTAACAAACTTTCATTTTTCCCAAAATAAGGTCAAAATCCCCAAAATACTATTTTTCCTATAAATCCTAAACGAAACGATGTCCCACAAATTTGAACACATCAGTGAAAAGCTAGGACCACTAGTAATCGAATGACATATAGTCTTTATTCAAAAAGACTTCAGTATAGGGGGTATTCACTAACAAACTTTCATTTTTCCCAAAATAAGGTCAAAATCCCCAAAATACTATTTTTCCTATAACACCTAAACGAAACGATGTCCCACAAATTTGACCACATCAGTGAAAAGCTAGAACCAATAGTAATCGAATGACATATAGTTTTTATTCAAAAAGACTTCAGTATAGGGGGTATTCACTAACAAACTTTCATTTTTCCCAAAATAAGGTCAAAATCCCCAAAATACTATTTTTCCTATAAATCCTAAACGAAACGATGTCCCACAATTTTGAACACAGCAATAGAAAGCTAAAACTAATAGTAATCGGATCATATAGAGTTTTTATTCAAAAAGACTTCAGTATAGGGGGTATTCACTAACAAACTTTAATTTTTCCCAAAATAAGGTCAAAATCCCCAAAATACTATTTTTCCTATAAATCCTAAACGAAACGATGTCCTACAAATTTGAACACATCACTGAAAAGCTAGAACCAATAGTAATCGAATGACATATAGTTTTTATTCAAAAAGACTTCAGTATAGGGGGTATTCACTAACAAATTTTCGCTTTTCCCAATATAATGTCAAAATCCCCAAAATACTATTTTTCCTATAAATCCTAAACGAAACGATGTCCCACAAATTTGAATACAGCAATGGAAAGCTAAAACCAATAGTAATTGGATGACATAGAGTTTTTATTCAAAAAGACTTCAGTATAGGGGGTATTCACTAACAAACTTTCGCTTTTCCCAAAATAAGGTCAAAATCCCCAAAATACTATTTTTCCTATAAATCCTAAACGAAACGATGTCCCACAATTTTGAACACAGCAATAGAAATCTAAAACTAATAGTAATCGGATCATATAGAGTTTTTATTCAAAAAGACTTCAGTATAGGGGGTATTCACTAACAAACTTTAATTTTTCCCAAAATAAGGTCAAAATCCCCAAAATACTATTTTTCCTATAAATCCTAAACGAAACGATGTCCTACAAATTTGAACACATCACTGAAAAGCTAGAACCAATAGTAATCGAATGACATATAGTTTTTATTCAAAAAGACTTCAGTATAGGGGGTATTCACTAACAAACTTTCGCTTTTCCCAAAATAAGGTCAAAATCCCCAAAATACTATTTTTCCTATAAATCCTAAACGAAACGATGTCCCACAAATTTGAACACAGCAGTGAAAAGCAAAAACCAATAGTAATCGAATGACATATAGTCAAAAAGACTTCAGTTTAGGGGGTATTCACTAACAAACTTTCGCTTTTCCCAATATAAGGTCAAAATCCCCAAAATACTATTTTCCTATAAATCCTAAACGAAACGATGTCCCACAAATTTGAACACAGCAGTGAAAAGTGAAAAGCTGAAACCAATAGTAATCGAATGACATAGTTTTTATTCAAAAAGACTTCAGTATAGGGGGTATTCACTAACAAACTTTCATTTTTCCCAAAATAAGGTCAAAATCCCCAAAATACTATTTTTCCTATAAATCCTAAACGAAACGATGTCCCACAAATTTGAACACATCAGTGAAAAGCTAGGACCACTAGTAATCGAATGACATATAGTCTTTATTCAAAAAGACTTCAGTATAGGGGGTATTCACTAACAAACTTTCATTTTTCCCAAAATAAGGTCAAAATCCCCAAAATACTATTTTTCCTATAACACCTAAACGAAACGATGTCCCACAAATTTGACCACATCAGTGAAAAGCTAGAACCAATAGTAATCGAATGACATATAGTTTTTATTCAAAAAGACTTCAGTATAGGGGGTATTCACTAACAAACTTTCATTTTTCCCAAAATAAGGTCAAAATCCCCAAAATACTATTTTTCCTATAAATCCTAAACGAAACGATGTCCCACAATTTTGAACACAGCAATAGAAAGCTAAAACTAATAGTAATCGGATCATATAGAGTTTTTATTCAAAAAGACTTCAGTATAGGGGGTATTCACTAACAAACTTTAATTTTTCCCAAAATAAGGTCAAAATCCCCAAAATACTATTTTTCCTATAAATCCTAAACGAAACGATGTCCTACAAATTTGAACACATCACTGAAAAGCTAGAACCAATAGTAATCGAATGACATATAGTTTTTATTCAAAAAGACTTCAGTATAGGGGGTATTCACTAACAAATTTTCGCTTTTCCCAATATAATGTCAAAATCCCCAAAATACTATTTTTCCTATAAATCCTAAACGAAACGATGTCCCACAAATTTGAATACAGCAATGGAAAGCTAAAACCAATAGTAATTGGATGACATAGAGTTTTTATTCAAAAAGACTTCAGTATAGGGGGTATTCACTAACAAACTTTCGCTTTTCCCAAAATAAGGTCAAAATCCCCAAAATACTATTTTTCCTATAAATCCTAAACGAAACGATGTCCCACAATTTTGAACACAGCAATAGAAAGCTAAAACTAATAGTAATCGGATCATATAGAGTTTTTATTCAAAAAGACTTCAGTATAGGGGGTATTCACTAACAAACTTTAATTTTTCCCAAAATAAGGTCAAAATCCCCAAAATACTATTTTTCCTATAAATCCTAAACGAAACGATGTCCTACAAATTTGAACACATCACTGAAAAGCTAGAACCAATAGTAATCGAATGACATATAGTTTTTATTCAAAAAGACTTCAGTATAGGGGGTATTCACTAACAAACTTTCGCTTTTCCCAAAATAAGGTCAAAATCCCCAAAATACTATTTTTCCTATAAATCCTAAACGAAACGATGTCCCACAAATTTGAACACAGCAGTGAAAAGCAAAAACCAATAGTAATCGAATGACATATAGTCAAAAAGACTTCAGTTTAGGGGGTATTCACTAACAAACTTTCGCTTTTCCCAATATAAGGTCAAAATCCCCAAAATACTATTTTCCTATAAATCCTAAACGAAACGATGTCCCACAAATTTGAACACAGCAGTGAAAAGTGAAAAGCTGAAACCAATAGTAATCGAATGACATAGTTTTTATTCAAAAAGACTTCAGTATAGGGGGTATTCACTAACAAACTTTCATTTTTCCCAAAATAAGGTCAAAATCCCCAAAATACTATTTTTCCTATAAATCCTAAACGAAACGATGTCCCACAAATTTGAACACATCAGTGAAAAGCTAGGACCACTAGTAATCGAATGACATATAGTCTTTATTCAAAAAGACTTCAGTATAGGGGGTATTCACTAACAAACTTTCATTTTTCCCAAAATAAGGTCAAAATCCCCAAAATACTATTTTTCCTATAACACCTAAACGAAACGATGTCCCACAAATTTGACCACATCAGTGAAAAGCTAGAACCAATAGTAATCGAATGACATATAGTTTTTATTCAAAAAGACTTCAGTATAGGGGGTATTCACTAACAAACTTTCATTTTTCCCAAAATAAGGTCAAAATCCCCAAAATACTATTTTTCCTATAAATCCTAAACGAAACGATGTCCCACAATTTTGAACACAGCAATAGAAAGCTAAAACTAATAGTAATCGGATCATATAGAGTTTTTATTCAAAAAGACTTCAGTATAGGGGGTATTCACTAACAAACTTTAATTTTTCCCAAAATAAGGTCAAAATCCCCAAAATACTATTTTTCCTATAAATCCTAAACGAAACGATGTCCTACAAATTTGAACACATCACTGAAAAGCTAGAACCAATAGTAATCGAATGACATATAGTTTTTATTCAAAAAGACTTCAGTATAGGGGGTATTCACTAACAAATTTTCGCTTTTCCCAATATAATGTCAAAATCCCCAAAATACTATTTTTCCTATAAATCCTAAACGAAACGATGTCCCACAAATTTGAATACAGCAATGGAAAGCTAAAACCAATAGTAATTGGATGACATAGAGTTTTTATTCAAAAAGACTTCAGTATAGGGGGTATTCACTAACAAACTTTCGCTTTTCCCAAAATAAGGTCAAAATCCCCAAAATACTATTTTTCCTATAAATCCTAAACGAAACGATGTCCCACAATTTTGAACACAGCAATAGAAAGCTAAAACTAATAGTAATCGGATCATATAGAGTTTTTATTCAAAAAGACTTCAGTATAGGGGGTATTCACTAACAAACTTTAATTTTTCCCAAAATAAGGTCAAAATCCCCAAAATACTATTTTTCCTATAAATCCTAAACGAAACGATGTCCTACAAATTTGAACACATCACTGAAAAGCTAGAACCAATAGTAATCGAATGACATATAGTTTTTATTCAAAAAGACTTCAGTATAGGGGGTATTCACTAACAAACTTTCGCTTTTCCCAAAATAAGGTCAAAATCCCCAAAATACTATTTTTCCTATAAATCCTAAACGAAACGATGTCCCACAAATTTGAACACAGCAGTGAAAAGCAAAAACCAATAGTAATCGAATGACATATAGTCAAAAAGACTTCAGTTTAGGGGGTATTCACTAACAAACTTTCGCTTTTCCCAATATAAGGTCAAAATCCCCAAAATACTATTTTCCTATAAATCCTAAACGAAACGATGTCCCACAAATTTGAACACAGCAGTGAAAAGTGAAAAGCTGAAACCAATAGTAATCGAATGACATAGTTTTTATTCAAAAAGACTTCAGTATAGGGGGTATTCACTAACAAACTTTCATTTTTCCCAAAATAAGGTCAAAATCCCCAAAATACTATTTTTCCTATAAATCCTAAACGAAACGATGTCCCACAAATTTGAACACATCAGTGAAAAGCTAGGACCACTAGTAATCGAATGACATATAGTCTTTATTCAAAAAGACTTCAGTATAGGGGGTATTCACTAACAAACTTTCATTTTTCCCAAAATAAGGTCAAAATCCCCAAAATACTATTTTTCCTATAACACCTAAACGAAACGATGTCCCACAAATTTGACCACATCAGTGAAAAGCTAGAACCAATAGTAATCGAATGACATATAGTTTTTATTCAAAAAGACTTCAGTATAGGGGGTATTCACTAACAAACTTTCATTTTTCCCAAAATAAGGTCAAAATCCCCAAAATACTATTTTTCCTATAAATCCTAAACGAAACGATGTCCCACAATTTTGAACACAGCAATAGAAAGCTAAAACTAATAGTAATCGGATCATATAGAGTTTTTATTCAAAAAGACTTCAGTATAGGGGGTATTCACTAACAAACTTTAATTTTTCCCAAAATAAGGTCAAAATCCCCAAAATACTATTTTTCCTATAAATCCTAAACGAAACGATGTCCTACAAATTTGAACACATCACTGAAAAGCTAGAACCAATAGTAATCGAATGACATATAGTTTTTATTCAAAAAGACTTCAGTATAGGGGGTATTCACTAACAAATTTTCGCTTTTCCCAATATAATGTCAAAATCCCCAAAATACTATTTTTCCTATAAATCCTAAACGAAACGATGTCCCACAAATTTGAATACAGCAATGGAAAGCTAAAACCAATAGTAATTGGATGACATAGAGTTTTTATTCAAAAAGACTTCAGTATAGGGGGTATTCACTAACAAACTTTCGCTTTTCCCAAAATAAGGTCAAAATCCCCAAAATACTATTTTTCCTATAAATCCTAAACGAAACGATGTCCCACAATTTTGAACACAGCAATAGAAAGCTAAAACTAATAGTAATCGGATCATATAGAGTTTTTATTCAAAAAGACTTCAGTATAGGGGGTATTCACTAACAAACTTTAATTTTTCCCAAAATAAGGTCAAAATCCCCAAAATACTATTTTTCCTATAAATCCTAAACGAAACGATGTCCTACAAATTTGAACACATCACTGAAAAGCTAGAACCAATAGTAATCGAATGACATATAGTTTTTATTCAAAAAGACTTCAGTATAGGGGGTATTCACTAACAAACTTTCGCTTTTCCTAAAATAAGGTCAAAATCCCCAAAATACTATTTTTCCTATAAATCCTAAACGAAACGATGTCCCACAAATTTGAACACAGCAGTGAAAAGCAAAAACCAATAGTAATCGAATGACATATAGTCAAAAAGACTTCAGTTTAGGGGGTATTCACTAACAAACTTTCGCTTTTCCCAATATAAGGTCAAAATCCCCAAAATACTATTTTCCTATAAATCCTAAACGAAACGATGTCCCACAAATTTGAACACAGCAGTGAAAAGTGAAAAGCTGAAACCAATAGTAATCGAATGACATAGTTTTTATTCAAAAAGACTTCAGTATAGGGGGTATTCACTAACAAACTTTCATTTTTCCCAAAATAAGGTCAAAATCCCCAAAATACTATTTTTCCTATAAATCCTAAACGAAACGATGTCCCACAAATTTGAACACATCAGTGAAAAGCTAGGACCACTAGTAATGGAATGACATATAGTCTTTATTCAAAAAGACTTCAGTATAGGGGGTATTCACTAACAAACTTTCATTTTTCCCAAAATAAGGTCAAAATCCCCAAAATACTATTTTTCCTATAACACCTAAACGAAACGATGTCCCACAAATTTGACCACATCAGTGAAAAGCTAGAACCAATAGTAATCGAATGACATATAGTTTTTATTCAAAAAGACTTCAGTATAGGGGGTATTCACTAACAAACTTTCATTTTTCCCAAAATAAGGTCAAAATCCCCAAAATACTATTTTTCCTATAAATCCTAAACGAAACGATGTCCCACAATTTTGAACACAGCAATAGAAAGCTAAAACTAATAGTAATCGGATCATATAGAGTTTTTATTCAAAAAGACTTCAGTATAGGGGGTATTCACTAACAAACTTTCATTTTTCCCAAAATAAGGTCAAAATCCCCAAAATACTATTTTTCCTATAACACCTAAACGAAACGATGTCCCACAAATTTGACCACATCAGTGAAAAGCTAGAACCAATAGTAATCGAATGACATATAGTTTTTATTCAAAAAGACTTCAGTATAGGGGGTATTCACTAACAAACTTTCATTTTTCCCAAAATAAGGTCAAAATCCCCAAAATACTATTTTTCCTATAAATCCTAAACGAAACGATGTCCCACAATTTTGAACACAGCAATAGAAAGCTAAAACTAATAGTAATCGGATCATATAGAGTTTTTATTCAAAAAGACTTCAGTATAGGGGGTATTCACTAACAAACTTTAATTTTTCCCAAAATAAGGTCAAAATCCCCAAAATACTATTTTTCCTATAAATCCTAAACGAAACGATGTCCTACAAATTTGAACACATCACTGAAAAGCTAGAACCAATAGTAATTGGATGACATAGAGTTTTTATTCAAAAAGACTTCAGTATAGGGGGTATTCACTAACAAATTTTCGCTTTTCCCAAAATAATGTCAAAATCCCCAAAATACTATTTTTCCTATAAATCCTAAACGAAACGATGTCCCACAATTTTGAACACAGCAATAGAAAGCTAAAACTAATAGTAATCGGATCATATAGAGTTTTTATTCAAAAAGACTTCAGTATAGGGGGTATTCACTAACAAACTTTAATTTTTCCCAAAATAAGGTCAAAATCCCCAAAATACTATTTTTCCTATAAATCCTAAACGAAACGATGTCCTACAAATTTGAACACATCACTGAAAAGCTAGAACCAATAGTAATCGAATGACATATAGTTTTTATTCAAAAAGACTTCAGTATAGGGGGTATTCACTAACAAACTTTCGCTTTTCCCAAAATAAGGTCAAAATCCCCAAAATACTATTTTTCCTATAAATCCTAAACGAAACGATGTCCCACAAATTTGAACACAGCAGTGAAAAGCAAAAACCAATAGTAATCGAATGACATATAGTCAAAAAGACTTCAGTTTAGGGGGTATTCACTAACAAACTTTCGCTTTTCCCAATATAAGGTCAAAATCCCCAAAATACTATTTTCCTATAAATCCTAAACGAAACGATGTCCCACAAATTTGAACACAGCAGTGAAAAGTGAAAAGCTGAAACCAATAGTAATCGAATGACATAGTTTTTATTCAAAAAGACTTCAGTATAGGGGGTATTCACTAACAAACTTTCATTTTTCCCAAAATAAGGTCAAAATCCCCAAAATACTATTTTTCCTATAAATCCTAAACGAAACGATGTCCCACAAATTTGAACACATCAGTGAAAAGCTAGGACCACTAGTAATCGAATGACATATAGTCTTTATTCAAAAAGACTTCAGTATAGGGGGTATTCACTAACAAACTTTCATTTTTCCCAAAATAAGGTCAAAATCCCCAAAATACTATTTTTCCTATAACACCTAAACGAAACGATGTCCCACAAATTTGACCACATCAGTGAAAAGCTAGAACCAATAGTAATCGAATGACATATAGTTTTTATTCAAAAAGACTTCAGTATAGGGGGTATTCACTAACAAACTTTCATTTTTCCCAAAATAAGGTCAAAATCCCCAAAATACTATTTTTCCTATAAATCCTAAACGAAACGATGTCCCACAATTTTGAACACAGCAATAGAAAGCTAAAACTAATAGTAATCGGATCATATAGAGTTTTTATTCAAAAAGACTTCAGTATAGGGGGTATTCACTAACAAACTTTAATTTTTCCCAAAATAAGGTCAAAATCCCCAAACTATACTATTTTTCCTATAAATCCTAAACGAAACGATGTCCTACAAATTTGAACACATCACTGAAAAGCTAGAACCAATAGTAATCGAATGACATATAGTTTTTATTCAAAAAGACTTCAGTATAGGGGGTATTCACTAACAAATTTTCGCTTTTCCCAATATAATGTCAAAATCCCCAAAATACTATTTTTCCTATAAATCCTAAACGAAACGATGTCCCACAAATTTGAATACAGCAATGGAAAGCTAAAACCAATAGTAATTGGATGACATAGAGTTTTTATTCAAAAAGACTTCAGTATAGGGGGTATTCACTAACAAACTTTCGCTTTTCCCAAAATAAGGTCAAAATCCCCAAAATACTATTTTTCCTATAAATCCTAAACGAAACGATGTCCCACAATTTTGAACACAGCAATAGAAAGCTAAAACTAATAGTAATCGGATCATATAGAGTTTTTATTCAAAAAGACTTCAGTATAGGGGGTATTCACTAACAAACTTTCGCTTTTCCCAAAATAAGGTCAAAATCCCCAAAATACTATTTTTCCTATAAATCCTAAACGAAACGATGTCCCACAAATTTGAACACAGCAGTGAAAAGCAAAAACCAATAGTAATCGAATGACATATAGTCAAAAAGACTTCAGTTTAGGGGGTATTCACTAACAAACTTTCGCTTTTCCCAATATAAGGTCAAAATCCCCAAAATACTATTTTCCTATAAATCCTAAACGAAACGATGTCCCACAAATTTGAACACAGCAGTGAAAAGTGAAAAGCTGAAACCAATAGTAATCGAATGACATAGTTTTTATTCAAAAAGACTTCAGTATAGGGGGTATTCACTAACAAACTTTCATTTTTCCCAAAATAAGGTCAAAATCCCCAAAATACTATTTTTCCTATAAATCCTAAACGAAACGATGTCCCACAAATTTGAACACATCAGTGAAAAGCTAGGACCACTAGTAATCGAATGACATATAGTCTTTATTCAAAAAGACTTCAGTATAGGGGGTATTCACTAACAAACTTTCATTTTTCCCAAAATAAGGTCAAAATCCCCAAAATACTATTTTTCCTATAACACCTAAACGAAACGATGTCCCACAAATTTGACCACATCAGTGAAAAGCTAGAACCAATAGTAATCGAATGACATATAGTTTTTATTCAAAAAGACTTCAGTATAGGGGGTATTCACTAACAAACTTTCATTTTTCCCAAAATAAGGTCAAAATCCCCAAAATACTATTTTTCCTATAAATCCTAAACGAAACGATGTCCCACAATTTTGAACACAGCAATAGAAAGCTAAAACTAATAGTAATCGGATCATATAGAGTTTTTATTCAAAAAGACTTCAGTATAGGGGGTATTCACTAACAAACTTTAATTTTTCCCAAAATAAGGTCAAAATCCCCAAAATACTATTTTTCCTATAAATCCTAAACGAAACGATGTCCTACAAATTTGAACACATCACTGAAAAGCTAGAACCAATAGTAATCGAATGACATATAGTTTTTATTCAAAAAGACTTCAGTATAGGGGGTATTCACTAACAAATTTTCGCTTTTCCCAATATAATGTCAAAATCCCCAAAATACTATTTTTCCTATAAATCCTAAACGAAACGATGTCCCACAAATTTGAATACAGCAATGGAAAGCTAAAACCAATAGTAATTGGATGACATAGAGTTTTTATTCAAAAAGACTTCAGTATAGGGGGTATTCACTAACAAACTTTCGCTTTTCCCAAAATAAGGTCAAAATCCCCAAAATACTATTTTTCCTATAAATCCTAAACGAAACGATGTCCCACAATTTTGAACACAGCAATAGAAAGCTAAAACTAATAGTAATCGGATCATATAGAGTTTTTATTCAAAAAGACTTCAGGATTGGGGGTATTCACTAACAAACTTTAATTTTTCCCAAAATAAGGTCAAAATCCCCAAAATACTATTTTTCCTATAAATCCTAAACGAAACGATGTCCTACAAATTTGAACACATCACTGAAAAGCTAGAACCAATAGTAATCGAATGACATATAGTTTTTATTCAAAAAGACTTCAGTATAGGGGGTATTCACTAACAAACTTTCGCTTTTCCCAAAATAAGGTCAAAATCCCCAAAATACTATTTTTCCTATAAATCCTAAACGAAACGATGTCCCACAAATTTGAACACAGCAGTGAAAAGCAAAAACCAATAGTAATCGAATGACATATAGTCAAAAAGACTTCAGTTTAGGGGGTATTCACTAACAAACTTTCGCTTTTCCCAATATAAGGTCAAAATCCCCAAAATACTATTTTCCTATAAATCCTAAACGAAACGATGTCCCACAAATTTGAACACAGCAGTGAAAAGTGAAAAGCTGAAACCAATAGTAATCGAATGACATAGTTTTTATTCAAAAAGACTTCAGTATAGGGGGTATTCACTAACAAACTTTCATTTTTCCCAAAATAAGGTCAAAATCCCCAAAATACTATTTTTCCTATAAATCCTAAACGAAACGATGTCCCACAAATTTGAACACATCAGTGAAAAGCTAGGACCACTAGTAATCGAATGACATATAGTCTTTATTCAAAAAGACTTCAGTATAGGGGGTATTCACTAACAAACTTTAATTTTTCCCAAAATAAGGTCAAAATCCCCAAAATACTATTTTTCCTATAACACCTAAACGAAACGATGTCCCACAAATTTGACCACATCAGTGAAAAGCTAGAACCAATAGTAATCGAATGACATATAGTTTTTATTCAAAAAGACTTCAGTATAGGGGGTATTCACTAACAAACTTTCATTTTTCCCAAAATAAGGTCAAAATCCCCAAAATACTATTTTTCCTATAAATCCTAAACGAAACGATGTCCCACAATTTTGAACACAGCAATAGAAAGCTAAAACTAATAGTAATCGGATCATATAGAGTTTTTATTCAAAAAGACTTCAGTATAGGGGGTATTCACTAACAAACTTTAATTTTTCCCAAAATAAGGTCAAAATCCCCAAAATACTATTTTTCCTATAAATCCTAAACGAAACGATGTCCTACAAATTTGAACACATCACTGAAAAGCTAGAACCAATAGTAATAGAATGACATATAGTTTTTATTCAAAAAGACTTCAGTATAGGGGGTATTCACTAACAAATTTTCGCTTTTCCCAATATAATGTCAAAATCCCCAAAATACTATTTTTCCTATAAATCCTAAACGAAACGATGTCCCACAAATTTGAATACAGCAATGGAAAGCTAAAACCAATAGTAATTGGATGACATAGAGTTTTTATTCAAAAAGACTTCAGTATAGGGGGTATTCACTAACAAACTTTCGCTTTTCCCAAAATAAGGTCAAAATCCCCAAAATACTATTTTTCCTATAAATCCTAAACGAAACGATGTCCCACAATTTTGAACACAGCAATAGAAAGCTAAAACTAATAGTAATCGGATCATATAGAGTTTTTATTCAAAAAGACTTCAGTATAGGGGGTATTCACTAACAAACTTTAATTTTTCCCAAAATAAGGTCAAAATCCCCAAAATACTATTTTTCCTATAAATCCTAAACGAAACGATGTCCTACAAATTTGAACACATCACTGAAAAGCTAGAACCAATAGTAATCGAATGACATATAGTTTTTATTCAAAAAGACTTCAGTATAGGGGGTATTCACTAACAAACTTTCGCTTTTCCCAAAATAAGGTCAAAATCCCCAAAATACTATTTTTCCTATAAATCCTAAACGAAACGATGTCCCACAAATTTGAACACAGCAGTGAAAAGCAAAAACCAATAGTAATCGAATGACATATAGTCAAAAAGACTTCAGTTTAGGGGGTATTCACTAACAAACTTTCGCTTTTCCCAATATAAGGTCAAAATCCCCAAAATACTATTTTCCTATAAATCCTAAACGAAACGATGTCCCACAAATTTGAACACAGCAGTGAAAAGTGAAAAGCTGAAACCAATAGTAATCGAATGACATAGTTTTTATTCAAAAAGACTTCAGTATAGGGGGTATTCACTAACAAACTTTCATTTTTCCCAAAATAAGGTCAAAATCCCCAAAATACTATTTTTCCTATAAATCCTAAACGAAACGATGTCCCACAAATTTGAACACATCAGTGAAAAGCTAGGACCACTAGTAATCGAATGACATATAGTCTTTATTCAAAAAGACTTCAGTATAGGGGGTATTCACTAACAAACTTTCATTTTTCCCAAAATAAGGTCAAAATCCCCAAAATACTATTTTTCCTATAACACCTAAACGAAACGATGTCCCACAAATTTGACCACATCAGTGAAAAGCTAGAACCAATAGTAATCGAATGACATATAGTTTTTATTCAAAAAGACTTCAGTATAGGGGGTATTCACTAACAAACTTTCATTTTTCCCAAAATAAGGTCAAAATCCCCAAAATACTATTTTTCCTATAAATCCTAAACGAAACGATGTCCCACAATTTTGAACACAGCAATAGAAAGCTAAAACTAATAGTAATCGGATCATATAGAGTTTTTATTCAAAAAGACTTCAGTATAGGGGGTATTCACTAACAAACTTTAATTTTTCCCAAAATAAGGTCAAAATCCCCAAAATACTATTTTTCCTATAAATCCTAAACGAAACGATGTCCTACAAATTTGAACACATCACTGAAAAGCTAGAACCAATAGTAATCGAATGACATATAGTTTTTATTCAAAAAGACTTCAGTATAGGGGGTATTCACTAACAAATTTTCGCTTTTCCCAATATAATGTCAAAATCCCCAAAATACTATTTTTCCTATAAATCCTAAACGAAACGATGTCCCACAAATTTGAATACAGCAATGGAAAGCTAAAACCAATAGTAATTGGATGACATAGAGTTTTTATTCAAAAAGACTTCAGTATAGGGGGTATTCACTAACAAACTTTCGCTTTTCCCAAAATAAGGTCAAAATCCCCAAAATACTATTTTTCCTATAAATCCTAAACGAAACGATGTCCCACAATTTTGAACACAGCAATAGAAAGCTAAAACTAATAGTAATCGGATCATATAGAGTTTTTATTCAAAAAGACTTCAGTATAGGGGGTATTCACTAACAAACTTTAATTTTTCCCAAAATAAGGTCAAAATCCCCAAAATACTATTTTTCCTATAAATCCTAAACGAAACGATGTCCTACAAATTTGAACACATCACTGAAAAGCTAGAACCAATAGTAATCGAATGACATATAGTTTTTATTCAAAAAGACTTCAGTATAGGGGGTATTCACTAACAAACTTTCGCTTTTCCCAAAATAAGGTCAAAATCCCCAAAATACTATTTTTCCTATAAATCCTAAACGAAACGATGTCCCACAAATTTGAACACAGCAGTGAAAAGCAAAAACCAATAGTAATCGAATGACATATAGTCAAAAAGACTTCAGTTTAGGGGGTATTCACTAACAAACTTTCGCTTTTCCCAATATAAGGTCAAAATCCCCAAAATACTATTTTCCTATAAATCCTAAACGAAACGATGTCCCACAAATTTGAACACAGCAGTGAAAAGTGAAAAGCTGAAACCAATAGTAATCGAATGACATAGTTTTTATTCAAAAAGACTTCAGTATAGGGGGTATTCACTAACAAACTTTCATTTTTCCCAAAATAAGGTCAAAATCCCCAAAATACTATTTTTCCTATAAATCCTAAACGAAACGATGTCCCACAAATTTGAACACATCAGTGAAAAGCTAGGACCACTAGTAATCGAATGACATATAGTCTTTATTCAAAAAGACTTCAGTATAGGGGGTATTCACTAACAAACTTTCATTTTTCCCAAAATAAGGTCAAAATCCCCAAAATACTATTTTTCCTATAACACCTAAACGAAACGATGTCCCACAAATTTGACCACATCAGTGAAAAGCTAGAACCAATAGTAATCGAATGACATATAGTTTTTATTCAAAAAGACTTCAGTATAGGGGGTATTCACTAACAAACTTTCATTTTTCCCAAAATAAGGTCAAAATCCCCAAAATACTATTTTTCCTATAAATCCTAAACGAAACGATGTCCCACAATTTTGAACACAGCAATAGAAAGCTAAAACTAATAGTAATCGGATCATATAGAGTTTTTATTCAAAAAGACTTCAGTATAGGGGGTATTCACTAACAAACTTTAATTTTTCCCAAAATAAGGTCAAAATCCCCAAAATACTATTTTTCCTATAAATCCTAAACGAAACGATGTCCTACAAATTTGAATACATCACTGAAAAGCTAGAACCAATAGTAATCGAATGACATATAGTTTTTATTCAAAAAGACTTCAGTATAGGGGGTATTCACTAACAAATTTTCGCTTTTCCCAATATAATGTCAAAATCCCCAAAATACTATTTTTCCTATAAATCCTAAACGAAACGATGTCCCACAAATTTGAATACAGCAATGGAAAGCTAAAACCAATAGTAATTGGATGACATAGAGTTTTTATTCAAAAAGACTTCAGTATAGGGGGTATTCACTAACAAACTTTCGCTTTTCCCAAAATAAGGTCAAAATCCCCAAAATACTATTTTTCCTATAAATCCTAAACGAAACGATGTCCCACAATTTTGAACACAGCAATAGAAAGCTAAAACTAATAGTAATCAGATCATATAGAGTTTTTATTCAAAAAGACTTCAGTATAGGGGGTATTCACTAACAAACTTTAATTTTTCCCAAAATAAGGTCAAAATCCCCAAAATACTATTTTTCCTATAAATCCTAAACGAAACGATGTCCTACAAATTTGAACACATCACTGAAAAGCTAGAACCAATAGTAATCGAATGACATATAGTTTTTATTCAAAAAGACTTCAGTATAGGGGGTATTCACTAACAAACTTTCGCTTTTCCCAAAATAAGGTCAAAATCCCCAAAATACTATTTTTCCTATAAATCCTAAACGAAACGATGTCCCACAAATTTGAACACAGCAGTGAAAAGCAAAAACCAATAGTAATCGAATGACATATAGTCAAAAAGACTTCAGTTTAGGGGGTATTCACTAACAAACTTTCGCTTTTCCCAATATAAGGTCAAAATCCCCAAAATACTATTTTCCTATAAATCCTAAACGAAACGATGTCCCACAAATTTGAACACAGCAGTGAAAAGTGAAAAGCTGAAACCAATAGTAATCGAATGACATAGTTTTTATTCAAAAAGACTTCAGTATAGGGGGTATTCACTAACAAACTTTAATTTTTCCCAAAATAAGGTCAAAATCCCCAAAATACTATTTTTCCTATAAATCCTAAACGAAACGATGTCCTACAAATTTGAACACATCACTGAAAAGCTAGAACCAATAGTAATCGAATGACATATAGTTTTTATTCAAAAAGACTTCCGTATAGGGGGTATTCACTAACAAATTTTCGCTTTTCCCAATATAATGTCAAAATCCCCAAAATACTATTTTTCCTATAAATCCTAAACGAAACGATGTCCCACAAATTTGAATACAGCAATGGAAAGCTAAAACCAATAGTAATTGGATGACATAGAGTTTTTATTCAAAAAGACTTCAGTATAGGGGGTATTCACTAACAAACTTTCGCTTTTCCCAAAATAAGGTCAAAATCCCCAAAATACTATTTTTGCTATAAATCCTAAACGAAACGATGTCCCACAATTTTGAACACAGCAATAGAAAGCTAAAACTAATAGTAATCGGATCATATAGAGTTTTTATTCAAAAAGACTTCAGTATAGGGGGTATTCACTAACAAACTTTAATTTTTCCCAAAATAAGGTCAAAATCCCCAAAATACTATTTTTCCTATAAATCCTAAACGAAACGATGTCCTACAAATTTGAACACATCACTGAAAAGCTAGAACCAATAGTAATCGAATGACATATAGTTTTTATTCAAAAAGACTTCAGTATAGGGGGTATTCACTAACAAACTTTCGCTTTTCCCAAAATAAGGTCAAAATCCCCAAAATACTATTTTTCCTATAAATCCTAAACGAAACGATGTCCCACAAATTTGAACACAGCAGTGAAAAGCAAAAACCAATAGTAATCGAATGACATATAGTCAAAAAGACTTCAGTTTAGGGGGTATTCACTAACAAACTTTCGCTTTTCCCAATATAAGGTCAAAATCCCCAAAATACTATTTTCCTATAAATCCTAAACGAAACGATGTCCCACAAATTTGAACACAGCAGTGAAAAGTGAAAAGCTGAAACCAATAGTAATCGAATGACATAGTTTTTATTCAAAAAGACTTCAGTATAGGGGGTATTCACTAACAAACTTTCATTTTTCCCAAAATAAGGTCAAAATCCCCAAAATACTATTTTTCCTATAAATCCTAAACGAAACGATGTCCCACAAATTTGAACACAGCAGTGAAAAGTGAAAAGCTGAAACCAATAGTAATCGAATGACATAGTTTTTATTCAAAAAGACTTCAGTATAGGGGGTATTCACTAACAAACTTTCATTTTTCCCAAAATAAGGTCAAAATCCCCAAAATACTATTTTCCTATAAATCCTAAACGAAACGATGTCCCACAAATTTGAACACAGCAGTGAAAAGTGAAAAGCTGAAACCAATAGTAATCGAATGACATAGTTTTTATTCAAAAAGACTTCAGTATAGGGGGTATTCACTAACAAACTTTCATTTTTCCCAAAATAAGGTCAAAATCCCCAAAATACTATTTTTCCTATAAATCCTAAACGAAACGATGTCCCACAAATTTGACCACATCAGTGAAAAGCTAGAACCAATAGTAATCGAATGACATATAGTTTTTATTCAAAAAGACTTCAGTATAGGGGGTATTCACTAACAAACTTTCATTTTTCCCAAAATAAGGTCAAAATCCCCAAAATACTATTTTTCCTATAAATCCTAAACGAAACGATGTCCCACAATTTTGAACACAGCAATAGAAAGCTAAAACTAATAGTAATCGGATCATATAGAGTTTTTATTCAAAAAGACTTCAGTATAGGGGGTATTCACTAACAAACTTTAATTTTTCCCAAAATAAGGTCAAAATCCCCAAAATACTATTTTTCCTATAAATCCTAAACGAAACGATGTCCTACAAATTTGAACACATCACTGAAAAGCTAGAACCAATAGTAATCGAATGACATATAGTTTTTATTCAAAAAGACTTCCGTATAGGGGGTATTCACTAACAAATTTTCGCTTTTCCCAATATAATGTCAAAATCCCCAAAATACTATTTTTCCTATAAATCCTAAACGAAACGATGTCCCACAAATTTGAATACAGCAATGGAAAGCTAAAACCAATAGTAATTGGATGACATAGAGTTTTTATTCAAAAAGACTTCAGTATAGGGGGTATTCACTAACAAACTTTCGCTTTTCCCAAAATAAGGTCAAAATCCCCAAAATACTATTTTTCCTATAAATCCTAAACGAAACGATGTCCCACAATTTTGAACACAGCAATAGAAAGCTAAAACTAATAGTAATCGGATCATATAGAGTTTTTATTCAAAAAGACTTCAGTATAGGGGGTATTCACTAACAAACTTTAATTTTTCCCAAAATAAGGTCAAAATCCCCAAAATACTATTTTTCCTATAAATCCTAAACGAAACGATGTCCTACAAATTTGAACACATCACTGAAAAGCTAGAACCAATAGTAATCGAATGACATATAGTTTTTATTCAAAAAGACTTCAGTATAGGGGGTATTCACTAACAAACTTTCGCTTTTCCCAAAATAAGGTCAAAATCCCCAAAATACTATTTTTCCTATAAATCCTAAACGAAACGATGTCCCACAAATTTGAACACAGCAGTGAAAAGCAAAAACCAATAGTAATCGAATGACATATAGTCAAAAAGACTTCAGTTTAGGGGGTATTCACTAACAAACTTTCGCTTTTCCCAATATAAGGTCAAAATCCCCAAAATACTATTTTCCTATAAATCCTAAACGAAACGATGTCCCACAAATTTGAACACAGCAGTGAAAAGTGAAAAGCTGAAACCAATAGTAATCGAATGACATAGTTTTTATTCAAAAAGACTTCAGTATAGGGGGTATTCACTAACAAACTTTCATTTTTCCCAAAATAAGGTCAAAATCCCCAAAATACTATTTTTCCTATAAATCCTAAACGAAACGATGTCCCACAAATTTGAACACATCAGTGAAAAGCTAGGACCACTAGTAATCGAATGACATATAGTCTTTATTCAAAAAGACTTCAGTATAGGGGGTATTCACTAACAAACTTTCATTTTTCCCAAAATAAGGTCAAAATCCCCAAAATACTATTTTTCCTATAACACCTAAACGAAACGATGTCCCACAAATTTGACCACATCAGTGAAAAGCTAGAACCAATAGTAATCGAATGACATATAGTTTTTATTCAAAAAGACTTCAGTATAGGGGGTATTCACTAACAAACTTTCGCTTTTCCCAAAATAAGGTCAAAATCCCCAAAATACTATTTTTCCTATAAATCCTAAACGAAACGATGTCCCACAAATTTGAACACAGCAGTGAAAAGCAAAAACCAATAGTAATCGAATGACATATAGTCAAAAAGACTTCAGTTTAGGGGGTATTCACTAACAAACTTTCGCTTTTCCCAATATAAGGTCAAAATCCCCAAAATACTATTTTCCTATAAATCCTAAACGAAACGATGTCCCACAAATTTGAACACAGCAGTGAAAAGTGAAAAGCTGAAACCAATAGTAATCGAATGACATAGTTTTTATTCAAAAAGACTTCAGTATAGGGGGTATTCACTAACAAACTTTCATTTTTCCCAAAATAAGGTCAAAATCCCCAAAATACTATTTTTCCTATAAATCCTAAACGAAACGATGTCCCACAAATTTGAACACATCAGTGAAAAGCTAGGACCACTAGTAATCGAATGACATATAGTCTTTATTCAAAAAGACTTCAGTATAGGGGGTATTCACTAACAAACTTTCATTTTTCCCAAAATAAGGTCAAAATCCCCAAAATACTATTTTTCCTATAACACCTAAACGAAACGATGTCCCACAAATTTGACCACATCAGTGAAAAGCTAGAACCAATAGTAATCGAATGACATATAGTTTTTATTCAAAAAGACTTCAGTATAGGGGGTATTCACTAACAAACTTTCATTTTTCCCAAAATAAGGTCAAAATCCCCAAAATACTATTTTTCCTATAAATCCTAAACGAAACGATGTCCCACAATTTTGAACACAGCAATAGAAAGCTAAAACTAATAGTAATCGGATCATATAGAGTTTTTATTCAAAAAGACTTCAGTATAGGGGGTATTCACTAACAAACTTTAATTTTTCCCAAAATAAGGTCAAAATCCCCAAAATACTATTTTTCCTATAAATCCTAAACGAAACGATGTCCTACAAATTTGAACACATCACTGAAAAGCTAGAACCAATAGTAATCGAATGACATATAGTTTTTATTCAAAAAGACTTCAGTATAGGGGGTATTCACTAACAAATTTTCGCTTTTCCCAATATAATGTCAAAATCCCCAAAATACTATTTTTCCTATAAATCCTAAACGAAACGATGTCCCACAAATTTGAATACAGCAATGGAAAGCTAAAACCAATAGTAATTGGATGACATAGAGTTTTTATTCAAAAAGACTTCAGTATAGGGGGTATTCACTAACAAACTTTCGCTTTTCCCAAAATAAGGTCAAAATCCCCAAAATACTATTTTTCCTATAAATCCTAAACGAAACGATGTCCCACAATTTTGAACACAGCAATAGAAAGCTAAAACTAATAGTAATCGGATCATATAGAGTTTTTATTCAAAAAGACTTCAGTATAGGGGGTATTCACTAACAAACTTTAATTTTTCCCAAAATAAGGTCAAAATCCCCAAAATACTATTTTTCCTATAAATCCTAAACGAAACGATGTCCTACAAATTTGAACACATCACTGAAAAGCTAGAACCAATAGTAATCGAATGACATATAGTCAAAAAGACTTCAGTTTAGGGGGTATTCACTAACAAACTTTCGCTTTTCCCAATATAAGGTCAAAATCCCCAAAATACTATTTTCCTATAAATCCTAAACGAAACGATGTCCCACAAATTTGAACACAGCAGTGAAAAGTGAAAAGCTGAAACCAATAGTAATCGAATGACATAGTTTTTATTCAAAAAGACTTCAGTATAGGGGGTATTCACTAACAAACTTTCATTTTTCCCAAAATAAGGTCAAAATCCCCAAAATACTATTTTTCCTATAAATCCTAAACGAAACGATGTCCCACAAATTTGAACACATCAGTGAAAAGCTAGGACCACTAGTAATCGAATGACATATAGTCTTTATTCAAAAAGACTTCAGTATAGGGGGTATTCACTAACAAACTTTCATTTTTCCCAAAATAAGGTCAAAATCCCCAAAATACTATTTTTCCTATAACACCTAAACGAAACGATGTCCCACAAATTTGACCACATCAGTGAAAAGCTAGAACCAATAGTAATCGAATGACATATAGTTTTTATTCAAAAAGACTTCAGTATAGGGGGTATTCACTAACAAACTTTCATTTTTCCCAAAATAAGGTCAAAATCCCCAAAATACTATTTTTCCTATAAATCCTAAACGAAACGATGTCCCACAATTTTGAACACAGCAATAGAAAGCTAAAACTAATAGTAATCGGATCATATAGAGTTTTTATTCAAAAAGACTTCAGTATAGGGGGTATTCACTAACAAACTTTAATTTTTCCCAAAATAAGGTCAAAATCCCCAAAATACTATTTTTCCTATAAATCCTAAACGAAACGATGTCCTACAAATTTGAACACATCACTGAAAAGCTAGAACCAATAGTAATCGAATGACATATAGTTTTTATTCAAAAAGACTTCAGTATAGGGGGTATTCACTAACAAATTTTCGCTTTTCCCAATATAATGTCAAAATCCCCAAAATACTATTTTTCCTATAAATCCTAAACGAAACGATGTCCCACAAATTTGAATACAGCAATGGAAAGCTAAAACCAATAGTAATTGGATGACATAGAGTTTTTATTCAAAAAGACTTCAGTATAGGGGGTATTCACTAACAAACTTTCGCTTTTCCCAAAATAAGGTCAAAATCCCCAAAATACTATTTTTCCTATAAATCCTAAACGAAACGATGTCCCACAATTTTGAACACAGCAATAGAAAGCTAAAACTAATAGTAATCGGATCATATAGAGTTTTTATTCAAAAAGACTTCAGTATAGGGGGTATTCACTAACAAACTTTAATTTTTCCCAAAATAAGGTCAAAATCCCCAAAATACTATTTTTCCTATAAATCCTAAACGAAACGATGTCCTACAAATTTGAACACATCACTGAAAAGCTAGAACCAATAGTAATCGAATGACATATAGTTTTTATTCAAAAAGACTTCAGTATAGGGGGTATTCACTAACAAACTTTCGCTTTTCCCAAAATAAGGTCAAAATCCCCAAAATACTATTTTTCCTATAAATCCTAAACGAAACGATGTCCCACAAATTTGAACACAGCAGTGAAAAGCAAAAACCAATAGTAATCGAATGACATATAGTCAAAAAGACTTCAGTTTAGGGGGTATTCACTAACAAACTTTCGCTTTTCCCAATATAAGGTCAAAATCCCCAAAATACTATTTTCCTATAAATCCTAAACGAAACGATGTCCCACAAATTTGAACACAGCAGTGAAAAGTGAAAAGCTGAAACCAATAGTAATCGAATGACATAGTTTTTATTCAAAAAGACTTCAGTATAGGGGGTATTCACTATCAAACTTTCGCTTTTCCCAAAATAAGGTCAAAATCCCCAAAATACTATTTTTCCTATAAATCCTAAACGAAACGATGTCCCACAAATTTGAACACATCAGTGAAAAGCTAGGACCACTAGTAATCGAATGACATATAGCCTTTATTCAAAAAGACTTCAGTATAGGGGGTATTCACTAACAAACTTTCATTTTTCCCAAAATAAGGTCAAAATCCCCAAAATACTATTTTTCCTATAACACCTAAACGAAACGATGTCCCACAAATTTGACCACATCAGTGAAAAGCTAGAACCAATAGTAATCGAATGACATATAGTTTTTATTCAAAAAGACTTCAGTATAGGGGGTATTCACTAACAAACTTTCGCTTTTCCCAAAATAAGGTCAAAATCCCCAAAATACTATTTTTCCTATAAATCCTAAACGAAACGATGTCCCACAAATTTGAACACAGCAGTGAAAAGTGAAAAGCTGAAACCAATAGTAATCGAATGACATAGTTTTTATTCAAAAAGACTTCAGTATAGGGGGTATTCACTAACAAACTTTCATTTTTCCCAAAATAAGGTCAAAATCCCCAAAATACTATTTTTCCTATAAATCCTAAACGAAACGATGTCCCACAAATTTGAACACATCAGTGAAAAGCTAGGACCACTAGTAATCGAATGACATATAGTCTTTATTCAAAAAGACTTCAGTATAGGGGGTATTCACTAACAAACTTTCATTTTTCCCAAAATAAGGTCAAAATCCCCAAAATACTATTTTTCCTATAACACCTAAACGAAACGATGTCCCACAAATTTGACCACATCAGTGAAAAGCTAGAACCAATAGTAATCGAATGACATATAGTTTTTATTCAAAAAGACTTCAGTATAGGGGGTATTCACTAACAAACTTTCATTTTTCCCAAAATAAGGTCAAAATCCCCAAAATACTATTTTTCCTATAAATCCTAAACGAAACGATGTCCCACAATTTTGAACACAGCAATAGAAAGCTAAAACTAATAGTAATCGGATCATATAGAGTTTTTATTCAAAAAGACTTCAGTATAGGGGGTATTCACTAACAAACTTTAATTTTTCCCAAAATAAGGTCAAAATCCCCAAAATACTATTTTTCCTATAAATCCTAAACGAAACGATGTCCTACAAATTTGAACACATCACTGAAAAGCTAGAACCAATAGTAATCGAATGACATATAGTTTTTATTCAAAAAGACTTCAGTATAGGGGGTATTCACTAACAAATTTTCGCTTTTCCCAATATAATGTCAAAATCCCCAAAATACTATTTTTCCTATAAATCCTAAACGAAACGATGTCCCACAAATTTGAATACAGCAATGGAAAGCTAAAACCAATAGTAATTGGATGACATAGAGTTTTTATTCAAAAAGACTTCAGTATAGGGGGTATTCACTAACAAACTTTCGCTTTTCCCAAAATAAGGTCAAAATCCCCAAAATACTATTTTTCCTATAAATCCTAAACGAAACGATGTCCCACAATTTTGAACACAGCAATAGAAAGCTAAAACTAATAGTAATCGGATCATATAGAGTTTTTATTCAAAAAGACTTCAGTATAGGGGGTATTCACTAACAAACTTTAATTTTTCCCAAAATAAGGTCAAAATCCCCAAAATACTATTTTTCCTATAAATCCTAAACGAAACGATGTCCTACAAATTTGAACACATCACTGAAAAGCTAGAACCAATAGTAATCGAATGACATATAGTCAAAAAGACTTCAGTTTAGGGGGTATTCACTAACAAACTTTCGCTTTTCCCAATATAAGGTCAAAATCCCCAAAATACTATTTTCCTATAAATCCTAAACGAAACGATGTCCCACAAATTTGAACACAGCAGTGAAAAGTGAAAAGCTGAAACCAATAGTAATCGAATGACATAGTTTTTATTCAAAAAGACTTCAGTATAGGGGGTATTCACTAACAAACTTTCATTTTTCCCAAAATAAGGTCAAAATCCCCAAAATACTATTTTTCCTATAAATCCTAAACGAAACGATGTCCCACAAATTTGAACACATCAGTGAAAAGCTAGGACCACTAGTAATCGAATGACATATAGTCTTTATTCAAAAAGACTTCAGTATAGGGGGTATTCACTAACAAACTTTCATTTTTCCCAAAATAAGGTCAAAATCCCCAAAATACTATTTTTCCTATAACACCTAAACGAAACGATGTCCCACAAATTTGACCACATCAGTGAAAAGCTAGAACCAATAGTAATCGAATGACATATAGTTTTTATTCAAAAAGACTTCAGTATAGGGGGTATTCACTAACAAACTTTCATTTTTCCCAAAATAAGGTCAAAATCCCCAAAATACTATTTTTCCTATAAATCCTAAACGAAACGATGTCCCACAATTTTGAACACAGCAATAGAAAGCTAAAACTAATAGTAATCGGATCATATAGAGTTTTTATTCAAAAAGACTTCAGTATAGGGGGTATTCACTAACAAACTTTAATTTTTCCCAAAATAAGGTCAAAATCCCCAAAATACTATTTTTCCTATAAATCCTAAACGAAACGATGTCCTACAAATTTGAACACATCACTGAAAAGCTAGAACCAATAGTAATCGAATGACATATAGTTTTTATTCAAAAAGACTTCAGTATAGGGGGTATTCACTAACAAATTTTCGCTTTTCCCAATATAATGTCAAAATCCCCAAAATACTATTTTTCCTATAAATCCTAAACGAAACGATGTCCCACAAATTTGAATACAGCAATGGAAAGCTAAAACCAATAGTAATTGGATGACATAGAGTTTTTATTCAAAAAGACTTCAGTATAGGGGGTATTCACTAACAAACTTTCGCTTTTCCCAAAATAAGGTCAAAATCCCCAAAATACTATTTTTCCTATAAATCCTAAACGAAACGATGTCCCACAATTTTGAACACAGCAATAGAAAGCTAAAACTAATAGTAATCGGATCATATAGAGTTTTTATTCAAAAAGACTTCAGTATAGGGGGTATTCACTAACAAACTTTAATTTTTCCCAAAATAAGGTCAAAATCCCCAAAATACTATTTTTCCTATAAATCCTAAACGAAACGATGTCCTACAAATTTGAACACATCACTGAAAAGCTAGAACCAATAGTAATCGAATGACATATAGTTTTTATTCAAAAAGACTTCAGTATAGGGGGTATTCACTAACAAACTTTCGCTTTTCCCAAAATAAGGTCAAAATCCCCAAAATACTATTTTTCCTATAAATCCTAAACGAAACGATGTCCCACAAATTTGAACACAGCAGTGAAAAGCAAAAACCAATAGTAATCGAATGACATATAGTCAAAAAGACTTCAGTTTAGGGGGTATTCACTAACAAACTTTCGCTTTTCCCAATATAAGGTCAAAATCCCCAAAATACTATTTTCCTATAAATCCTAAACGAAACGATGTCCCACAAATTTGAACACAGCAGTGAAAAGTGAAAAGCTGAAACCAATAGTAATCGAATGACATAGTTTTTATTCAAAAAGACTTCAGTATAGGGGGTATTCACTATCAAACTTTCGCTTTTCCCAAAATAAGGTCAAAATCCCCAAAATACTATTTTTCCTATAAATCCTAAACGAAACGATGTCCCACAAATTTGAACACATCAGTGAAAAGCTAGGACCACTAGTAATCGAATGACATATAGTCTTTATTCAAAAAGACTTCAGTATAGGGGGTATTCACTAACAAACTTTCATTTTTCCCAAAATAAGGTCAAAATCCCCAAAATACTATTTTTCCTATAACACCTAAACGAAACGATGTCCCACAAATTTGACCACATCAGTGAAAAGCTAGAACCAATAGTAATCGAATGACATATAGTTTTTATTCAAAAAGACTTCAGTATAGGGGGTATTCACTAACAAACTTTCATTTTTCCCAAAATAAGGTCAAAATCCCCAAAATACTATTTTTCCTATAAATCCTAAACGAAACGATGTCCCACAATTTTGAACACAGCAATAGAAAGCTAAAACTAATAGTAATCGGATCATATAGAGTTTTTATTCAAAAAGACTTCAGTATAGGGGGTATTCACTAACAAACTTTAATTTTTCCCAAAATAAGGTCAAAATCCCCAAAATACTATTTTTCCTATAAATCCTAAACGAAACGATGTCCTACAAATTTGAACACATCACTGAAAAGCTAGAACCAATAGTAATCGAATGACATATAGTTTTTATTCAAAAAGACTTCAGTATAGGGGGTATTCACTAACAAATTTTCGCTTTTCCCAATATAATGTCAAAATCCCCAAAATACTATTTTTCCTATAAATCCTAAACGAAACGATGTCCCACAAATTTGAATACAGCAATGGAAAGCTAAAACCAATAGTAATTGGATGACATAGAGTTTTTATTCAAAAAGACTTCAGTATAGGGGGTATTCACTAACAAACTTTCGCTTTTCCCAAAATAAGGTCAAAATCCCCAAAATACTATTTTTCCTATAAATCCTAAACGAAACGATGTCCCACAATTTTGAACACAGCAATAGAAAGCTAAAACTAATAGTAATCGGATCATATAGAGTTTTTATTCAAAAAGACTTCAGTATAGGGGGTATTCACTAACAAACTTTAATTTTTCCCAAAATAAGGTCAAAATCCCCAAAATACTATTTTTCCTATAAATCCTAAACGAAACGATGTCCTACAAATTTGAACACATCACTGAAAAGCTAGAACCAATAGTAATCGAATGACATATAGTTTTTATTCAAAAAGACTTCAGTATAGGGGGTATTCACTAACAAACTTTCGCTTTTCCCAAAATAAGGTCAAAATCCCCAAAATACTATTTTTCCTATAAATCCTAAACGAAACGATGTCCCACAAATTTGAACACAGCAGTGAAAAGCAAAAACCAATAGTAATCGAATGACATATAGTCAAAAAGACTTCAGTTTAGGGGGTATTCACTAACAAACTTTCGCTTTTCCCAATATAAGGTCAAAATCCCCAAAATACTATTTTCCTATAAATCCTAAACGAAACGATGTCCCACAAATTTGAACACAGCAGTGAAAAGTGAAAAGCTGAAACCAATAGTAATCGAATGACATAGTTTTTATTCAAAAAGACTTCAGTATAGGGGGTATTCACTAACAAACTTTCATTTTTCCCAAAATAAGGTCAAAATCCCCAAAATACTATTTTTCCTATAAATCCTAAACGAAACGATGTCCCACAAATTTGAACACATCAGTGAAAAGCTAGGACCACTAGTAATCGAATGACATATAGTCTTTATTCAAAAAGACTTCAGTATAGGGGGTATTCACTAACAAACTTTCATTTTTCCCAAAATAAGGTCCAAATCCCCAAAATACTATTTTTCCTATAACACCTAAACGAAACGATGTCCCACAAATTTGACCACATCAGTGAAAAGCTAGAACCAATAGTAATCGAATGACATATAGTTTTTATTCAAAAAGACTTCAGTATAGGGGGTATTCACTAACAAACTTTCATTTTTCCCAAAATAAGGTCAAAATCCCCAAAATACTATTTTTCCTATAAATCCTAAACGAAACGATGTCCCACAATTTTGAACACAGCAATAGAAAGCTAAAACTAATAGTAATCGGATCATATAGAGTTTTTATTCAAAAAGACTTCAGTATAGGGGGTATTCACTAACAAACTTTAATTTTTCCCAAAATAAGGTCAAAATCCCCAAAATACTATTTTTCCTATAAATCCTAAACGAAACGATGTCCTACAAATTTGAACACATCACTGAAAAGCTAGAACCAATAGTAATCGAATGACATATAGTTTTTATTCAAAAAGACTTCAGTATAGGGGGTATTCACTAACAAATTTTCGCTTTTCCCAATATAATGTCAAAATCCCCAAAATACTATTTTTCCTATAAATCCTAAACGAAACGATGTCCCACAAATTTGAATACAGCAATGGAAAGCTAAAACCAATAGTAATTGGATGACATAGAGTTTTTATTCAAAAAGACTTCAGTATAGGGGGTATTCACTAACAAACTTTCGCTTTTCCCAAAATAAGGTCAAAATCCCCAAAATACTATTTTTCCTATAAATCCTAAACGAAACGATGTCCCACAATTTTGAACACAGCAATAGAAAGCTAAAACTAATAGTAATCGGATCATATAGAGTTTTTATTCAAAAAGACTTCAGTATAGGGGGTATTCACTAACAAACTTTAATTTTTCCCAAAATAAGGTCAAAATCCCCAAAATACTATTTTTCCTATAAATCCTAAACGAAACGATGTCCTACAAATTTGAACACATCACTGAAAAGCTAGAACCAATAGTAATCGAATGACATATAGTTTTTATTCAAAAAGACTTCAGTATAGGGGGTATTCACTAACAAACTTTCGCTTTTCCCAAAATAAGGTCAAAATCCCCAAAATACTATTTTTCCTATAAATCCTAAACGAAACGATGTCCCACAAATTTGAACACAGCAGTGAAAAGCAAAAACCAATAGTAATCGAATGACATATAGTCAAAAAGACTTCAGTTTAGGGGGTATTCACTAACAAACTTTCGCTTTTCCCAATATAAGGTCAAAATCCCCAAAATACTATTTTCCTATAAATCCTAAACGAAACGATGTCCCACAAATTTGAACACAGCAGTGAAAAGTGAAAAGCTGAAACCAATAGTAATCGAATGACATAGTTTTTATTCAAAAAGACTTCAGTATAGGGGGTATTCACTAACAAACTT
This sequence comes from Phania funesta, assembly GCA_963932375.1. Classification (NCBI taxonomy): domain Eukaryota; kingdom Metazoa; phylum Arthropoda; class Insecta; order Diptera; family Tachinidae; genus Phania; species Phania funesta. The sequence goes on along the minus strand of OZ010652.1, from coordinate 74,384,358 downwards.
TCATTTTTCCCAAAATAAGGTCAAAATCCCCAAAATACTATTTTTCCTATAAATCCTAAACGAAACGATGTCCCACAAATTTGAACACATCAGTGAAAAGCTAGGACCACTAGTAATCGAATGACATATAGTCTTTATTCAAAAAGACTTCAGTATAGGGGGTATTCACTAACAAACTTTCATTTTTCCCAAAATAAGGTCAAAATCCCCAAAATACTATTTTTCCTATAACACCTAAACGAAACGATGTCCCACAAATTTGACCACATCAGTGAAAAGCTAGAACCAATAGTAATCGAATGACATATAGTTTTTATTCAAAAAGACTTCAGTATAGGGGGTATTCACTAACAAACTTTCATTTTTCCCAAAATAAGGTCAAAATCCCCAAAATACTATTTTTCCTATAAATCCTAAACGAAACGATGTCCCACAATTTTGAACACAGCAATAGAAAGCTAAAACTAATAGTAATCGGATCATATAGAGTTTTTATTCAAAAAGACTTCAGTATAGGGGGTATTCACTAACAAACTTTAATTTTTCCCAAAATAAGGTCAAAATCCCCAAAATACTATTTTTCCTATAAATCCTAAACGAAACGATGTCCTACAAATTTGAACACATCACTGAAAAGCTAGAACCAATAGTAATCGAATGACATATAGTTTTTATTCAAAAAGACTTCAGTATAGGGGGTATTCACTAACAAATTTTCGCTTTTCCCAATATAATGTCAAAATCCCCAAAATACTATTTTTCCTATAAATCCTAAACGAAACGATGTCCCACAAATTTGAATACAGCAATGGAAAGCTAAAACCAATAGTAATTGGATGACATAGAGTTTTTATTCAAAAAGACTTCAGTATAGGGGGTATTCACTAACAAACTTTCGCTTTTCCCAAAATAAGGTCAAAATCCCCAAAATACTATTTTTCCTATAAATCCTAAACGAAACGATGTCCCACAATTTTGAACACAGCAATAGAAAGCTAAAACTAATAGTAATCGGATCATATAGAGTTTTTATTCAAAAAGACTTCAGTATAGGGGGTATTCACTAACAAACTTTCGCTTTTCCCAATATAAGGTCAAAATCCCCAAAATACTATTTTTCCTATAAATCCTAAACGAAACGATGTCCTACAAATTTGAACACATCACTGAAAAGCTAGAACCAATAGTAATCGAATGACATATAGTTTTTATTCAAAAAGACTTCAGTATAGGGGGTATTCACTAACAAACTTTCGCTTTTCCCAAAATAAGGTCAAAATCCCCAAAATACTATTTTTCCTATAAATCCTAAACGAAACGATGTCCCACAAATTTGAACACAGCAGTGAAAAGCAAAAACCAATAGTAATCGAATGACATATAGTCAAAAAGACTTCAGTTTAGGGGGTATTCACTAACAAACTTTCGCTTTTCCCAATATAAGGTCAAAATCCCCAAAATACTATTTTCCTATAAATCCTAAACGAAACGATGTCCCACAAATTTGAACACAGCAGTGAAAAGTGAAAAGCTGAAACCAATAGTAATCGAATGACATAGTTTTTATTCAAAAAGACTTCAGTATAGGGGGTATTCACTAACAAACTTTCATTTTTCCCAAAATAAGGTCAAAATCCCCAAAATACTATTTTTCCTATAAATCCTAAACGAAACGATGTCCCACAAATTTGAACACATCAGTGAAAAGCTAGGACCACTAGTAATCGAATGACATATAGTCTTTATTCAAAAAGACTTCAGTATAGGGGGTATTCACTAACAAACTTTCATTTTTCCCAAAATAAGGTCAAAATCCCCAAAATACTATTTTTCCTATAACACCTAAACGAAACGATGTCCCACAAATTTGACCACATCAGTGAAAAGCTAGAACCAATAGTAATCGAATGACATATAGTTTTTATTCAAAAAGACTTCAGTATAGGGGGTATTCACTAACAAACTTTCATTTTTCCCAAAATAAGGTCAAAATCCCCAAAATACTATTTTTCCTATAAATCCTAAACGAAACGATGTCCCACAATTTTGAACACAGCAATAGAAAGCTAAAACTAATAGTAATCGGATCATATAGAGTTTTTATTCAAAAAGACTTCAGTATAGGGGGTATTCACTAACAAACTTTAATTTTTCCCAAAATAAGGTCAAAATCCCCAAAATACTATTTTTCCTATAAATCCTAAACGAAACGATGTCCTACAAATTTGAACACATCACTGAAAAGCTAGAACCAATAGTAATCGAATGACATATAGTTTTTATTCAAAAAGACTTCAGTATAGGGGGTATTCACTAACAAATTTTCGCTTTTCCCAATATAATGTCAAAATCCCCAAAATACTATTTTTCCTATAAATCCTAAACGAAACGATGTCCCACAAATTTGAATACAGCAATGGAAAGCTAAAACCAATAGTAATTGGATGACATAGAGTTTTTATTCAAAAAGACTTCAGTATAGGGGGTATTCACTAACAAACTTTCGCTTTTCCCAAAATAAGGTCAAAATCCCCAAAATACTATTTTTCCTATAAATCCTAAACGAAACGATGTCCCACAATTTTGAACACAGCAATAGAAAGCTAAAACTAATAGTAATCGGATCATATAGAGTTTTTATTCAAAAAGACTTCAGTATAGGGGGTATTCACTAACAAACTTTAATTTTTCCCAAAATAAGGTCAAAATCCCCAAAATACTATTTTTCCTATAAATCCTAAACGAAACGATGTCCTACAAATTTGAACACATCACTGAAAAGCTAGAACCAATAGTAATCGAATGACATATAGTTTTTATTCAAAAAGACTTCAGTATAGGGGGTATTCACTAACAAACTTTCGCTTTTCCCAAAATAAGGTCAAAATCCCCAAAATACTATTTTTCCTATAAATCCTAAACGAAACGATGTCCCACAAATTTGAACACAGCAGTGAAAAGCAAAAACCAATAGTAATCGAATGACATATAGTCAAAAAGACTTCAGTTTAGGGGGTATTCACTAACAAACTTTCGCTTTTCCCAATATAAGGTCAAAATCCCCAAAATACTATTTTCCTATAAATCCTAAACGAAACGATGTCCCACAAATTTGAACACAGCAGTGAAAAGTGAAAAGCTGAAACCAATAGTAATCGAATGACATAGTTTTTATTCAAAAAGACTTCAGTATAGGGGGTATTCACTAACAAACTTTCATTTTTCCCAAAATAAGGTCAAAATCCCCAAAATACTATTTTTCCTATAAATCCTAAACGAAACGATGTCCCACAAATTTGAACACATCAGTAAAAAGCTAGGACCACTAGTAATCGAATGACATATAGTCTTTATTCAAAAAGACTTCAGTATAGGGGGTATTCACTAACAAACTTTCATTTTTCCCAAAATAAGGTCAAAATCCCCAAAATACTATTTTTCCTATAACACCTAAACGAAACGATGTCCCACAAATTTGACCACATCAGTGAAAAGCTAGAACCAATAGTAATCGAATGACATATAGTTTTTATTCAAAAAGACTTCAGTATAGGGGGTATTCACTAACAAACTTTCATTTTTCCCAAAATAAGGTCAAAATCCCCAAAATACTATTTTTCCTATAAATCCTAAACGAAACGATGTCCCACAATTTTGAACACAGCAATAGAAAGCTAAAACTAATAGTAATCGGATCATATAGAGTTTTTATTCAAAAAGACTTCAGTATAGGGGGTATTCACTAACAAACTTTAATTTTTCCCAAAATAAGGTCAAAATCCCCAAAATACTATTTTTCCTATAAATCCTAAACGAAACGATGTCCTACAAATTTGAACACATCACTGAAAAGCTAGAACCAATAGTAATCGAATGACATATAGTTTTTATTCAAAAAGACTTCAGTATAGGGGGTATTCACTAACAAATTTTCGCTTTTCCCAATATAATGTCAAAATCCCCAAAATACTATTTTTCCTATAAATCCTAAACGAAACGATGTCCCACAAATTTGAATACAGCAATGGAAAGCTAAAACCAATAGTAATTGGATGACATAGAGTTTTTATTCAAAAAGACTTCAGTATAGGGGGTATTCACTAACAAACTTTCGCTTTTCCCAAAATAAGGTCAAAATCCCCAAAATACTATTTTTCCTATAAATCCTAAACGAAACGATGTCCCACAATTTTGAACACAGCAATAGAAAGCTAAAACTAATAGTAATCGGATCATATAGAGTTTTTATTCAAAAAGACTTCAGTATAGGGGGTATTCACTAACAAACTTTAATTTTTCCCAAAATAAGGTCAAAATCCCCAAAATACTATTTTTCCTATAAATCCTAAACGAAACGATGTCCTACAAATTTGAACACATCACTGAAAAGCTAGAACCAATAGTAATCGAATGACATATAGTTTTTATTCAAAAAGACTTCAGTATAGGGGGTATTCACTAACAAACTTTCGCTTTTCCCAAAATAAGGTCAAAATCCCCAAAATACTATTTTTCCTATAAATCCTAAACGAAACGATGTCCCACAAATTTGAACACAGCAGTGAAAAGCAAAAACCAATAGTAATCGAATGACATATAGTCAAAAAGACTTCAGTTTAGGGGGTATTCACTAACAAACTTTCGCTTTTCCCAATATAAGGTCAAAATCCCCAAAATACTATTTTCCTATAAATCCTAAACGAAACGATGTCCCACAAATTTGAACACAGCAGTGAAAAGTGAAAAGCTGAAACCAATAGTAATCGAATGACATAGTTTTTATTCAAAAAGACTTCAGTATAGGGGGTATTCACTAACAAATTTTCGCTTTTCCCAATATAATGTCAAAATCCCCAAAATACTATTTTTCCTATAAATCCTAAACGAAACGATGTCCCACAATTTTGAACACAGCAGTAGAAAGCTAAAACTAATAGTAATCGAATGACATATAGTTTTTATTCAAAAAGACTTCAGGATTGGGGGTATTCACTAACAAACTTTAATTTTTCCCAAAATAAGGTCAAAATCCCCAAAATACTATTTTTCCTATAAATCCTAAACGAAACGATGTCCCACAAATTTGAACACAGCAGTGAAAAGTGAAAAGCTGAAACCAATAGTAATCGAATGACATAGTTTTTATTCAAAAAGACTTCAGTATAGGGGGTATTCACTAACAAACTTTCATTTTTCCCAAAATAAGGTCAAAATCCCCAAAATACTATTTTTCCTATAAATCCTAAACGAAACGATGTCCCACAAATTTGAACACATCAGTGAAAAGCTAGGACCACTAGTAATCGAATGACATATAGTCTTTATTCAAAAAGACTTCAGTATAGGGGGTATTCACTAACAAACTTTCATTTTTCCCAAAATAAGGTCAAAATCCCCAAAATACTATTTTTCCTATAACACCTAAACGAAACGATGTCCCACAAATTTGACCACATCAGTGAAAAGCTAGAACCAATAGTAATCGAATGACATATAGTTTTTATTCAAAAAGACTTCAGTATAGGGGGTATTCACTAACAAACTTTCATTTTTCCCAAAATAAGGTCAAAATCCCCAAAATACTATTTTTCCTATAAATCCTAAACGAAACGATGTCCCACAATTTTGAACACAGCAATAGAAAGCTAAAACTAATAGTAATCGGATCATATAGAGTTTTTATTCAAAAAGACTTCAGTATAGGGGGTATTCACTAACAAACTTTAATTTTTCCCAAAATAAGGTCAAAATCCCCAAAATACTATTTTTCCTATAAATCCTAAACGAAACGATGTCCTACAAATTTGAACACATCACTGAAAAGCTAGAACCAATAGTAATCGAATGACATATAGTTTTTATTCAAAAAGACTTCAGTATAGGGGGTATTCACTAACAAATTTTCGCTTTTCCCAATATAATGTCAAAATCCCCAAAATACTATTTTTCCTATAAATCCTAAACGAAACGATGTCCCACAAATTTGAATACAGCAATGGAAAGCTAAAACCAATAGTAATTGGATGACATAGAGTTTTTATTCAAAAAGACTTCAGTATAGGGGGTATTCACTAACAAACTTTCGCTTTTCCCAAAATAAGGTCAAAATCCCCAAAATACTATTTTTCCTATAAATCCTAAACGAAACGATGTCCCACAATTTTGAACACAGCAATAGAAAGCTAAAACTAATAGTAATCGGATTATATAGAGTTTTTATTCAAAAAGACTTCAGTATAGGGGGTATTCACTAACAAACTTTAATTTTTCCCAAAATAAGGTCAAAATCCCCAAAATACTATTTTTCCTATAAATCCTAAACGAAACGATGTCCTACAAATTTGAACACATCACTGAAAAGCTAGAACCAATAGTAATCGAATGACATATAGTTTTTATTCAAAAAGACTTCAGTATAGGGGGTATTCACTAACAAACTTTCGCTTTTCCCAAAATAAGGTCAAAATCCCCAAAATACTATTTTTCCTATAAATCCTAAACGAAACGATGTCCCACAAATTTGAACACAGCAGTGAAAAGCAAAAACCAATAGTAATCGAATGACATATAGTCAAAAAGACTTCAGTTTAGGGGGTATTCACTAACAAACTTTCGCTTTTCCCAATATAAGGTCAAAATCCCCAAAATACTATTTTCCTATAAATCCTAAACGAAACGATGTCCCACAAATTTGAACACAGCAGTGAAAAGTGAAAAGCTGAAACCAATAGTAATCGAATGACATAGTTTTTATTCAAAAAGACTTCAGTATAGGGGGTATTCACTAACAAACTTTCATTTTTCCCAAAATAAGGTCAAAATCCCCAAAATACTATTTTTCCTATAAATCCTAAACGAAACGATGTCCCACAAATTTGAACACATCAGTGAAAAGCTAGGACCACTAGTAATCGAATGACATATAGTCTTTATTCAAAAAGACTTCAGTATAGGGGGTATTCACTAACAAACTTTCATTTTTCCCAAAATAAGGTCAAAATCCCCAAAATACTATTTTTCCTATAACACCTAAACGAAACGATGTCCCACAAATTTGACCACATCAGTGAAAAGCTAGAACCAATAGTAATCGAATGACATATAGTTTTTATTCAAAAAGACTTCAGTATAGGGGGTATTCACAAACAAACTTTCATTTTTCCCAAAATAAGGTCAAAATCCCCAAAATACTATTTTTCCTATAAATCCTAAACGAAACGATGTCCCACAATTTTGAACACAGCAATAGAAAGCTAAAACTAATAGTAATCGGATCATATAGAGTTTTTATTCAAAAAGACTTCAGTATAGGGGGTATTCACTAACAAACTTTAATTTTTCCCAAAATAAGGTCAAAATCCCCAAAATACTATTTTTCCTATAAATCCTAAACGAAACGATGTCCCACAAATTTGAATACAGCAATGGAAAGCTAAAACCAATAGTAATTGGATGACATAGAGTTTTTATTCAAAAAGACTTCAGTATAGGGGGTATTCACTAACAAACTTTCGCTTTTCCCAAAATAAGGTCAAAATCCCCAAAATACTATTTTTCCTATAAATCCTAAACGAAACGATGTCCCACAATTTTGAACACAGCAATAGAAAGCTAAAACTAATAGTAATCGGATCATATAGAGTTTTTATTCAAAAAGACTTCAGTATAGGGGGTATTCACTAACAAACTTTAATTTTTCCCAAAATAAGGTCAAAATCCCCAAAATACTATTTTTCCTATAAATCCTAAACGAAACGATGTCCTACAAATTTGAACACATCACTGAAAAGCTAGAACCAATAGTAATCGAATGACATATAGTTTTTATTCAAAAAGACTTCAGTATAGGGGGTATTCACTAACAAACTTTCGCTTTTCCCAAAATAAGGTCAAAATCCCCAAAATACTATTTTTCCTATAAATCCTAAACGAAACGATGTCCCACAAATTTGAACACAGCAGTGAAAAGCAAAAACCAATAGTAATCGAATGACATATAGTCAAAAAGACTTCAGTTTAGGGGGTATTCACTAACAAACTTTCGCTTTTCCCAATATAAGGTCAAAATCCCCAAAATACTATTTTCCTATAAATCCTAAACGAAACGATGTCCCACAAATTTGAACACAGCAGTGAAAAGTGAAAAGCTGAAACCAATAGTAATCGAATGACATAGTTTTTATTCAAAAAGACTTCAGTATAGGGGGTATTCACTAACAAACTTTAATTTTTCCCAAAATAAGGTCAAAATCCCCAAAATACTATTTTTCCTATAAATCCTAAACGAAACGATGTCCCACAAATTTGAACACAGCAGTGAAAAGTGAAAAGCTGAAACCAATAGTAATCGAATGACATAGTTTTTATTCAAAAAGACTTCAGTATAGGGGGTATTCACTAACAAACTTTCATTTTTCCCAAAATAAGGTCAAAATCCCCAAAATACTATTTTTCCTATAAATCCTAAACGAAACGATGTCCCACAAATTTGAACACATCAGTGAAAAGCTAGGACCACTAGTAATCGAATGACATATAGTCTTTATTCAAAAAGACTTCAGTATAGGGGGTATTCACTAACAAACTTTCATTTTTCCCAAAATAAGGTCAAAATCCCCAAAATACTATTTTTCCTATAACACCTAAACGAAACGATGTCCCACAAATTTGACCACATCAGTGAAAAGCTAGAACCAATAGTAATCGAATGACATATAGTTTTTATTCAAAAAGACTTCAGTATAGGGGGTATTCACTAACAAACTTTCATTTTTCCCAAAATAAGGTCAAAATCCCCAAAATACTATTTTTCCTATAAATCCTAAACGAAACGATGTCCTACAAATTTGAACACATCACTGAAAAGCTAGAACCAATAGTAATCGAATGACATATAGTTTTTATTCAAAAAGACTTCAGTATAGGGGGTATTCACTAACAAATTTTCGCTTTTCCCAATATAATGTCAAAATCCCCAAAATACTATTTTTCCTATAAATCCTAAACGAAACGATGTCCCACAAATTTGAATACAGCAATGGAAAGCTAAAACCAATAGTAATTGGATGACATAGAGTTTTTATTCAAAAAGACTTCAGTATAGGGGGTATTCACTAACAAACTTTCGCTTTTCCCAAAATAAGGTCAAAATCCCCAAAATACTATTTTTCCTATAAATCCTAAACGAAACGATGTCCCACAATTTTGAACACAGCAATAGAAAGCTAAAACTAATAGTAATCGGATTATATAGAGTTTTTATTCAAAAAGACTTCAGTATAGGGGGTATTCACTAACAAACTTTAATTTTTCCCAAAATAAGGTCAAAATCCCCAAAATACTATTTTTCCTATAAATCCTAAACGAAACGATGTCCTACAAATTTGAACACATCACTGAAAAGCTAGAACCAATAGTAATCGAATGACATATAGTTTTTATTCAAAAAGACTTCAGTATAGGGGGTATTCACTAACAAACTTTCGCTTTTCCCAAAATAAGGTCAAAATCCCCAAAATACTATTTTTCCTATAAATCCTAAACGAAACGATGTCCCACAAATTTGAACACAGCAGTGAAAAGCAAAAACCAATAGTAATCGAATGACATATAGTCAAAAAGACTTCAGTTTAGGGGGTATTCACTAACAAACTTTCGCTTTTCCCAATATAAGGTCAAAATCCCCAAAATACTATTTTCCTATAAATCCTAAACGAAACGATGTCCCACAAATTTGAACACAGCAGTGAAAAGTGAAAAGCTGAAACCAATAGTAATCGAATGACATAGTTTTTATTCAAAAAGACTTCAGTATAGGGGGTATTCACTAACAAACTTTCATTTTTCCCAAAATAAGGTCAAAATCCCCAAAATACTATTTTTCCTATAAATCCTAAACGAAACGATGTCCCACAAATTTGAACACATCAGTGAAAAGCTAGGACCACTAGTAATCGAATGACATATAGTCTTTATTCAAAAAGACTTCAGTATAGGGGGTATTCACTAACAAACTTTCATTTTTCCCAAAATAAGGTCAAAATCCCCAAAATACTATTTTTCCTATAACACCTAAACGAAACGATGTCCCACAAATTTGACCACATCAGTGAAAAGCTAGAACCAATAGTAATCGAATGACATATAGTTTTTATTCAAAAAGACTTCAGTATAGGGGGTATTCACAAACAAACTTTCATTTTTCCCAAAATAAGGTCAAAATCCCCAAAATACTATTTTTCCTATAAATCCTAAACGAAACGATGTCCCACAATTTTGAACACAGCAATAGAAAGCTAAAACTAATAGTAATCGGATCATATAGAGTTTTTATTCAAAAAGACTTCAGTATAGGGGGTATTCACTAACAAACTTTAATTTTTCCCAAAATAAGGTCAAAATCCCCAAAATACTATTTTTCCTATAAATCCTAAACGAAACGATGTCCCACAAATTTGAATACAGCAATGGAAAGCTAAAACCAATAGTAATTGGATGACATAGAGTTTTTATTCAAAAAGACTTCAGTATAGGGGGTATTCACTAACAAACTTTCGCTTTTCCCAAAATAAGGTCAAAATCCCCAAAATACTATTTTTCCTATAAATCCTAAACGAAACGATGTCCCACAATTTTGAACACAGCAATAGAAAGCTAAAACTAATAGTAATCGGATCATATAGAGTTTTTATTCAAAAAGACTTCAGTATAGGGGGTATTCACTAACAAACTTTAATTTTTCCCAAAATAAGGTCAAAATCCCCAAAATACTATTTTTCCTATAAATCCTAAACGAAACGATGTCCTACAAATTTGAACACATCACTGAAAAGCTAGAACCAATAGTAATCGAATGACATATAGTTTTTATTCAAAAAGACTTCAGTATAGGGGGTATTCACTAACAAACTTTCGCTTTTCCCAAAATAAGGTCAAAATCCCCAAAATACTATTTTTCCTATAAATCCTAAACGAAACGATGTCCCACAAATTTGAACACAGCAGTGAAAAGCAAAAACCAATAGTAATCGAATGACATATAGTCAAAAAGACTTCAGTTTAGGGGGTATTCACTAACAAACTTTCGCTTTTCCCAATATAAGGTCAAAATCCCCAAAATACTATTTTCCTATAAATCCTAAACGAAACGATGTCCCACAAATTTGAACACAGCAGTGAAAAGTGAAAAGCTGAAACCAATAGTAATCGAATGACATAGTTTTTATTCAAAAAGACTTCAGTATAGGGGGTATTCACTAACAAACTTTCATTTTTCCCAAAATAAGGTCAAAATCCCCAAAATACTATTTTTCCTATAAATCCTAAACGAAACGATGTCCTACAAATTTGAACACATCAGTGAAAAGCTAGGACCACTAGTAATCGAATGACATATAGTTTTTATTCAAAAAGACTTCAGTATAGGGGGTATTCACTAACAAACTTTCATTTTTCCCAAAATAAGGTCAAAATCCCCAAAATACTATTTTTCCTATAAATCCTAAACGAAACGATGTCCCACAATTTTGAACACAGCAATAGAAAGCTAAAACTAATAGTAATCGGATCATATAGAGTTTTTATTCAAAAAGACTTCAGTATAGGGGGTATTCACTAACAAACTTTAATTTTTCCCAAAATAAGGTCAAAATCCCCAAAATACTATTTTTCCTATAAATCCTAAACGAAACGATGTCCTACAAATTTGAACACATCACTGAAAAGCTAGAACCAATAGTAATCGAATGACATATAGTTTTTATTCAAAAAGACTTCAGTATAGGGGGTATTCACTAACAAATTTTCGCTTTTCCCAATATAATGTCAAAATCCCCAAAATACTATTTTTCCTATAAATCCTAAACGAAACGATGTCCCACAAATTTGAATACAGCAATGGAAAGCTAAAACCAATAGTAATTGGATGACATAGAGTTTTTATTCAAAAAGACTTCAGTATAGGGGGTATTCACTAACAAACTTTCGCTTTTCCCAAAATAAGGTCAAAATCCCCAAAATACTATTTTTCCTATAAATCCTAAACGAAACGATGTCCCACAATTTTGAACACAGCAATAGAAAGCTAAAACTAATAGTAATCGGATCATATAGAGTTTTTATTCAAAAAGACTTCAGTATAGGGGGTATTCACTAACAAACTTTAATTTTTCCCAAAATAAGGTCAAAATCCCCAAAATACTATTTTTCCTATAAATCCTAAACGAAACGATGTCCTACAAATTTGAACACATCACTGAAAAGCTAGAACCAATAGTAATCGAATGACATATAGTTTTTATTCAAAAAGACTTCAGTATAGGGGGTATTCACTAACAAACTTTCGCTTTTCCCAAAATAAGGTCAAAATCCCCAAAATACTATTTTTCCTATAAATCCTAAACGAAACGATGTCCCACAAATTTGAACACAGCAGTGAAAAGCAAAAACCAATAGTAATCGAATGACATATAGTCAAAAAGACTTCAGTTTAGGGGGTATTCACTAACAAACTTTCGCTTTTCCCAATATAAGGTCAAAATCCCCAAAATACTATTTTCCTATAAATCCTAAACGAAACGATGTCCCACAAATTTGAACACAGCAGTGAAAAGTGAAAAGCTGAAACCAATAGTAATCGAATGACATAGTTTTTATTCAAAAAGACTTCAGTATAGGGGGTATTCACTAACAAACTTTCATTTTTCCCAAAATAAGGTCAAAATCCCCAAAATACTATTTTTCCTATAAATCCTAAACGAAACGATGTCCCACAAATTTGAACACATCAGTGAAAAGCTAGGACCACTAGTAATCGAATGACATATAGTCTTTATTCAAAAAGACTTCAGTATAGGGGGTATTCACTAACAAACTTTCATTTTTCCCAAAATAAGGTCAAAATCCCCAAAATACTATTTTTCCTATAACACCTAAACGAAACGATGTCCCACAAATTTGACCACATCAGTGAAAAGCTAGAACCAATAGTAATCGAATGACATATAGTTTTTATTCAAAAAGACTTCAGTATAGGGGGTATTCACAAACAAACTTTCATTTTTCCCAAAATAAGGTCAAAATCCCCAAAATACTATTTTTCCTATAAATCCTAAACGAAACGATGTCCCACAATTTTGAACACAGCAATAGAAAGCTAAAACTAATAGTAATCGGATCATATAGAGTTTTTATTCAAAAAGACTTCAGTATAGGGGGTATTCACTAACAAACTTTAATTTTTCCCAAAATAAGGTCAAAATCCCCAAAATACTATTTTTCCTATAAATCCTAAACGAAACGATGTCCCACAAATTTGAATACAGCAATGGAAAGCTAAAACCAATAGTAATTGGATGACATAGAGTTTTTATTCAAAAAGACTTCAGTATAGGGGGTATTCACTAACAAACTTTCGCTTTTCCCAAAATAAGGTCAAAATCCCCAAAATACTATTTTTCCTATAAATCCTAAACGAAACGATGTCCCACAATTTTGAACACAGCAATAGAAAGCTAAAACTAATAGTAATCGGATCATATAGAGTTTTTATTCAAAAAGACTTCAGTATAGGGGGTATTCACTAACAAACTTTAATTTTTCCCAAAATAAGGTCAAAATCCCCAAAATACTATTTTTCCTATAAATCCTAAACGAAACGATGTCCTACAAATTTGAACACATCACTGAAAAGCTAGAACCAATAGTAATCGAATGACATATAGTTTTTATTCAAAAAGACTTCAGGATTGGGGGTATTCACTAACAAACTTTCATTTTTCCCAAAATAAGGTCAAAATCCCCAAAATACTATTTTTCCTATAAATCCTAAACGAAACGATGTCCCACAAATTTGAACACAGCAATAGAAAGCTAAAACTTATAGTAATCGAATGACATAGAGTTTTTATTCAAAAAGACTTCAGTATAGGGGGTATTCACTAACAAACTTTTATTTTTCCCAAAATGAGCTCAAAATTCCCAAAATACTATTTTTCCTATAAATCCTAAACGAAACGATGTCCCACAAATTTGAACACAGCAGTGAAAAGTGAAAAGCTGAAACCAATAGTAATCGAATGACATAGTTTTTATTCAAAAAGACTTCAGTATAGGGGGTATTCACTAACAAACTTTAATTTTTCCCAAAATAAGGTCAAAATTCCCAAAATACTATTTTTCCTATAAATCCTAAACGAAACGATGTCCTACAAATTTGAACACATCACTGAAAAGCTAGAACCAATAGTAATCGAATGACATATAGTTTTTATTCAAAAAGACTTCAGGATTGGGGGTATTCACTAACAAACTTTCATTTTTCCCAAAATAAGGTCAAAATCCCCAAAATACTATTTTTCCTATAAATCCTAAACGAAACGATGTCCCACAAATTTGAACACAGCAGTGAAAAGTGAAAAGCTGAAACCAATAGTAATCGAATGACATAGTTTTTATTCAAAAAGACTTCAGTATAGGGGGTATTCACTAACAAACTTTAATTTTTCCCAAAATAAGGTCAAAATTCCCAAAATACTATTTTTCCTATAAATCCTAAACGAAACGATGTCCTACAAATTTGAACACATCACTGAAAAGCTAGAACCAATAGTAATCGAACGACATATAGTTTTTATTCAAAAAGACTTCAGTATAGGGGGTATTCACTAACAAACTTTCATTTTTCCCAAAATAAGGTCAAAATCCCCAAAATACTATTTTTCCTATAAATCCCAAACGAAACGATGTCCCACAAATTTGAACACAGCAATAGAAAGCTAAAACTAATAGTAATCGAATGACATAGAGTTTTTATTCAAAAAGACTTCAGTATAGGGGGTATTCACTAACAAACTTTCATTTTTCCCAAAATAAGGTCAAAATCCCCAAAATACTATTTTTCCTATAACACCTAAACGAAACGATGTCCCACAAATTTGAACACATCAGTGAAAAGCTAGAACCAATAGTATTCGAATGACATATAGTTTTTATTCAAAAAGACTTCAGTATAGGGGGTATTCACTAACAAACTTTCATTTTTCCCAAAATAAGCTCAAAATTCCCAAAATACTATTTTTCCTATAAATCCTAAACGAAACGATGTCCCACAAATTTGAACACAGCAATAGAAAGCTAAAACTAATAGTAATCGAATGACATAGAGTTTTTATTCAAAAAGACTTCAGTATAGGGGGTATTCACTAACAAACTTTCATTTTTCCCAAAATGAGCTCAAAATTCCCAAAATACTATTTTTCCTATAAATCCTAAACGAAACGATGTCCCACAAATTTGAACACAGCAGTGAAAAGTGAAAAGCTGAAACCAATAGTAATCGAATGACATAGTTTTTATTCAAAAAGACTTCAGTATAGGGGGTATTCACTAACAAACTTTAATTTTTCCCAAAATAAGGTGAAAATCCCCAAAATACTATTTTTCCTATAAATCCTAAACGAAACGATGTCCCACAAATTTGAAGACAGCAATAGAAAGCTAAAACTAATAGTAATCGAATGACATAGAGTTTTTATTCAAAAAGACTTCAGTATAGGGGGTATTCACTAACAAACTTTCATTTTTCCCAAAATAAGCTCAAAATTCCCAAAATACTATTTTTCCTATAAATCCTAAACGAAACGATGTCCTACAAATTTGAACACAGCAATAGAAAGCTAAAACTAATAGTAATCGAATGACATAGAGTTTTTATTCAAAAAAGTTCAGTATAGGGGGTATTCACTAACAAACTTTAATTTTTCCCAAAATAAGGTCAAAATCCCCAAAATACTATTTTTCCTATAAATCCTAAACGAAACGATGTCCCACAAATTTGAATACAGCAATGGAAAGCTAAAACCAATAGTAATCGGATGACATAGAGCTTTTATTCAAAAAGACTTCAGTATAGGGGGCATTCACTAACAAACTTTCGCTTTTCCCAAAATAAGGTCAAAATCCCCACAATACTATTTTTCCTATAAATCCTAAACGAAACGATGTCCCACAAATTTGAACACAGCAGTGAAAAGCAAAAACCAATAGTAATCGAATGACATATAGTTTTTATTCAAAAAGACTTCAGTATAGGGGGTATTCACTAACAAACTTTCGCTTTTCAGAAAAATAACGTAAGCAAAACGATGTCCCAAAAATTCGATCACGGCAATGGAGAGCCTAAAACAATATTAATTGATTGGCATATAGTTATTATTCAAAAAAACTTTAGTATAGGGTATTTAGTATTCATTAACAAACTTTAATTCTTACCAAAAAAAATACGTGTTAATAAAATCTAACGACGAAAACAAAAATAAAAAAAATTGTACCTTAATAACTTATACTTAGTATAGTAGTGCAGGTTTTCCATCCCTGTGTCAGTAATTTGTTGCCACAATTCATAAATTTTGATCTCATATTCAGATAAGGTAACACTATTGACATAATTCACCACCATAGAAATAAAAATTTAACAAAAACAGCTGTTACGGTTTGCCGTTTTCTTCAGAGTTTCATTTATTCACAACGATAAAATTTTCTTGTTCAGCGCTGTATATTTCAGTACATTAGCAAAAAATACATAGTTGCATCATTTAGTATTGCAAGATTTTGAGAGATTTTGCTAAAATCTAATTCGTAAGTAGATTTTGTTTTGTATGAGAAATCTGGTGGAAATTAACTAGATTTCGCTCAAAATCTCATAAGTACCAGATTTTGCGTAGATGTAAATGTAGTATAAGGCACTTGTATCGATGAGACTTGAATGTAAATGAATTTTTTGATTATTCGTAAACAAAACAAAATAGTTTGACATTAAAATTGGGTAAAGAAAGGAAATCAAAATTTAAGTAAAAAATTGTCACCTGCAGTAGTAATGCCACCTGCTTACATATACCTTGCACTATACATTACCTAAACCAACATATGATATCAAAATGTAAACAAAAAGTTATAATAATAAAATTAATATTTTTTTTTTTACCATAAAAAATTAAAGTTTTGAAGTTAAAGAATTTTTACACTCCAAATATAATATTGCTGTTCCATAAAGGGTAAGTGTTAGCTGTAATGAAAAATAAAACTTAATTAATTAAGTTATTATTATATAGTTTTTGTTCTCTTGCAAAGCGAAGAAAACTTGGCGAACATTAGAGGCAATGTGTGTAACAAAGTGCCCAGTGGAATACTGGAGAACGACATACCTGTGAAAATGGAACTAAAAGCTGCGAGTACTAATGGACCAACTGTAAGTATAGTGCAAAATCTGAAAATATAAATAAAAAAACAATCATTAAAAGAGATATAAACATTTTTATATCTGTGGCTAAACGATGAAAGCGTAAAAGTCTTTAAAAGAGCGTAACAAATGCGTGTACATTTTTTCAAACAATTGTTCTATGTGCTGCACAACACTGCTCTATATACGCGAACATAAACTATGCTGAGAACATGGAAACAATCTCGATCAGAAACAAAAATTGATGCTCAAACAGAACAGCAACTTATGCACGTATTCTCCACACAAAAGAACACGACACATTTTCCCCGTTATTCTGCCGCCGCTCTCTCCATGTGCGAACAATTTTGTGGCTAGCCAGGACGTAGTGTTATGTAAGTTGTCTACCTTTTAGAGGTTTTAATAATGACTTATTTTAACACTAAACCTACCGACATATTATATATACCTATTTCTACCGATGGCGGTCAAATGACCGCTTTTGAAATAAACGTCTTTTCCAGTTGAATGTTATTAATACAGAATTTAACATAAACAATAAACACAAAATAATTATCATATTTGAAAAACATTTGTTTTTCGGGCTCTTGGAGTACATTTTTAGAAAGAAGGCTCGCAACTGAAAAATTATATGTTACTAATTTACATACAATTCCTTATTCAAACTGAAATAAAATTTATTCATTTTCGCACTTTTTATAGATGGAGGATCCCTCCCGTAAACATTTCCTACAAACATATTTTTTACATATAGAGCGAATGTTTATGGTTTTATTTTGTTTGCAATATCCAATTTGACACGTTTTTCGTCTTTCAGTATATCGCAGTATTCGGTGGCAAGTTTCTCTGCCAACTGAAATAAAAATTCTTGTCGCGATATCCTTTTCCAGTTGATTTCTCATATAAAATCCAAGCATTTATAGCAGCTAAATCCAGAATGTTGAAAAATACCTGGAGAGGCCATATATTAGATTTAGATTTTGTGCTGTACTTTCTAGCCATTTGAGCCGTCATAGTTTCAGGTATAAATTTTCCTGTTTCTTAAATTTTTACATATGTATTTATGCTGCGAACTTAGTAAGAGAACTGTTTTGTTCGGTTTGCTTTTGTAAATTGTTAGAGTACAATTATTTGATTTGTAAAGCTGCGTTGAAAAACGTGCCATTTTGTCCTTCTTCTGCAGGTTTGGGTAATTCCCTCTTATTCGCCTGAATAGTTCCTACTAAGGTAGTTCTTTTTGATAAAAGTTTTGTTGCTAAATGGTTCAGTGAGTTTGAGAACAACAAAGTGGTATTGCTGATGGCCTCGTCTCATTTTTTCCCCAAATACGGAAATCCATTCACAATATATTTACTTTCAACGTCCGATGCCAACCAGAACTTGATTCCGAACTTATCAAGTTTATTGGGCATATATTGTGTAAATCGGCATCTCGATTTTGTTGCAAATAGCTGTTCATCACTGCACCTGGTTTGTAGCAGTTTTTACTATTTTCTATAACTGCGTTCCATACCTTGGAGATGAGAGCAAATTTGTTAGTCTGCAGATGCTGGGTCCTCTTGCTTCTTCTATCAAAACGCATAAATCGCATAATTTCTGTAAAACGATTTCTGTTCATTGTTCGTGAAAAAAATGCAGGACCCAATTTCTTATTCCATAAATAAACGTTAAAGTTTTTTGTTTCATATCCACCACGTGCATATAAAATTGCAATGAAAGCATCTAACTCTTCTAAAGTTATACTCCATTCAGATCCTAAAACTCGACGTGCTTCTGATTCGGTGCACATTTTTATATGATTCATAATTCCCTGATCAAGTATCAATGAAAATGCACTTCTTACTTTGCCCATTTATAATGTTGCGTTTCGCATATCCCGTTGGCCTTGATATTTCTCTGAAAATTGTATGAAGCGGAGAAACAGTTCCATCAACTGAAGTTTCAATATTCTGATCGTTTTCTTCACATTCGTCTTCAAACCTGGAGAACAATCTCTTTCTTCTTCGTCCCCTACGCGTGTTCACAATGTTCTCTTCCTCATTAGAGAAGTGTCTAATGGATCACATATACTATCCTCAATCCCAGAATTTTTTTCTTCATCTACTTCAGAGCATAGTTCGCTTATATTATTTATTTCTTCCACCAATTTTTTTGGATTAACATTTTAGATCTACATTTTTTAATTTGTATTTGTATAATTCACCAATAATAAAATGCAGAAATTAGTACTTACTACTTTTATTTGTTATTACCCAAAGTTTGTAGCCTATTTTATTATTACAAATAAAACTAATCACGTCGAAAATATTTGTAATGCAGCGTACAGAGCCAGTAATATAATTGGAATGATTGCTATTTTTCCTCACCTCGTGAGTTACCAGCAGTCGCTTTTTTTACGTTTCCCTAGACCACAATCGGATGACATTTTCTTGGAAAACTACTGTTTTGTGTTAAGTTTGAGATTTCAATGCAGAAACTTCATAAAATTTCATATATATTCTAGCGGTCAAAAGACCGCGCAGACAACGGTAGAGTATATATTATTATCAGGAAAAATGAAAGAAGAGAAATATATATTGAAAAATAAAGCAGCTACATATACATATATTATAGAAAAAGTCGTGTAGTAAGTTCAAGAAAAATAAAAACCTGGAAGTTTTTATTGTTTTTTTTCCGAACTACAAATATTATTAATTATCAAGTAATTTTAATTTTTAGGCTTGAGTTCGTTTTTCTTTCTATTCAGAAAGCGAATTATTTATTTTAATATGGACAACCTTGAAACAGTAAAAGTTTTTAATTTTATTAGACATCTAGCTGAATGGAATGCATTTTCTATGCCGCTACACACATTATCAACATTCTTCGTGTCTTATATACAAATTGTGTGTCTAAAAAACTTCTATTTATACCAACATTTAAGACAAATGGAATACGAGAATGAATTATTTCTCAATTTTTGAATTGTTTCATATTATACTCCTTTACTGTTTCAAGGTTGTCCATATTATAATAATGTCGTGTGTACGTCCCTGGTAAAAATGATAATGCAGGACGTTATTAATGCATGTGATTGCGATAAGGAAGAAGTGGACGACAACAATACTTTTTCAAGGAGCAATAATAAAAACATTGCTGAAAAGAAGAAACGATGGAGGAGGGATCGATGG
This sequence comes from Phania funesta, assembly GCA_963932375.1. Taxonomy (NCBI): domain Eukaryota; kingdom Metazoa; phylum Arthropoda; class Insecta; order Diptera; family Tachinidae; genus Phania; species Phania funesta. The sequence goes on along the minus strand of OZ010652.1, from coordinate 74,363,952 downwards.
ATAGCGTTACCGAGCCCACAGAATATAAACAGAATACCCAACAATGACATTTGAAAAATCGTGTAATCAGGTGTCATGCGTTTTTACATACAAAATTTTAAATTAACCCGATTACATGAAAGAGATAGCTTAATTAGAAACGATAAGGTTTTTTATCTCTCTTATATAATCGAGGTAATGTTGTTGTGAGTTGTCGCGTCTAATTAGTAGTCTATGACCGAGCCTTCAAGTGGACTAAAAGGAAGCAAAGCGGCCTTTTTCTTTTGGATTGGCTAAGAGTGAAGAAGGCAAGTTGTGGCAAGGGGCAGCAGAAGTGTGTGTGCAATTAAAATAAAGAAAACTCATTGTGCCTAGATAATGCGAAAGACAGAAAATAAGAAATAAAAATTAAACACAAAGTTTTATATCCTTTATTAAAAAAAAAGAGAAAAAAAACAAGAATTTTAAACTTATTAACAAAAACTACCAAACAAAAATTAAACAAATAGTTGATATATGCCATATTGAGCAATATAAAGTGAAGAAAAAAATACAAAATTAAAAGTAAAACTTAAAAATACTAAAATCCATAAAACTAAAGTGAAAAATAAAATAGAACTAAGATAGACCTAAATAAGGCGAAAAGACAATATAAATAAAATAAAGCTAAAATAAAACTAATTAAAAGCCCCCAACAAGCGATAAGAAAAACACCGCCAGCCACAACCAACGAGGGAGCAGCAGCCATTTTGTGCACCGGCCATCAGGCAGCGCGAGGTATACTGCCTTAAGACCACCGGACAACGCTGACAGACACACGTACGCTGTAAAATATATATATATATATATATATATATATATATATATATATATATATATATATATATATATATATATATATATATATATTTTTAGAATTATAATCAGGTATAAGAAAAAAATTAACATACCGCGTCGTTGACCATTCCTCTTGTGTTTCTTGCGGCAAGAGAGCTCAGGTCCAGGTCGTTCTTCTCGCCCGTAGGGAGTTTTGCCCCGTGTTTTTTCTTTGCCTTAAAAAGGTTCAAAAAAAGAGGGAAGATATATATATATGTAGACAAGCCACAAAGATTTTCTTTAAGACGTACCATAAGTAACGGGGATACGAAACGAACGGACGGCAGTTACGACGAATCATATAGGCCGATCAGGAAGCTATGTCAAAGAATAAGAAACGTCAGTTTGCCTATTAACTCTTTTATATATTTGTTTGCTTATTAAATTTTTTTTTGCTATTAAATTGTTTGTATTATCCAATATATTTATTATGGTTTTCGTTTTGTAAATATTAATTTAAAAAATTTTTTTTTTATTGATCTCCCATTCATATTATTATACATACATATACATATCTTGGAAAATTAGTCGTTTCAAAAAAAAAAACACTTTTATTTGTTAATTTGGAATGTAATAAATTTTTCTACAATTTTATAATGAAAATTCAGTTTTTATAATGAGTGAGTAAGCTCCAGGTATAGGAAGGTGATGAGGAGGTAAGTAGTGAAAACGTTTGGGATAGCCAATAGAAAGGAATGGCCGTGGTTATCATGGTGGAGTCCTTACGGATTCCAGAGGGTGGGAGGCCGAAGTTAGCGAACACCTGCTAACCGGAATTGAATTGTGAAAGGGAATGAGTATGTGGGTAAACAGGTTTCTTTTTTTTCTACAATCCACTTTCGGGCCTCTATTATTTTCAATTTTTTTTTATAGATTTTTTTTAAGCCTGGCATGAGTTTTTTTTGTAAGTCGGTGTGGAAATACCCAGGTTGGTTGGCGAAGAACCACCCCAAGACGGCGAGCCCTAGCCGGTGCTAAACGCCATCATGTAAGCACGGCCAACGATCTGGCAACCACGAAAGCACATAAACAACATATTATAACATAAATACACCGTCCATTACAATAATTCTCTTTCTGAATAGAAAGAAAAACGAACTCATGCCTAAAAATTAAAATTACTTGATAATTAAAAACCTGGAGTTTAACCATTTTTATTAGTCTCAAAAGCTGTCATTTGACCACTCTGGTAGGCTTAGTGTTAATAAAGGAAGTGTTCGGAATATATATGTACATGCAACGCGTCTTCCATTTTATTGGTTAATCACTTTGTCCAATAAAAATTCAGCGCGTGTTTTCTTCTACAAAATTTTGTTTTGGTAGAAGTTGTTTAAGGTGTAAATTCACTCTTGTGGAGAATTTTGCACAGACAAGTCAATTTGTGAAGTAAATATGGCTAAATACAATTTATTAGTATTTGTTATAATTATGTTATTTAATTATTGTTATGCATCGGTTTTCCTGGAAGAAAAGTTTTTGGATGGTACTTGTTAACGTAGTATATTTTCTTCGTTTTCTCAAATTTCATATATACATATGTACATATATTTGCAGACTCCTGGGAAGATAATTGGGTATATAGCAAGCATCCAGGAAAGGAACTCGGTAAATTTGTTCTAAATTCGGGGATCTTTTACAACAATGTGGAATATGATAAAGGTACGATGAATAATCAATGAATATCCAATGTACATATATTAAATAGGTACGTGTCACATGCCGTACGTAGCAGTTTGTTTTATAGGCAAATCTGTCATTTAGTGGTTTATTACAGTTTGGTTACATTTAGGTAGTTTATTGAAATCCGTCGAGCACAGAGAATTGAAAAATTAGAAATAAAAACATTTTGGAAGTTACGGCACCCAAAAGTTTTCACAAAATGCGATATTTCGAAATAAAATCGGACCAAATGGGTATTATATGAAAGCTAATCATAATTTCTACCAACTGACGTGTATTTACATAGAAAAGAAGAAACCCATTAAGAGGCACCTGATTATAAATTGTTTGTTTGATTCTTTAATATTTCCGAATACCGGCTTCGCTTACTAAAGATTCGCCTTCGGCCGGGGGCAAAGTTTTTTTCTTCTTTGGTATGACAAAAACCAGCTTCGTTTAGTAAACACCAGCTTCGCTTACTAAAAATTATACTATGATCATCAATGTAGGCAGCATACGTTTCCGAATATTTACTCTAATTACAATTTTATATCAACATTTCAGAGGCTTATAATTTGGAAGATTGGGGTTTCGATAATTTTTTTATTCAATATTTTCTCTTTTTTGTTATGCTATGTACATTTTTTTTGTCGACGGGGTTCCGCTAAACTAGATTTAAGCCATGAATTCGCTTTCATAAAGACATCGATCTGTGTTTACTGAAAAGCATACGAAATATGTATATAAAGCTAGCAAGTATATGCTTGATACGAGAAGCAAATTATTCAAATTTTCATGTGTTTACAGTTCTTGATACTTAGGGGTACGTTTACAATAATTGGTTTAACACCCATTAAGTTTACAGAATTGTGAAACCATTTTGAATCTACAAACTAAAATTAATACGCTTCATTGAAATGTTACACAAATTGGTTTAAAAATTTAGAACGAATTTTTTAACATCATACACAATTTTTCAAAAAAGGGGTTTGTTTATTTTATTTAAAAGGATTTCCTCGCGTTTGTTGTGTTTTTATGATTGCACTTTGTAATGACTAACAACTTTCTAAAACAAAATTCTTGCTACTTTGATCATTGTCAATTCATCTAACGGTAACATCGCATGATCTACTAGATCCTGAAGTGAAAATAATTTTGTGTTGTGAGACACTTCCTTCTTTACGCACGAATGTCCGAAGCGTGGTATTGTCCAATATATTGTCCTTGCAGATCTTCTATCTCATAAAGAGCTCTTCCAATTCTTTTCCTAATCTTGCATTTCACGAACTTCGGGTTGAATTTAGCATTACAAAATCTTTTGAAATCGCTCTGTGAGTGATTTTTCCTGAAGACTTTTTGACCTTCAATAAAACTCGTAGGTTTAGATCTCTTGTTATATGCCTAATTTGCCTTTTTATGGGCTACCTCGAGGTTTTTTTTCTTTTTTATTGATTTTCTCCCCGATAAGTTGAAGTCTATCATTTCTCTCGATTGACAGGTAAGTAAAGGTGAAACAGAAGACGAACTTAAAGCTCTAATTCTGGTGATGGAATGTGAGTCTGCTAGACTACCATAGTTGTATATTTCTTTCCTAATGATGTTGAACGACTTCCTCTACCCATCAACGATTATCCACGACTAACTAACTGTGCTCTCCTTGTACTGAATGAGTCGCAATAGGTTGGTATAGTTGCTAAATTACGGGTTAAATTCTTAGCTGTCGAGTGTTGGGTTTGTGCATACTGCATTATTAAGCAAATGGAGCATTTTAATTTTATTTTTACTTTGTAAGGAAAGAAGAATTTTTTGTCTACAGGATACAGGGTGTCCGCCGGGAAGATATACTACTTTGTTTATAATTTTTGATTAAATGAAATATAATGGATCGTATATTTATAAATGTTTTATATAATGTCGGCAATTATGTATGGAATACAGTATCAGATACATGTCCGCCTCTGTTAGCTTCACAAATGGGACCCCTTTGAACACATTTGTCATTACATTCTCACACATTTCACGCGGTATTTCATTAATTTCATCACGAATATTTTGTTTAAGTTGCTCCAGCGTTTCTGGTTACCGTTTCAGTTTAAAAGAAGTAAGGTCCAACGATTCCTCCTGACAAAATTGCACACCAGATTGTCACTTTTAATGCAAATGTGACTGATGAATAATTTGAGGGTTTTCCATTGCCCAGAACCGACTATTTTGTTTACTCGCATATCCATTCAAATGAAAATGTGCCTCGTCATTCATTATGATTTGTCATGGGCGAGCTGGAGAATCCTATTGGCATATGTACGGCGGCGTAAATGGTCTTCTGGAAGAAGCTCTTTGTCAACTGAACCTTAAATGCAAATCTTTGTGCAAAATTGTGGCCAAAGTTGTTCTTTGAAGACCAAGCACCTGAGCACGGTGTCGAATTGAGGTTGATGGATTGTTTTGAACACTTTCTTGAACAGCAGTAATGTTTGTTTTCAGCCGATCTTGCAGTACGTTGTGGTCCATGCTTGGGCCTATCAGCTACAGTCCCTCTTACTTCGAAATCATTCACTACACGATAAATAGTGCGTCTTGTTGGCACATTGTTTCTCCCAAAAATTGCAACTAACTTTCTCAACATCACAGTAATCGATGATTGATTTTAATAAAATGTTTTAACGATTTAATCACGTAGGTTTACCGAATATTTTCCCATAATAAATTTGCCACGTCTATTATATGAACTGTCAAGACTAATGTTTACCAAAATTGCGGCAAAACAAAGTAGTATATCTTCCCGGCGGACACTCTGTATTTTTTTACTTTAAATATGCGGCTAAAGAAAACATACGGGTGGTTAAGAAGTTTGTGTTTGCTGAATTCAAAATGAGGGCTATATAAAAAGTTTTTGCTTAGATGAAAATTTAGTATGCGAACAAAACGTAATTTTCACCTCAGGATAATTAATGTCTTCGCTAATCTATTGTTCAGATTCCCATACAAGGGCTTAAACAATATGCTTATAAATCCTACGACCTTATCACAACGGACAACTATCCACTCGTTGTCTACAGTTCGGACTTGTAAGTGTATAAGATTTACTAACGAAATTCTTACAATATTATTCTATTACTTGCGTCAAAATGAACGAACACCCTAATAATAAAATTTGTTAAAGTTTCTAATAACGCCCCACGTTGGGCACCATACATGTTACGCGCTGCTATGGTATGAAAGCAAAAAACTTAAATGCGGTGGTCAAGAAGCAAGATAAAGGTGTCCGACAACCTCCATCAGAGGCATTAGGTTCTTTGATTTTATTTCCTTTGATTATCAAAACACACTAAAGGAACACTTGTTTGTACACTACCACAATAAGTTTATTATTAAAAAAAATCCTCGCGTCTGTTTTTTATGTCTGAACTTTCTAACGTCTTGCTAACAACTTCCTAAAACAAAATTCTTCCTTCTTTGATATACCTTTTCTTTCTTAAATGCGTAATACAATTTGACATTGTCATGCCACTACGTCTTGACTAGCCATAAATTTGTTCGCATATTGAGAGAGCGTCTGCAAAATAATGTGTAGATGTTTTTGTTTCAGTTTGAGTATATTTTTTGTTTCTCATCGAGATTGTATGGATGCTTTTGCATAGTTTATGTACGAGTGTTTACAGACGAGCGCACACACCACACATACTTTTTATTTTGCCTGTGTATTTTGTTTGTGTAATGTCATAACTGATGCTTTTTTCTAATCTTTTATTCATTGAATCTTTTCTTTTAAAGGAAAATTTACAATATAATATAACATAACTGTTCTTATTAAATAAAGAAGCAAAAATTATATAGCTCTGAAAAATTGTTAAAATAAAATAGAAATTGTGTACTAAAAATAAAAAAATTTATTTAAAACTATAAAATTAACAACGGACAATAAGGAAATAATAAAATTTTTGGACTAGATACAATTAAAGATCGTCACAAGTATGGCCGAGTGCCATCAATGTAAAAGTGCAATACGTGGTGAAACTGGTCTCATGTGCGAAGGAATATGTAAGAAGGTGTATCATTGTTCAAAGAAATGCTCAGGTCTAGACCAATATTCTCGAGGAATACTAGAAGCCGGTGGATTAATTCATTTTATATGTGAGGATTGTCTTCAATATATACATAACCTAGATGAAGCACTGATATTAGTCCAAGAGAATGTTGAAAAAACCAGTAATTACTTAGCTGAATATAAAGGCATTAAAACAAAACGAAAATGAAATTAAAAATCTACTTGAAGCAATTGAGAAAAGATACAACGAAAGATTAAGAAAATTAGATGAGGCACAAAAACATTGTGAAATAAATGTAAAAGAAATTAAAAAAGTTTACGAAAAAATAAATGAACAAAAAAACAATAACAAACAAATGTTAAAACAAATAACTTATCATTTGCTGGTGCATTGAAAAAAAATATAGTGATGCCGGATTAAAATAAACAAAACCCGCTTGTTTTAAAACCAAAAGAAAAACAAACTGTTATAAAAACTAAAGAAGATTTAAATAAAAAAGTTAATCCATCGAATTTTAAAATTTTAAATGTGGAAAAAAGAAAAATGGATCTGTTATTATACAAAGTGAAAATAATGAAGAAAGGGAAAAAATTAAAGAAGCATTGCAGAATGAAATGAGTGATTTATATGAAATTAAAGTTCCCAATCAAATGGAAATGAAAATAAAACTAACTGGTATGACTTTTAAATTCACGGAGAATGAAATTGTGGAAAAACTAAGAAGGCAAAATGATATACTCTACGAAAGCAAACTTGAAGTTATAAAAATACTTGAATATAAGAAAAATGGTCGTGTAATATACAATGCAATAATTAAAATAGATAAAGAATCATATATCAAAGTAATGAATGTTCAGAAAGTTAATATTGGATGGGAAAAGTGCAGAATTTATGAAGGTACTGATATCATGCAATGTTACAAGTGTAGCGGATATAAATTTAATTTAATGTGGAAGCGAAGTGAAAACGGAACAAGAAGCAAAAATAAAAGCTCTGAAGAAAATAATACTTTAATAATAGTAAAGGGTATTACAAATTTTAAACAGTTGTTTGATTCTTTAAAACAAACAATAATATATACGTGGCAATAGTTATTTACATAAGCAATTAACTAATCGGATAAAAATAAGTAAATAAATGATCGCCTAGCAATGATTGAGTGCAGTGCATGCAAGTCAGTGATTAGGGGTGAAACGGGGATTAGATGCAATGGTGTATGCGGTAAAATATATCATTGCACAAAAAAATGTTCGGGCATAGACCAAAATTCTATCGGAGTGTTAGAAGCAAACAATTTTGTGCGTTTTATTTGTGAAGATTGTATGCAATATATAAGAAATGTAGATCTTGTATTAAGTGAAATTCAAGATGGTGTCAGAGTAAATAAACAAAACCTTAAAGAATACAGAAGAGAATTTGAGACATATTTGAGACAGAACGAAAATGAAATAAAACATTTGTTGGAGGCAATAGAAAAAAGGTATGAACAAAGGCTCAATATACTAGATAATACTCAAAAGACTTGTGAAAAAAATGTAAATGAAATTAAAAAACTTTTCGGCACAACAAAAGAACACGAAAATAAAAATGATGAAAGGTGTAACAACATAGAACAAGCTAATGTTAAGATGTGCAATGAGATAAAAAAGGTGATAAAGGAGACAAATGTCAAACAAAATAAGCTAACATTTTCCGATGCATTGAAAAATAACGTAGCATTGCCAGAAGTAAAAAATCAGGGACCATTAATAGTTAAGCCGAAAGAAAAACAAAAAATTGAAAAAACAAAAGATGATTTAAATAAAAAAGTAGATCCGGAAAATTTTAAAATTACAAACATTGAAAATCGAAAAAATGGAACATTAGTCATACATAGTGAAAACATAGAAGAAAGGCAAAAGATTAAAACTGCTATCGAAACGAAAATGAGCGAGAAGTATGAAGTGAAAGTTCCAAATGATATTGAAATGTCTGTGGTTTTAACGGATATGACATTTAAGTACGAAGATACAGAAATGATCGAAAAATTAAGAAAACAAAATCAAATTCTAGGACATAGCAAAATTGAATTAATCAAAATATATGAAATTAAAAGAAATAATAAATCTGTTTTTAACGCGAAATTGAAAATTGATAACGAAACATACCCAAAAATATTAGCAGCACAGAAAGTAAATGTTGGATGGGAGAAATGTAGAATCTTTGATGGTACGGAAATAATACAGTGTTTTAAATGCAGAGGTTTCAATCATAAATCTGTGGATTGTAAAAATGAAGAAACATGTTTTAAGTGTCATGGAAAGCATAGAGCAAAAGAATGTAATAAAGAGCAAATCAATAAATGCATTAACTGTAAAAGATCAAATGAAAAGTTCAACTTAGGTCTTGACGATAATCATATTACTTCAAGCAAAGAGTGTCCTGTATATAAAAATAAGTTAAAGTTAAAAAAAAGAAGAATGGGTTTATTTGATTAACAACTAAAGAGTATACATGGCATTTACACAAATATACAAGGTTTAACTAACAACTTTAATCAGCTTGAGGCAATCGCTAGTATCGATAAACCAGATTTTATAATTCTCACGGAAACTCATATAACTGATAGAATGGATGAAAATGAAACAAATATAGAAGGATTCCATCAGTTTATTACGCTTTCCAATTCTTCAAGAACTGGGGGCTTAGTAATATATTTCAATAATGACTGGCAAATCAGATTGATATGTGAGAAAGTGAGAGATTTTAAACACTGGATAAGTGCATATTATGTCAAATATCGAGAAATGTCCTTTATTATAACAGCAATATATCGATCACCAAGCAGTCAGGAACTAGAATTTTATGAAGTTTTTGCAGCTATACTTGAAGAATTAAGTGAAAAAAATACAGATATTATTATCGCTGGAGACTTTAATGTAGATTGGGCAAAAGAAAGCATCTATAGGAGCAAATTGGAACAAATTATTAATGATAATGGACTAAAACAATTAGTGAAAAACTATACTAGAATCACACGCGAGACGAAAACTATAATTGATTATGTTATAACAAATAATGCCAATATTAATGTAAATATCAGTAATTCAAATAAAATATCCGATCATGAAATTATAGAGATTAATGTTGAACATACTAATAAAAAAAACTGCACATGAAACCGGAAAAACAATCGATTTTTTTAAATATGGTAAAAATAAATTCCAAAGAATAATTAGCCAAACACTTAAATTTGATGAAGGTTTAGAGTTAAACACTAATGTAAATAATTTTGATGAAGCAATTGAAAACAATATAAAAAGACTAACAATTAGAAAAAAAATTTATGAAAAAAGCATTAAAAACAAATGGTTCAATAAACAATTGCAAACACTTAAAGCCGAAAAAATTATGAAATACAACATAGCCAAATCTGAAAACACTTATGCAGCATGGTATAATTACAGAATAGCAAGAAATAAATACGAAGTTAAACTTGAAAACGAAAAAAATGCATATATAAACAAAAAAATTACTAATACCAAAGACCAAAGAAAAATGTGGAATAATATAAAAAATTTAGTGCTAAAGAAACCCAAATCTGTGATACAAAATGTGATATTTAACAATGTGGAATATAAGAACAATCATGAAATAGCAAACCATTTTAACGAATATTTTGTTGAAAGTATTAAGGAAATCAGAAATAATATAGAGGGTGTGCAATATATTAATCATATAAATATGAGAAATACTAGATTTGAATTTCGTTCAATAAATATAACAGAATTAAAGAATACGTGTAAAAGCATCAACAAGAAACCGGACTATAATAATGTTAATATTAAACTGATGTTGGAAAATTGGAACTTAATTGGTGATAAACTTTTAAATACCATTAACAAATCTCTAGATACTGGAGTTTTTCCTGAAAATTGGAAAACTTCTATGGTAACACCAATTGAAAAAATAGTAAAGACAAATAAATGCGAAGAATTTCGGCCAATAAACACACCAAAAACATGTGAGAAAGTTATCGAGAAAATTGTAAAACAACAACTAGAAGAATACTTGGAAAAAAATAATCTTTTATCTAAATACCAATCGGGTTTTCGAAAAACATTTTCATGTGAAACAGCTGTGAATTACGTTATAAATAGGTGGAAAAAACTTGAACAAAATAAGAAAATTATGGCAATTTTTCTAGACTTTAAACGGGCGTTTGAAACCATAGATAGAGAATTATTACTGCAAAAATTATTCTGTTTCGGAATACAGAATAGAGAGTTAAATTGGTTTAAATCATACCTGACAAATAGAAAACAGATAACGAAAGTTAACGATTTCAAATCTGCCACAATCGATAATGGATATGGTGTACCACAGGGATCAATATTGGGTGCTCTATTATTTATTATTTATATAAATGATATGCCCAATATAATTAAAAAATGCGAAATAGTGTTATACGCAGATGATACCCTGATATTTAGTGAATCAGAATCAGACGAACAGTGTCACAGAAATCTAACACAAGATATCGAAATTGTAAATAATTGGTTGAAAATGAATAAACTTAAACTTAATGAAGATAAAACAAAGATAATGGAAATAAATATGGACAATAGTTTTGTTTTTAAAATTAATAATAAGGTAATAGAAAAAATTAAATACTTGGGATTTATAATAGACAAGAGAACACATGGAATATATTTGCAAGAAAATTGGCAGAAAAATTGGATTCTTTCAGAGAATAAGAAACAGGGTATCCATATTGACAGCGATTAATATATATAATACCATAATAAAACCCCATTTTGTATTCGGTTCAACAATACTATATACATGCTGCACAAACTTACAAATAGAAAGACTGCAGAAACTTCAAAACAGGGCTATGAGGTCGATCATAAAGTGCAATAGGCTTACACCAATACAATTCATGCTGGACACACTAAAATGGCTAAATATAAAGCAGAGGCTTCAACTTAATACTTTTACCTTTATCCATAAGATGAAAATAGGCAACGCACCAGAATATTTAACGGAACAACTTAGATATGTAAATGAAAGCCAACCATATAATCTTCGCAATGCAAAAGATTTTAGAATACACAGGGCTATAAACAACACAACGAAGAGATGTCTATTATATAAAGGACTACAATTATTTAATCACCTGCCATATTATATAAAGATGAAAGTAATATTAATATATTCAAAAGAAATTGTGTATTTGTTATTAAGAACACTACTCATCAGAGCATTTAAAAAAGAAATTGTAAAGAAAACTAATTTTTATCATTGTAATTATAAAGTATTTCGAATACTACTTAAATAAATAAAAAAAAAATAATCTTAAATCAACGGATTGTAAATTTGAAGAAGTATGTTATAAATGTCACGGCAATCATAAATCTAAAGAATGCACAAAAAATGTTATAAATAAATGTATAAACTGTGAAAGAGTGAACAAAAGATTGAACCTTGACCTGGATGAGAATCATGCAACAACAAATAGGGAATGTCCAGTTTTTCAAAACAAACTAAACGCGAAGAGAAGAAGGATAGGCCTAGCGGCATAACAACCATGGCAAATATACGGAATATACACTAATATACAAGGTTTAGTAAATAACATTAACCAGATGGAGATACTTTTAGAAACAAAACAGCCAGAATTCGTTATTTTATCGGAAACTCACTTACCTACAGACGTGGGCGAAGCCGAAACACAGTTAACAGGTTACAATCAATTCTCATCTCTATCGAACTCAAAAAGAACAGGTGGAATTACAATATATTTTAAAAAGAAATGGAAAGTAAGAAAGATCGCCGAAAATTTGTTGATTCGAAAATGTGGATAATAGCATATATGGTGCATAATAACAACAACAAATTTATTGTAGCTGCTGTATACAGGTCCCCAAGCAGTTCAGAATATGAATTTTTGAAAGCATTTGCAGATATCGTAGAAGAACTAAATGAAATAAACTGTGACATTATAATAGCGGGTGACTTTAATATAGATTCGTATAAAGAAAGTTTTTATAAAAACAAAATTAAGCGTATACTCGATGATAATGGCCTTAAGCAAATAATAGAAGAATTCACGAGAATTACAAAGAACTCCAAAACTTTAATAGATTATATAGTAACGAATAATCGAAATATCTCGGCAAAGGTTAACAGTACGAATAAAATTTCGGACCACGAAGCAATAGATATAATAATAGATAGTGATAAATATAATCCTAATAAAAACACCAATAAAGAAATTGAAATATTTAGATATAATAGACACCAATTTAACATTGAAATACAAAATTTACAAAAAATAATAAACAACAATAATGACTTAAACCACAACGTCAATCTCTTCGATGAATACTTAAGAAACGTAATAAAAAAAATTAACTATAAAGAAAATATATAGAGAAAATTTTAAATGTAATTGGTTTAACGATGAAATTCGGCGAATAAAAAGAGAAAAAATTTATAAATATCAAATCGCAAGATACGAAAATACATACGAAGCATGGACAAATTACAAAAAAATTCGAAATATTTACAAAATCAAAATTCAAAATGAAGAAAGGAAGTATGTAAATAACAAAATCACTTCTGCCAAAGATCAAAAAGAAATGTGGAGAGAAATAAAAAATCTAATTTAAAAAAAATCTAAAAATACAATTGAAACTGTGATATTTAATAATGTAGAATATAAGAATAATTTGATAATAGCTGAAAATTTTAACAATTACTTTATAAATAGCGTGAAAACAATAAGATCCGAGATAAGCAATGTGCAATATATTCAAAACGTTCCAGTGATAAATTCCCAATATAAATTCCGTGCAATAACGTTAGAAGAATTAAAAGTAATATGTAAGAACTTAAAAAATAAGCCAGACTTTTATAGGATAGATACTAGAATAATACTCAATAGCTGGCATATATTAGGAAAAGTAATGCTTCATATAATAAACAAATCTTTAGAAACAGGCGTATTTCCGGAAAACTGGAAAACCTCAATGGTAACCCCCATTGAAAAGGTGTCAAAAACAAAAAATGTGAAGAGTTCCGACCAATTAATACGATGATGACTTGCGAAAAATATTAGAGAAGGTGGTAAAAGAACAATTAGAACAATATGTGGAATCTAAAAATATATTATCAAAATACCAATCTGGATTTAGAAAGAATTTCTCATGCGAAACAGCAGTAAACTACGTTATTAATAGGTGGAAAAAAGTTGAAAAAAATAATAAAATTATTAGCATATTCCTTGATTTTAAAAGAGCCTTCGAAACCATTGATAGGCATATTCTTCTACGGAAACTACATTGCTACGGAATTAGAGATACAGAATTAAAATGGTTTGAATCATATATGACGGGAAGGAAACAAATAACAAAAGTGAACAACATGCAATCTAATTCAGTTACTAACGAATATGGAGTACCACAAGGCTCAATTCTGGGAGCGTTATTATTCATAATATAAATAAATGATTTACCAAAAATGTTGGAAAAATGTGAAGTAATTCTATATGCAGATGATACGCTTATCTTTACAGAAGGTGAATCGAATCAACAATGCTACGATAATCTTACACAAGATATGGAACGTGTTAGCATGTGGCTAAAAATGAACAAACTTAAATTGAACGAAAACAAAACGAAAATATTAGAAATAAATACAAATAGTAACCAAGTTTTTAAAATAAATAATCAAGTGATAGAAAAAGTGGATCAGATAAAATATTTAGGATTTGTTAATGATAAAGAACTGAAATTCAAAGAACTATATATGTAAAAAAATTGGCAAAAAAATTTGTTTTTTCAAAAGATTAAGAAAGCATATATCAGTTATAACGGCAATAAACATATATAATACCATAATGAAACCGCATTTTGAGTTCGGGTCTACAATTTTATATTCATGCTGCACTACACAACAGATAGATCGACTACAAAAACTACAAAATAGAGCAATGCGAATCATATTAAAATGCAACAGATACACATCAATCAACTTTATGCTTGAATCTCTAAAATGGTTAAACATAAGACAGAGGCTTACACTCAACACTTTAAATTTTATACAAAAAATGAAACGTGGAGAAGCACCGGAATATTTAAACGAACAAATAGTATATGTCAGGGAAGCACAACCATACCAGTTAAGAAATATGAAAAATTGAAAGAGTACACTCAACGGCAATGCAACGAAATCTTTTTTACAAAGGCTTACAACTTTACAATACATTACCAAATTATATTAAAAATGAAAGTAATCAAAATCTAGTTAAGAAGCAAATCTCCTTTTTTGTAAAGTACAATTTATATTAGAGCTAAAACACAATAATATCAAATTTAAATATTTGTATATATATGAAAAGTATTATTAATGCTAATAAATCATTAAATAAAAAAAAAATAAGTATTCAAATCTTATATCTAATATATTACTTATTAATTATTACCAATGTAATAACGAATTCCCTGTATTCAAATTATAATAACCATCTACTATTGGGTTAGGGGATGCCATCTCGCCAGGCTCAATATGTCTGTTCAGTTTCTGGTGCCAATGAAACTGCAGTGAGTCGCGTGCCAGCTTGTTGGGATGAACCACTAGTTTGTTTACGTAATTGGACGAGTATGTTTTTGTTTGTTCTTGGATAACGGGTTCCCGGGTTCTAGATCTCAATGGATATTTTTATTTCTTATATACCAAGGAGCTCATACGATGAGATGTAAAATCCTAGACTGTCTTCTTTGTAGCTTCTGGATGTTTGATGCACAAGCAGTACCCCACAACTGAATGCCATATGACCATATTGGCTTTATAACGGATATGTATAAAAGTACTTTGTACTCCAAAGCCAAAGTTGAGTTGGGACTTATTAGCCAATGCAGTTGATTTGTTCGAAGCTTTATGGACGTTATTTTTGCCTCAATGTGCCGGGACCAAGTTAGGCGTCTATCTAGGTGGATGCCTAAATATTTAACGTGTGGTTCCGCTGGCTCAGTGGTATTTGTTATCGTTATTGGGGGACAATTTAGCCTCCTGATGGAAAACGTTACTTGAGTACATTTCGAAGGATTTACCTTAATCCTTCACTTATTTAACAAGCATCTAGCTCGTGAATGTGGGCCTGCAGTTTTTCAGATGCAACCTTTGGATCATTACACGCACTTGTAAAGGCAGTACCGTCTGCAAACGTTGATGTATATGGGCTTGTTGGCATATAGACGGTGTATTAAAGCGGCCCTAGTATACTACCTTGGGGCACTCCTGCAGAGGATCTGCCTTTTTTAGAAAACTGATCTTTTGACCTTACTTTCAACGTTCTATCAATCAAATAGCTCTTCAGAAGCTTGTGGGAGTTTACAGGAAGAACTCGAGATATTTTCGCCTAGGAAAAGTCAATAAATAAACCTGAACAGTTGATTATTTTCAAATGCGTTCTTGCTGGGAAGACTTAGGACTCGCCTTTCTTATGGTTATGGTTATATATCGATCCATTCCTGTTTGCACCATTGTATAGGATTTTTTATATTACCTGGTTTGTTGTACTGTATTTGGTATAGTGCCTGTAATGTTTTTTTTTGTGGAATTTTAGTTTCTTCTGGTGTTGTTATTTGCGAAGATAAGTTTATATTTCCAGATAAAGAACGCGTTCGGTCAATTGGCCTGGCGGTTAAAAACGCACTGTCATCTTTTTTTATTATTTATATTGTTCATTGCACTATTAGCATTTGTACAACTAAAAGAGTAATAAGCATTGTTGTTATTACCTTTTGTTTAAACCGGTTTGCCCATGCACAATGTGCGATGGCTGGACAGATTTATGGCTAGACAAGATGCCATGTCTCAGAAATAAGAGAGAAGAGAAGGGTTGTTTGTCAAATACCAACAATAAGGTAGCCGAGAAAATTAGGTTCCTAAAAAAATGTTCATACAAAAATAGGCACATAAAAATTTGTGAACATGAAAAGAAGAGTAGTGCAAAAATTATCTTCCTTTTTTGCGGTACAATGAGTATACGCAAAGTATTTATGTACATAAGTATGTAATTACGATCATGGCGAAATTGAAAATAGCCCAGTAGCAGATGACGACATTTATAACCATAAATATGTACATACATACATTTGTATATACATCCATAACAAATATGTAGCTAAAAAAAAATTGGTTTTGGTAGCAATTAGGTTAGTTAGAATATCAACATCAACTGAACTTTTAATTTTATTGACAATAATTTATATGATAAAAATTGATTATTTAGATTAAATTAAATTTTTAATCATAAGCCTAAAATTATTTATTGAAAACATATTTTGCAATAACATTTAGCTTTAATTACAAAAATTATTTATTGAAAACATATTTCGCAATAACATTTAGCTTTAATTACAAAAATTATTTATTGAAGACATATTTCACAATACATAATTAGGTCACTAAACAATAATACAAAAGTCAGCAATATTAAGTTGGCTCGTGGCTAACAGTGGGTTTAACTTCCCCCTTCTTAAGAATCTGCGTCTCGCGGATTTAGTAGTTTATCTTTATTGGTTCTATGATTGGAAAATGTATGTGTATTTTGATAAAAGATGATAAATAAGAATTATTACACATACTGCTAAAAGTATTATAACCCCTGAACTAATAGAAATAATGTTTTGAAGTGAAATTTTGTTTAATTGTTGTACATTATCTAAGTGATGTTTGTGAAGATACTGGAGATCTATTTTTATGTGATTCTTGATTTGATATTCCCACAGGGTGTTTTGATGTAGAATTTGGAACGAATTTCCGTCATCCCTTGTCAAGTTTGGTTTGGAGACAAACCGGTTTCGGCTATGTGCCATCTTCAGTGTCATTTTTCGTTCTATTTTTATGTCTTTCTCAGTCAAGTTGCTTAGTAGCACGGGAGGTAAAATTTGACGGGAAATAATTTCATAGTTACTGTATTCCATTTATTTTAGCCTTATTGTCTCATTGAAAAAATTTATAACCACCGTTCCATTTATAATTTGGGTGATGTTCCTATAAGTAAGATTTCCTACGCAGTTTGTTGTAAATATTGTACCATCATGAATTAGTTCTATAACGGGCTGATTTTGATATTGCTATGTACAGAGAGCTTTTTCTCCGTTTAAGATCTGAGATATACAATGATTATGTTCCAATTTTTGAAATTCAGTTTCTTTACATACTTTTATATCTTCAATCAGGGTACATGGCCCAACAACGCCAAATTTATTATTCTGAGAAACAAAAAGATTTGAAAATTCGGAACTAATTTGTTTATTATTTTTAACAGTAGGTCTTATTAAAATATTGTTGAATAGTGTATCGTCAGTCTGAGGTATAGACAGTACGTATAAGAGAAGCGAGTCCTTAACTACCATTATAGGTTCTGCATATTCTGTGGCTTGAATTTCGTTTCTAAATGGAAGTGTTTCTGTCTGTGTTATAATGCTAGATATTTCTTCTCTGTCTAGTAGGTTTGAGTGTACAATTCCTCTTTTTGCTAATTGCACTGCCATTATAATTTGCTCTACTTCGTCCTTTAAAATCTGTAGTTTGTTAAAAAGATACTGTTCAAGCTTTGCTGAATCATTTATATCTATCATATTCATAATTTTATTATAGCTCCCTATGATATTGTTAGTGGTTTTTAGTAAGTGACTATTAATATTGTATTGCTCGTTATTGTTGTTAGTTAAATCATTGGTCTTTCTAATAATGTTGGCTCAGTCAGTGGCATCAGGGTTACCTGCTAACCATTTCCAGGTAGAACCAATCCAATTGATTGACCTCCTATTTTTTTTATAGGTTGAACACGAAGTTGATTTAACAGTTTGTCAATCTTATCTTTCTGGTGCTCTAATTGCGATGCTAAAGTTCCAGTTTTCCTGATTTCATGTTGTACTGTCGGTCTGATGTCGTTCAAAACATGGACGTAGTCGTCCAGGTTGATTACATGGATTATTTTGAAAGTTCCTTTGAAAATTTTCCCATTTCGTATCTTAATTGTAAGAAGTGGATTGTTGTACTCATACGTATTGACAGACGCTTGAGCCCAATGAAGAGATATTCTGAAAAAAAAATTCTAGATTTTAATGTGTGATTTGTGGATTTTTTTCCGGTGGTAGTTGTTATTGTTACTGTATTATTTTTTGCTATAGTTTCTTTTTCGTATAATGGCTTGTTTTTTCCTTTTATCTGATTATTCTTTTTATAAATGATTTCACCCGGCTTAAAGTCTTTAGGTTTTGATCTGGTACGGTTACGCCTATAAAGATTTCTTTGTTGATTCCTAGCTATTTCATTTTTAAGGTCTAAATTTACTATACCTTTAAAATTAACCAAGTCCTGATAATTTATTCTTTGAGTTCTGTTAAAAAAAATGTCTGCTGGTTTATTTTTGGTTACCGAATGTACGGTGTTATTGTATCTACAGCAAGAGTTATAGCTTCTTACAGAGAGAAATCGGGATATTCTTGAATAAGACACCTAATAATTTCGAGGATCGTGGAATGTACTCTTTCCACTGTACCATTTACCTCACTTTTTTGTGGAGGTGCTAGATAAATGGTTACACCGAGTCCTTCTAAATAGTTTAGTACAATGGGACTTACAAAACTACCTTCATTATCCATAACAAGGAATTTTGGAACTGTAAAATAATGAAGGAGTTTAATTCATTTGTCTCTAATATGCAGCACAGATTTGTTTTTTATCCGAAAAAATTTTGTGAATTTTGAGAACTTGTCAATGGCCGTAATAAAGTTTTCCCCTTTAATCTCTATGATGTCGATGTGGAGGATTTCCGAGGGATAGGATGGGATAGGGGTTGGCTGAAATTCGGGGTTTTGAGGGTGACGGTCATATTTGTTTGAAGAGCAGATTTCGCACGCCTTTGTATAATCTTTAATACGTTTAGCAATCATCGGAAAATAGTAGTTCTCTAAAATTTGTTGCCTGTTTTCTTTTGTGTTTCTATTGCGTTTCCATTGCGTTTCTTCATCAGTAATATCAGTAACAACCCTTTGTGTTATTCTGGCTTTAAATTTCAAAAAATGTTCCTTAAAAATTTCATTAAGTAAAGTAATGTGCTTTTCCTGTATTTTTATACCGTTTATTATGTTTGGGTCTAATTTTTCTTTTAAAATGCGTGCTAGAACGTCTTTGCTTAATTCGGGTACTCGTACAAAATGTGGGTTTTCGTAGCAGCTCATTTCATCCCCTTCTGATAGTAAGAGGTGATTTTTGAAGACATTAATTGGTGCTTCGACATGTGGTATGAGCTTAGTACTATCCTCATCAGCGCTATGCTGTGAATTAGATGATGTTAAAGTATTTAATTCAGTTGGTAGTCTTGAGAGTGCGTCTGTTACCAAGTTAGTTTTTCCTGGTTTATAGATTAACCGATAGTAGTTGTATTCTTCGATTCTTGCTTTCCATCTCTTGAGCTTGGAATTGTTGTTTCTATTGCTTAGGGCAAACGTTAATGGCTGATGGTCTGTCAGAATCTTTATTTCTCTAGCTCCGTAAAGGTACGTCCTAAGCTTGTCAAGACTCCATACGATGGCTAACATTTCTTTCTCAATCGTAGAATAATTTTCTTCCATGCGATTGAGAGATCTCGAAATAAATGAAATTGGTCTGTTCTTTCCTATTTCACCTTGTGAAAGCACTGCTCCAATTGCATAGTTGGAAGCGTCTGTTGTTAGAACGAATGTCTTTTCAAAATCGGGGAATATTAAAATATCAGACGACATGAGCATTTGTTTAAGGTCTTGAAATGCTTTTAAAGCATTCTGGTCGAGATTGATTTGTACTCTACGCGATCGGCCTGCTGTTATCTTTGCGTTCTCTCCCCGCGTTAAGTTTGTAAGAGGTTTCGCAATTTTTGCAAAATCTCTTATAAACTTCCTATAATATGATGCCAGACCGAGAAAGCTCTTAAGTTCCTTTAAATTTTTTGGAACAGGCATGTCTTATTGTCTCTTACAAGAGAAAATACTTTGTTTATATTTTCGGGATGCTCAGTTTTGCTTTTTCCAAATATGATGATGTCGTCAATATACACATAACAACATTTGCCTATGAGAGGTTTTAGGACATAATTGATCATCCTTTGAAAAATAGCTGGGGCGTTTTTAAGCCCAAAGGGCAGCCTCAAAAATTCGTATTTTCCGTTCGCGGTGGAAAATGCCGTTTTTTCTACATCATGGTCCCTCATTTTGATTTGATGAAAACCGGATGTAAGGCAAAAACATTTGAGTTACCTAAGCTCGCAAGTGTATTATTAATGTCCGGAATCGGATAAGCGTCGGGTGTTGTTATGGCGTTTAGCCTCTTGAAATCCACAACTAGTCTATTTTGTTTCTCACCTACCGCATTTTCCTTCTTTGGAACAATCCAAAGTGGAGAATTATAAGGGCTTCTAGAAGGCCTTATTATTCCGTGTTTTAACATTTGCGATATTTGTCTTTCTACTTCAGATCTCAAATGTGTAGGGTAAGCATATGATTTCGTGTAAACCGGTTCATCCATCGTTGTCCTAATTTCGGCTCTAATGTTTGTGTCTATAGTTCCGCTGTCGCAGACAGGTCCAAAATGAATGTCGTATTTTCCAATGATTTTACGAAGATCATCAGAATCTTCAGGAATTTGACCTATATTGTTAACTTGTTTAGAACCTTTTAGCTTCAGCTTAACTCCCGATAATAATTGTAATATCTGATGTTTGTCTATGACTGCCTCCAATTCACGAAGGGTGTCGTCACCGATTATGCCATCAAATGATGATAGTCCAGGTAAAACAAAAAGATCGAGATTGTTGCATATTCCAACACATTTAAAGAATGGTCCTGTTACTTTCCTCGTGATTGTTATATGTCCAGCCGCTGATTGGATTTTGAATGGGGGTTTGATTGGTTTTGAATTGAAGCCTAATTTTTCGCTAATAAAATTTTTATTAGCTCCTGTGTCAATAAGAAATTTATATATTTGTCCAGTTTTAGAGAAATAATCTAGGTATGTCACCCTAGAGAGGCTTCTGTTGTAAAATTTACCTCGTCTGAGCTCCATGCATTGCCTTCTTCAACTTCACCCTCAAATTGTTCAAGATATTCCTCTTCTGTTCCTTCTCTTTCTTCTCCTGTTGTCTCTAGATTGAACAATCTTTGCTGTTTTCGAGGTAGGTTTGAGGATTCGTTCGAGTGTCCTATCTTTGTTATAGGTCTATTCATGTAATTTATTCTGTGTGACTTAAGTGAGCTATCTATTTCCATTGGAGTGGGGGGCTTTGGCTGATCAGGTCTTGAAGGAGGTTTCTGATTTTCAAATGGTGTGTGGTTGGCGCGTCTATAGCTATAAATTTGGTTCTGGTCTTGTGTAGTTATTTGTCTTGGTGTAGGTCTGAGTTTAAATTGAGGTGAATACATTTGGTTAATAGGCGCGGAAATTGAATTTTTAAAATTATTCGGGTGAAGAGAAAAATTTCAAAAATTATAGTTTTGTATTTCAAGACATGAGCTATACGCTTCTGGAAGAGTTTGAGGTCTTTGAATTAGAAGCATTCGTGAAACGTCGCCTTTCAAGCCTCTTATGAATATGTCAAGAGCCCTATTTCTATAATTTTTTACTAATATTGTTAATAATTAAGGACAATTGATGATTGACTCTTGCATAAAACTCGTCCATGGAATGGTTACCTTGTCTCATCAGATTTAATTCACGTTGAAGTGTACGTAGGTCGCGTTTGTCAGCGTAATGCAATGATAAATATTTTTTTATATTTGGTCAATTATCATCGAATATATTATAAGATATGAGAGCGCTGTCTGCTGCTCCTCTTATCTTTTGTCTGATGTGTTGCAGTATGGATCTATAAATAGGTTTCTGTCTTACTATTTCATAGTTTTTTAATATTGATTCTACACTATGAACCCAGAAAATATGCTGAGTTGAATTCCCCTCAAATATTTGGAGTCCCTAACGCAGTCCGGTAATTTCCTTATTTCATTCAACTCCTGCTCATTTTTGGGGACTGACAATCCATCGCTATGGAGTTGAGGTTGAGAAATTCTACCCTCTAATTGCTGGATTCTATCGTTCAATATCCTTATCTGCTCTGATTGAAAATCACTATGCGGCGGTGGAATAATTCCTTCTAACTGCTGAATTCTACAGCTTAAGGTTTTAACTTGTTCCATCTGGGCATTAAGTGCTCCAGTTAGCTGCACAATACTTACCTGTAACCATTCTACTGTCTTGTTTTCGCCAGGTACCATATTGCTTATAAAATTGAAAAGTTATACAGAGATTTGTAAATTTTAATTGGCTAAGTATATTTAAATTTTAATGATTTTTTCACAATAAGTTTTTTCTGAAAGTTTTGATTTGAAATGAAATTTTACTAAGAGGATTCTGTTTTTTCTATTAAAAATTATAATTTGGAACTAAGTTTTTTCTTTTATATTTTTTAGATAATAAATATTTTTTAAATAAATAAATTATTATTTGCCTTTTTAAGTTTTCCGATAATTCTTTTTCTTAAAATATAGATTAATAGAGACAGGTTTACTGTCCTTATTTAAAATTTATTAAAATAAAATATCTTACAGTATCAAAATGATGAACTGCATCTCTCGATTGGATAGCCCGTAGGTTTCCTTTTTAGCAGAGTTATTCGCCTACTCCGGTACGGGTTGTATCACGGTTGAGTGAGTTGATTTGGATGTCTTCTTGCTGATTCTATAAGATGAGTCCTTCAGTTCTTTAAACAAGTTTTTTCTCACTTTGTTTAATTAAATTTTTAACTTTTTTATAAGTGTTTTCTCACAGAACTATTTAATTAAAGTCTTTGCGGACTTTGTACACTTTAAAATTTTGATTTTTTATAAGTTTTTTTGTACAACACTATTTTATATGTCTTTGCGGACTTGTACAATTAAAACAACTTTTAATTTAAACTGCTCGGGCGCCAGTTATGGTTCTCTTGGACCAGAGAGCCAAAAAAAAAAATTAATTCACTCAAGAAATGAAACACGATCTAGTTAGAATATCAACATCAACTGAAATTTTAATTTTATTGACAATAATTCATATTATAAAAATTGATTATTTATTAATTGTTAAGTAATTTCAACCTTTAGGCATGAGTTCGCTTTTTCTTTCTATTCAGAAAGAGAATTATTTATTTAATATGGACAACCTTTTTTGAAAACAGTAAAAGTTTTTAATTCTATTAGACATCTAGCTGAATGGAATGCATTTTCTATGCCGCTACGCACGTTATCAACATTCTTCGTGTCTTATCTACAAATTGTGTGTCTAAACAACTTCTATTTATACCAACATTTAAGACAAATGGAATACAATACAGCAATTTTTCAATTTTTGAATTTTTCATATTATAGTCTTTTCCTTGGTTGAGAATGAAGTTTTACAACACTCTAACTTTTTCTGTTATTGAAATCTAGGTTACCATATGCAATTTTTGCTTTTAGCCAACCATTGGTTGGCAATGAAAGCATTGTATGTATTTTTTCCAGTTTCATCCTGGATCTATTTTAGTATCCAATTAATTATGATGAAGGAAACATCTATATATTATTATGTATATAAATTTCTCGCCGTGCCCAGCGATTAGTAAGTTTTTATTGTTTATTCCGAACTACAAATATTATTAATTAATTGTTAAGTAACTTCAACCTTTAGGCATGAGTTCGCTTTTTCTTTCTATTCAGAAAGATAATTATTTATTTAATATGGACAACCTTTTTTGAAACAATTAATTAATAATATTTGTAGTTCGGAATAAACAATAAAAACTTAATTGATTATTTAGCTTAAATTACAGTTTTAATCATAAGCCTAAAATTATTTATTGAAAACATAGTTTGCAATAACATTTAGCTTTAATTACAAAAATTATTTATTGAAAACATATTTCGCAATAACATTTAGCTTTAATTACAAAAATTATTTATTGAAGACATATTTCGCAATACATAATTAGGTCACTAAACAATAATACAAAAGTCAGCAATATTAAGTTGGCTCGTGGCTAACAGTGGGCTTAACTTACAGACTACGAAAGAATAATAAAACAAATAATATCAAACTGGTTTGTATTGTTAGGTACACATCAAATTGAATTCTCTTTGCCGAACTGAACGTTCAACATTTTCTTCATGTAGTACTTGCAGTACATGTGAACTTTTGGGCTCGTATCATGTTCCTAAAACGAACACAGCCGAGTAAATATAAACAACATGCAGTTCTTACGCGGTATTTCCCCATCACGAAACAGTCGGCGAAGTAAAAGTCAAGAAAAAAAAGCTAGTATAGCCAGCTTCAAGAAGTAATGCGCCTACACCAGAGCCACTGCAACACTTCTAAAAAAATAACAATAAACAAGGGTAATTCTAGGAACGTTATTGTTTATAATATACATAAATTATCTACAAAAAGTTTTAAAAGAAACAAAAGTATGTATGTGTGCAGATGATGCTATTATTAATATTTTCGAAAAGAACTCGGATGAGTGTTTGCGTATTCTCAAATGTGAATTGAAGGAAGTAGAGGTGTATGTAAAAATGAACAAGTTAAGTCTCAATACAAGCAATGGTGGTTAATAAGAAAATATACGAATTAAAGACGAAAATAGAACCCTTGTGGAAAGTTAAGCAATTTTAATGCCTTGCCTGCTTGAGGAATGTCTAAAGATTTCTGAAAAATTGCGTTCTTTTTGTTGGATATACGAACAGAACAACGGATTTTTTCTCCGATAACGATTTTTGGGTTTCATATCTATTTGGTGACCATTCACTATCATCATATTCCATATGCGGTGACATAGGTAATGAGCAATGGCAAGAATCTGTAGCCTCGCTTACGTCCGTATCTTGCTTTGCAGAATTAACATTTGCAGAGTGATCTGGGAGTTAATTTTCAATTTCTCTAAGGCATTTGATTTTGCCCCGATAAAGGGACTCATTCATTAAATAACAAGCTGTATTTGCCGCTTCAGCCCAAAAACAATATTCTAAACCGCTATGCATAATACGTTCTATAAGTGTTCGATTTATTCTCTCAGCCATTTCGTTTTGTTCTCGAGAGTATGGGCGTCTGTTTGGATGAATAATTCTGTTTTTAATTTTTGTTGTACTCTGATTCTCAGGTAAATAAATCGTTTTCTAGGAAAATCATCGAAATATGTCAAAAAAAAAAACTATAACCACAAAAAGATTTCATATTCGATAGTCCTACAACGTCAGAACGTACCAGCCACAATGATTTTGTTGCTCTTGTACCATCCTTTTATAGTGGTTTTTTTGGTTTGTTTACCTTTCCTTTCTATTAAGTTCTTATCACACATGTGTTTTTGTTGTAAACACTCATTTTCTTTCGTTCGCGCCTCGCTGTCAATACGATTCAAATTGTTAAAAACCATCTCTAGTCGTTTGCCTCATTGAAAGGAGGGTCATTTACACATTTCATTTCATTTATTTACTATATCGTGCCCATGGGGCCATATATGATTATTAAAGTGATTTACAATTGTAGTGAAAAATAAAAATATAATACAATAATCAGATTAAATAAATTGACAAGAATTCAAATTAAATGGTTGATAAGAATAGCCAATGATCCTTTAGTTTAAGATTATATATTTTCAACTTATATATTTTCAAACTTAAATAAAAACATAATAATTGAGACAAAGTTTTATTAAGAGCATTGAACGATAGAATAGAAATGCGGATTTTATTTTTTAAAGAGTATGTCTTCTAAATGTCTTCCGTCGACTTGAACGCACTGGTCAAAACGGATCCTTGTGTTCTGCGCCACACGCTGCTGTAAACTTGGTTCAATCGGGCGACCTCGGTGGCCATGGAATATCCTCAAAGCGACTGATCAGTTTTTTGGTGGTGTGCAGTCGCCCCATCCTGTTGAAACCACGCGTGTGAAGAGTACGATGGATGAGCACGCTGGTTTGGAAAAAAGAATTCCGTAATCATGCGTCGATAATTTTCATCGTTGACATTCGTCGCCTTGCCTCGCCAATTTTCGAAAAAAAAATCATCTAAATATCCCATGCGTACATAAGGCATACCAAACAGTTACCCTTGGGCAATGCAATGGGTTTTGATGTTTCAATCGATGGTTGCGGATTGTTGGAGACCAGTAGCGGCAGTTTTGCTTGTTGACGTGGCCGTTTATGTGAAAATAAGCCTCGACGCTCCAAAAAATGAGATTTACAGTTTACGCTCCAACATCGTTTCACAAAATTGTTTCCGTAAACCAAAGTCACTTTCTTTCAGTTCTTGAACGATTTGAATTTTAAAAGGATTAAACTCAGATCCTTTTTTAAAATTTCATGAATAATCGCTCTTGGAAGTCCCAGTGAGGCTGATCTTTTCCGTATTGAAAGTCGCAGATTTTCACGTAAACTGCCTTCAACCAGTTCAATGTTTTCGGGAGTCATTGAAGATCAACTGCGCCGTAGGGCATTTATAGCCGAAGTAGTTGCACGGAATCTCGAATCTACGAAACGATTTTACATTCGGTAAGAATCATTACTCTCAAAAAATTTCTCCACATCGAACGCTTGATGCTCACTCGACCACGGCGACATCGTGACTGACAAATCCGCACAATCGATAATTCCAACGGTACCACAGCGAACCGCACCGCACCGTTTAAACCTTTTTGAAATAATCGTATTTAAAAATATAAATTTGTTACCAGACACCCTGTACGAAAGTCAATTATTATATAGACATTGAGTAACATGTTTGAAACTACACATGGATAAATCAAAGCTTCTAAGTATACTTTTTTGGTACATACTTAACGTTTTCTTCTTTTACCGTTACATCTCTCTTCCCTTTGTCGCTGAAAACACTTAAATCCATGCCGCCACTATGTTCTACACTCTATTTGCTTTTGCTAGCAACATCAACTCTTTTTTCTGCGTTGCACCGAATAGAGATTCAAATTCTACCTTCGTGGTCGCAAATAGGAGGCATTGGATTGTAATTTAGTAAACACAGACCTTGCTCATTATGTAGAAGATTGGAAGCTGTCAAACGACATCTCAAACTCAGATTACCGCTACCTCGAGTACTCTATAAGCGGAGTACGGGAAGGTGATCCTGTTTTTTTTAACAGAAGGAAAACAAACTGGGGCAATCAGTGTCGTATTCTAAACGCACTGATTTCAGAACCACCGTACATAACATCATATAGTCGACCACCATATTGGAATCTCGCAATAGACGCCGACAACTGTTCAATGATTCCAAGAGGGGGAATGGTCGCCGTACAAGGCATCCGTGAGCAAATTAAAAAATTATTAGAATATTCTGATTTTCACCGACAGCCGCGTGGCAATTAGAATCCTGATAGGTGTCTTTTCGATATCTAAACTGGTCCAAAAATTCCAGACATCTTTCAATCGGATGGAGAGACTTAAGAATCACCTTGAAATAGGCGCATGAACACGGGACCATTATGGGCAATTGTAGGTCGATAAGTTGGCAAAGAGAGGAGCAAGGCTACAGGACTCGTATATGGATCAATTCTGTTGCATTCCCGACCGTCTGCAAGTAACAAGAGATCTATTAAGATTTCAGACGCCGCAATTAAGGGATATTGTGGTAACAATAATCGGACGTTGCAGATTTTGCAATCACGTCAAGAGAATGGAGTTGCCTGCAAATGACTACTGTGAGAGTTATCTCAACGTGGAGGAAGAGCAGACATTAGTTCAACTCCTGTACCTCTGTCCTGCATTAGAGGGCCTACGCCAAGCTTATCTCTGGCCAGAATACAGGGATTATACTCAATAAGTAGTACCAACTGGTACTTAGCCCCTACTCTCTATACTAACCTTCGCATCTACACTCATGTAACACATAGAGGCTGATTTAGCGGACCCACTGCCTGTTAACCTATGTTGTACATGCAAAGATCGTCGGTCATCATGTGGTTGCTAGCGCCACTGTCCTCATACCAATGCATCTAACTATTGTTGTATCGCTTATTGGTATTACAATTGTAACACTGGATAGATTCTTTCCTCTTCTCCTTGAGATTAATTGTCCTATAACCTCATAGGCTATTTTTAACGGCTTCAATGTAATTTGGATAAAGCTCGGAAAGCATTTCACAACTTTCCACCAACTTTTGGTAACGAGGCATGATTTTCCTGTCTCTTCAATAAATTGAATTTCTCGCGTCCTATCAAGCTCTCCCACGAAAAACCCTATTTGCGAAAATTACTTTAAAAAACACTTAAGGCGAATTGTAATCTATGTTTAATATCCAATCTATCTTTGATTTTGCAACATATTTCTTATATCCTTGTTTTGCAATTTTTGCATTCTTTTAAGTTGAGTGGAGTTACAGCAAGTATATAAAATTGATCCATATTCACGGCGAGGTAAACTATGGTGTTATATGTATATATTTATTGCAGTTGTCTTTGATATCTTATTCTTTCAAAGAAACGAATTTTTTTACAGGTGTAGGTCGTGGAAGGTAGTTAAACGGGCAAAGAAACGTGGTAACATTCAAAATATTCTGCGAAATTGACGTCGAAAATCATTAACTTTGAGAAATCAGATATAAATTCTTAAAGAAAACCAAGAAAGTACACAGTCCCTCGATTTTAATGTCACTATTATTTTCACTTATCTTCTCTAGAACGTCTTCGCAAACTTTACGGAATCCTACTTCAATGCAATTGGATGATCTGACAACTGCATTACTATAAGATGTGTATTACTACAACTTAATATACATAATAATAATATATTATAATATACATAATAATATACTGTTACGTTTATTACCACAATAAACGTTATTTTGATGGGTTCGTTTAATTGTAAAAATTAAATTACACAGTCCTTAATGATTTTTACCAGTACACAACTTTATTCGGCAATTAAGACTCTATTTACAACTACACTGTACACTTAACACTTTTGTACACAAAGATGTTCACTCTTTGAAATCTCAAAGTCAACTAACTCTTCTGCGGTGGACGGCGCCTTTATATACAGATCACGGCCGCTTCTTGAAATGTCCCGAACATACGCGAAATTGCGCATTTGTTATTTCAGTTGCTGGCTTAGTAGTCTCGTATATGTGTTTGTGTGTATGTGTATCTTTGTTTACTTTTTGCTTGCTGTAGAAATTGTTTTTGTTGAATCGCGGTTTATGGAATTTCTGCTGCGCAATTTGTTTTTGCTTTGTGTTATTGCGTATTTGTACATTTGTACAATAGGTCGTTTCACACACCTTTGACTATCACTTTGTAACACTGCTGCCCACTTAAGCCTTTTCGTCCCGAACAGGCTCAACATCACCCTTTCCATATTTGGCTAGTCGTTCAAGGTGAACCACCTTCATTTTGGACCTCGGGCTATGGCACTTCTGTATCCGGTAAATTACGTCATTTAGCCTCTTAACCACCTTGTGTGGTCCCTCCCAGTGGGTTTGCAATTTAGGGGATAATCCTTTCTTGCGTTTTGGGTTAAACAGTAGAACCATTTGTCCTTCGGTAAATCCCTCCGTGTTTGCTGCTCTATCATATCTGGCTTTCATCTTATCACTGGACATTTTAATGCGGTTACGGACAAACTCATGAAGCTCGTGAAGATCTTCTTGTGCCTGAAGAGTGTTTCCATTGTATTCGCACACAGGTTTAGGTTTATTTTATTTATTTGTTTATTTATTTGCCGCTAGGCCTATCCTTCTTCTCTTCGCGTTTAGTTTGTTTTGAAAAACTGGACATTCCCTATTTGTTGTTGCATGATTCTCATCCAGGTCAAGGTTCAATCTTTTGTTCACTCTTTCACAGTTTATACATTTATTTATAACATTTTTTGTGCATTCTTTAGATTTATGATTGCCGTGACATTTATAACATACTTCTTCAAATTTACAATCCGTTGATTTAAGATTATTTTTTTTTATTTATTTAAGTAGTATTCGAAATACTTTATAATTACAATGATAAAAATTAGTTTTCTTTACAATTTCTTTTTTAAATGCTCTGATGAGTAGTGTTCTTAATAACAAATACACAATTTCTTTTGAATATATTAATATTACTTTCATTCTTTATATAATATGGCAGGTGATTAAATAATTGTAGTCCTTTATATAGTAGACATCTCTTCGTTGTGTTGTTTATAGCCCTGTGTATTCTAAAATCATTTGCATTGCGAAGATTATATGGTTGGCTTTCATTTACATATCTAAGTTGTTCCGTTAAATATTCTGGTGCGTTGCCTATTTTCATCTTATGGATAAAGGTAAAAGTATTAAGTTGAAGCCTCTGCTTTATATTTAGCCATTTTAGTGTGTCCAGCATGAATTGTATTGGTGTAAGCCTATTGCACTTTATGATCGACCTCATAGCCCTGTTTTGAAGTTTCTGCAGTCTTTCTATTTGTAAGCTTGTGCAGCATGTATATAGTATTGTTGAACCGAATTCAAAATGTGGTTTTATTATGGTATTATATATATTAATCGCTGTCAATATGGATACCCTGTTTCTTATTCTCTGAAAGAATCCAATTTTTCTGCCAATTTTCTTGCAAATATATTCCATGTGTTCTTTTAAATTAATTCTTTTGTCTATTATAAATCCCAAGTATTTAATTTTTTCGACCTTTTCTATTACCTTATTATTAATTTTAAAAACAAAACTATTGTCCATATTTATTTCCATTATCTTTGTTTTATCTTCATTAAGTTTAAGTTTATTCATTTTCAACCAATTATTTACAATTTCGATATCTTGTGTTAGATTTCTGTGACACTGTTCGTCTGATTCTGATTCACTAAATATCAGGGTATTATCTGTGTATAACACTATTTCGCATTTTTTAATTATATTGGGCATATCATTTATATAAATAATAAATAATAGAGCACCCAATATTGATCCCTGTGGTACACCATATCCATTATCGATTGTGGCAGATTTGAAATCGTTAACTTTCGTTATCTGTTTTCTATTTGTCAGGTATGATTTAAACCAATTTAACTCTCTATTCTGTATTCCGTAACAGAATAATTTTTGCAGTAATAATTCTCTATCTATGGTTTCAAACGCCCGTTTAAAGTCTAGAAAAATTGCCATAATTTTCGTATTTTTTTCAAGTTTTTTCCACCTATTTATAACGTAATTCACAGCTGTTTCACATGAAAATGTTTTTCGAAAACCCGATTGGTATTTAGATAAAAGATTATTTTTTTTCCAAGTATTCTTCTAGTTGTTGTTTTACAATTTTCTCGATAACTTTCTCATATGTTTTTAGTGTGTTTATTGGCCGAAATTCTTTCTGGTTTAACACCGAACTCTAAATCCGCTGGCAGTTTCAGTTCCGTTCCAAACAGGATCTTCGCTGGACTACGTGAGGTGGAATCGTGAACAGCTGACCGGTAAGCCAGTAACAGCTTAGGTATATGCTCATCCCAATCCTTTTGGTGTGTACTGACCACTTTTCTGAGGTATTCTTCCAGCATACGGTTAAATCTTTCTACCATGCCATCAGATTGTGTATGTAGCGGTGTCGTTCTGGTCTTTTTGATGCCATATAAGTCGCACATCTCTTTAAATATGACGGATTCAAAATTTCGTCCCTGGTCAGAATGCAATTCTATCGGAACACCGTATCGACACACCCAATTGTTGACAAATGCGTCTACCACCGTTTTAGATTCTTGGTTTAGAATGGCATACACCTCGGGCCATTTGCTGAAATAATCTATTACCACTAGTACATACCGGTTACCAGCGTCACTGACGGGGAATGGACCTGCTGCATCGATAGCTATCCGCTCAAAAAGGGCACCCACGTTGTATTTCTGAAGCTTGTCACGACTTTTTCTTGTTGGACCCTTGGCCGAAATACACTGTTCGCAATTAGCTATCCAATCGGTTACAGACTGCTGGCATCCAACCCAGTAAAATCGCTGTTTTATCTTTTTCAGAGTTTTTGTAATGCCCAGGTGGCCGCCACTAGGACCGTTATGGAACTGCTTCATTACCTCCTTTATCTTGGAAGTGGGCACGACAATTAAGTCCGTTGTAAATTTGCCATCTGTACTCTCCCAAGATCTATATAAGCAGCCATCTATTAATTTTAGGCTATTCCACTGGGCCCAGTACGCTTTTGCTAATGGACTTTCTGCCGATATTTCATTGCGGGTCGGTCTTTTGTTTTCCTGCTTAGCCAACATAATCCTTGCCAAAATGGGGTCGTCATTCTGTTCCAGTCTTCCCCTGAGCTAATTTGGGTCAGCCGCACGTCAATGACACATTCCTTTTTCTCGACTTTTATGCAGTGCTTGCACTCTACGTTGCATGGCCGTCTTGAAAGTGCATCAGCATTATTGTGTTTTCCGCCTTTTCTGCTCGATACTAAAATCATAGCTTTGCAGACGTTCAATCCAGCGTGCGAGCTGCCCTTCGGGGTTCTTAAATTGCAGCAGCCAACGTAATGCGGAGTGGTCTGTCCTTAGGTGAAGTGTTGATCATATAAGTATTTGTGGTAATGTTTGACACACTCCAGCACTGCCAAAAGCTCCCGTCGTGTAACACAGTAATTTCGCTCGGGCTTGGACAATACTCTGCTGTAGTAGCCAATGACCTTTTCCACACCATTAACCACCTGGGAAAGGACTCCCCCTATTCCATAGCCGCTCGCATCCGTGTCCAATATGAATTTCTGCTCAGCGATTGGATAGGCGAGGGATTGGTGCTGTACACAAAAGTACCTTGAGCCTCTGGAACGCTTCTTCTGCTGCCTCACTCCAGTGGTATGGTCGCGACTTTCTGGTCAACTCATGCAAGCTAGCAGCCACTTGCGCAAAGTTCGGCACAAATCTCCTGTAGTATGTGCAAAGCCCCAGAAAACTACGAAGCTCATGAAGGTTCCGTGGGCGAGGCCAGTCCTTTACAGCCAGTATTTTGTCCTCATCAGTGGATATACCCTCTGATGTTACACGATGCCCCAAATATTTAACCTCCTTTTGAAACAAAGCACATTTCTTAACGCTAAGCTTTAGTCCTGCAGCTGTTATGCGCTTAAACACCTCATCCAGGTTTTTTAGGTGTTCGTCAAAAGTTTTCCCCATCACAATTATGTCATCCAGATATACCAAGCACGTCTTCCAATTGAGACCTGTAAGCACACGTTCCATTAAACGCCCAAAAGTAGCCCGGAGCGTTGCAGAGCCCAAATGGCATCACCTTGAACTGCCATAGACCATCGCTCGCGCTAAAGGCAGTTTTCTCCTTGTCCTTATCGGCTATCTCTACCTGCCAATAGCCGCTTTGCAAGTCCAAGGTAGAGAACCATTTCGTTCCGGCCAACGTGTCTAAGGTATCGTCAATTCTGGGCAGCGGATAACTATCTTTCTTTGTGACATCATTGAGCTTCTGGTAATCAACGCAAAACCTGGTGCTGCCGTCTTTCTTCTTCACCAAAACTATTGGCGAGCTCCACGGACTGGAAGATGGCTCAATGACTCCATTTCGTTGACCAGTTCTTTGACCTCGTTTCGCTTTGCTAGGGGAATACTCCTGGGTGCTTGTTTTATAGGCCTCGCGTCGCCGGTGCTGATTTCGTGTTTCACAACTGAGGTTCTACCTTGGCTTTTATTACTCAGGGCGAAGACAGAGGCATGTTTTCTAAGCAACTGCTTAGCATTGTTTCTGTCAGGAGATGTCAGGCCTGCTACCCATTTTTCCACCTGTTCTGCCAGTAAATCTCGTTCTTTGGCTGTTGTTTTGAGGCATACTGAATTCGCCGCACAATTAATTATGGCTCCTGCTGGCTCACATTGACCGATCTCAAAATTTCTGTCAATGGTCTTTTCGCTTTTGGACAGATTAAGTACTCTTACAGGAACTCGTCCATCGTCGCAGGCTTTCACCAGGGATCTAGCTGTTGTGATTTCGGCTTTTATTTCTTTTGGTTCTACAACCCACAACCGGTTACCCACACAATCTTCCTCCACACGTGCCCATACTATAGTTTCTGCCTGAGGTGGTAATTTCTGGCGTTCAACGGCAAACAGCTTCCTTACTGTGGTCCTGCTCTCATATCCAACATCCAGGGGTATCTCGACATTGCGCCATACCATTATTTGATGTCCCATGCGTAGATCAATCCCGTGGGCTATCATGAAGTCTGCACCAATAATAACTTCATCCAATATGTCGGCGACAACAAACACATGGTCGACGGTGACGAATGCGTTTTGGTGTTATTAGCCCGTTTGTTTTCCCTCGGTGGCGAAGCAGATCTTGATCTTTTTTTTGCTGATCTGCAGTTGCGCTGGAAGTGGCCGACCTTACCGCAATTAAAGCATTTTGCGCGAGATTTGCCTTTTTCCTCTAGTATTTGCTTGACCACCGCTTCTATCTCGCTCCTTTTGTCTCCGCAAGTTGGCGTATCTGCCTCAAGTTGCCGCACCTTGTAGACTTGTGGCTTCGATATAACTTTTGCGGTCTCCTGGGCCAGCGCGTACGAAATGGTTTCCGCAAAGGACGACTTCTGCATAGCGCAAACTGCATATCTGACATCTGGATCCCGTATGCCATTTACAAATGCTTCTATCTTGAACTGGTCCATCGCAAAATCTTGCAGCGTTTCATTCGGCTTCTGGACTCTGCCCCGTAGTTCCATCCTGTACAGTTCTCGCTTATGTTCGCCACCGTACTTACGTTCCAAGGCCACCATTATGTCTTCGTAGCTATTTCTGCAGCCAGCTGGTAAGCTTTCAAGGATTGCTGCTGCTGTTCTATAGCTTTTTCTTCACTGTCCCATTCATTTTTGCTAGCCACCGATTCGAATTGGAACTTGAAGACATTAAAAGGTGCGCTACCATCAAAGCTCGTGGCCTTTACCTTGCTGGCGTGTTCAGGAATTATTCTTACCGGTCCTTCTCGAATTTGTAGATCGCTCATCCTGTTCTTTAACTCATGAAGTTCTGCGTCAACATTGCTCTTTATGCCGTAGTGTTTTTCGTCAAAACTTCTCGTTATGCCGGAGAGTTTTTCCTCAACATTTCCCGTTATGCCAGAGAATTTTTCATCAAGCTCACTGACTCTCAGTTCTATAGCTTCAACTCGTTTGCCTATAACTTCTGAAATTTCCTGAAGTGTCTCGTTGTTGGCTCTGACCTCAGCTGAGAGTCTTTCGCTGTTCTTAGAAACTTCTTGAAACTTTTCTTCTACCTCAGCTAAGAGTCTTTCGCTGTTCTTAGAAACTTCTTGAAATTTCTCCTCTTGTCTTTCGTTGTTGGCTCTGAGCTCAGCTAAGATTCTTTGGCTGTTGATCTTAGAAACTTCTTGAAATTTCTCCTCTTGTCTTTCGTTGTTGGCTCTGACCTCAGCTAAGAGTCTTTCGCTGTTAGTCTTAGAAGCTTCTTTAAATTTCTCCATCATAGCGGCCAACATTACGTTGAAGTCCATATTAGTGTTTGTGGCAGGGGTACATATCTCGAGCTCGTCCTTTTCCTCGAATTCATGTAGACCGATGTCAATACCACGTCGCTTGAATTCCTCTATCAGCCTCTTTTGCAGTTCTGCCGTATTGCCCGCCGTTGGCAGATCAAACTTGCTCAGCTCTTTTTTTAGCTGATCTACTTTCAGCTCGTGAAACTTCATTTTATTTTACTTACTTTTTATTTTTAATGTTTTTTTTCGCAATTTCACTTCTGACACCAGTTGTTACGTTTATTACCACAATAAACGTTATTTTGATGGGTTCGTTTAATTGTAAAAATTAAATTACACAGTCCTTAATGATTTTTACCAGTACACAACTTTATTCGAAGTCAACTAACTCTTCTGTGGTGGACGGCGCCTTTATATACAGATCACGGCCGCTTCTTGAAATGTCCCGAACATACGCGAAATTGCGCATTTGTTATTTCAGTTGCTGGCTTAGTAGTCTCGTATATGTGTTTGTGTGTATGTGTATCTTTGTTTACTTTTTGCTTGCTGTAGAAATTGTTTTTGTTGAATCGCGGTTTATGGAATTTCTGCTGCGCAATTTGTTTTTGCTTTGTGTTATTGCGTATTTGTACATTTGTACAATAGGTCGTTTCACACACCTTTGACTATTACTTTGTAACAATACATATTTGCTTTTTATAACAAATGCTTACACCGGCAGTTCTTTAGAAACATGAAAAAGTTGTCATTTGTTCATATCCATCCATTTAAAGATGTTTCCTTTTCTTCAATATGTTGCATAATGTGTGTGTCTGATAATATTATGAATTGCGGTTGTTCATTTATAGTAACTATGTCTAATTGATTGAAGTGTTATTTAATAATCCTTGAGCATTTTAATAACGATAGCCAGCCAACATTTCATAGGGTAATTCACATTGTCACCAATATTTGGAATAGTGGAAATATTTATGCCATGTCGTATGAAAACCTTTTCTAAGAGATTTGCGAAGGCATTTAGATTTAGATTTATTTAATAATTGTTTTCATGATAGGTTATAAACATGTATTGAGTTATTATAATAAAAATTAACTTAACATATTAAACGAAATATGAATATGACAATATAACAAATCTATTTATTTTATGAGAATGAAAGGGTTTTTTTCAAAAGAGAAAGAGTTACATTAAAAACCTTAATCATAGAAGTTAAATAAAAATCTTCTAAAACTGTTAGCATTGCTATTTATTTGTTGATTGAATGGAAGACCATTCCAGAGCATGTACATGAAATTGCATTTCGGATACTAAATATTGAAATCGGGGTATTATTATATTTCTGTTCCGTCGCGAATGAGAAAACTGTAATTTTTCATATATATACCCCGGTGATTCTGAGTTTATTACCCTATGCAAAAATATTAGCGTGTGAATTTTAATCAGATTTTCAAATTTGACGCCGTAGAGCTTAGTTGAAACATGTGAAACATGGTCAAACCTTTTCAGTCCATAAACATATCTGATAATGTTATTAAACAAAACAGTAAGCTTTCTTTTACTAGCTGAGTCACAGTTTCCAAATAGTTTACAACCATACAGTAGAGAAGGAACTAGGTACGCTTTAGCAAGAAGAGATCTTATTCTTAATGGGGTAAAGTATTGTGTAGGCCAAAGAGCCCGTAGCTTTGCATAAGTCTGTCCAACTAGTGATTTGACGTGTTAAATTATTATTAAAAATTATCCCAAGGTTCCTAACAGTGTTGACAATTTCGATTTTCTCACCATTCAAAACAATGTCGTTAAACGTAGAAAAAACTGAACCTCTTCTGCCTATTATAATGCATTTCGATTTCTTGAGGTTTAGGCAAAGATCATTTGTGTTAGACCAGTGACAAATTTTGCTCAAATCCTGATTCAAATATCATATACTCAGATCAATATCTTGGACTGAACTGCCTAGAGTAAGTTGCACGTCATCGGCATATAAATGAATTTTGCTCCTAGAAACCTCCCTTGGCAGGTCATTTACATACAATGAGAATAAAAGTGGTCCCAGTATGGAACCCTGGGGCACTCCCCTATTCAGTGGTAAGCTATCCGACCATACCCAATTTGCGTGAACCGATTGCGTACGGTTCGATAAGTAATTCGATATAAGGTTAGTCGAAGTGTTTGAGAATCTAAAAAAATGTCTTAGTTTTCCAACTAAAACATTGTGATCCACACTGTCAAAAGCTTTCGAACAATAAAACCAAAAAGTTAATATATCCTTGTTCCAACCCCTGTCGCATATTTTCACTGACATCTACGAGAGCTGTAACGCAACTATGGTTCTCCCGAAAACCAGATTGAAAATTAGAGAGAAAATTGTGTTCCCTTATATATTCAACCATTTGCCCATATAAAAGTTTTTCCAAGATTTTTTATAGAAAAGACAAGATGGCAATAGGTCTGTATTCACCATTTGACTTGGGGATTGGCACAATTTTTGCATGTTTCCAGCTTAACGGATATTTAGATGTCATTATAATAGTGTTATACAAATGGGTAACATACGGCAGAATATAGGGCAAAAGTAATCTCACAAATTTTGGATGTAAATCATCACTACCCATTGCATCCGATTTCAACAACGAGCATGTTGACATAACATCATGTTCAGTAACAACGGAATATTGGAAATTATTACCAACAATTCTATTATGTGTATAGGTGAGTATCACAAAAGGTTCTGTTCAGCGTATTTACATTTACTTGGCTGTCAATGTTCCTGTTTGGACACCCAATCCCAATTTCCCTAATAGTATTCCAGGTTCGATGGGATTCAACTCCTGTACTAAAACGTCCAGTGTATATCGCCTTTTTGCAAGTTTTATATGCACGTTAGCATTCCTTCGATTTTAAGTCACTAGTTCTGAATCTTTTCCACCTATTATATGCTAAATCCCTTTGGCGTATGGCGCTTTCAACTGTAATCGTAAACCATGGTTTTCGTCTATGTGTTGCCCTTCTAACCCTCAATGGTACGGTCAAGTTAATTAGGTAACGGATATTCCGCTCCAAAAAAGAGACTCCAGGCAATGTTAGCACAATAATCAAATAATTGGTTAAAGTCTAGATGTTTGAAGTCACAATAACTAAAATTCTCCTTAACAGGATGTACATGAACGTTATACGTTAAGAAAAGTAGGTCATGTTTGGGAAAACATGGAGCCGAAATTTGGTCGTACAAAGGTTATGTTCGTAGTGTCCGATACAAAGCACAAGTCGATCAAAGTGCTTGTTGTGGATGTATGATGGGTTGGGTTTACCGGATTAACAGTAAATAGACCAAACGACAAAATACTATCGGTTAATGTAGACTCCACTAATATATTTGAATTAAAGTCTCCACTAATGACAATATTATCATACTCAGCGCCAAAGGTTTCAAGTCCATTAAGCAGCTCCGTAAAGGGTATCCTACTATGCGGTCTATATACACAACCCACCAGCAATTTTCTGCCAGATGGTAACACCTCAATGAAAATTAATTCAATTTCGTTCTCAGTTGATCCGTTTGCGGGAGGTGAGGTGCGGCATATTTTGCAGGCAATGCTTTTTTTAACGAAAATGGCAACGCCACCACCATGGCTTGGTCTATCATGCCTAAAAACTTTGTAGCCGTAGGGACATATTAGACTATCAGGTGTTGATGCTGTTAGCCATGTTTCTGAGACACAGGTAACATTAACTCCAGACTTCTCCAAAACTAGTTTAAATTCATCAACTTTGTTGTTGATGCTCTGGGCATTTATATGGACAATTATATAATATGGACAAGCCCTTTTTATAATTAGACAAAATATTCACCATGCTCATGGTTAAGTCTCTAGAGCTTCCACGTTCATTAATCGTAAAATTAATCATAGAATAAAGTAAAGTGAGCAATGCTAACAATATTATTGATTACGCGGAGGACATATAATATTAAGAAGTGTATAGTATAAGCCAGAAAAGTGAAAATTAATGAAATTAAATATAATGGCAAATAGAATATTCTGTTATTGAGACTAAGAATGAAAGTAAAAA
The DNA here is from genome assembly GCA_963932375.1 of Phania funesta. Lineage (NCBI taxonomy): Eukaryota > Metazoa > Arthropoda > Insecta > Diptera > Tachinidae > Phania > Phania funesta. The sequence goes on along the minus strand of OZ010652.1, from coordinate 74,323,808 downwards.
TTTAGGAAATAAGAAGTAATGATGCAAAAGCGCAATGAATCACAATATTCAAAAGATTATGAGTTAATATATAATATAAAATAATTTTATTTGCGAAAAAACTGCTTAAGTTCAACAAAAAAACTCTACATGCACTGGATCATCAGAATCGTCATTCTTCAATAGAGTTTTTAGCCCAAGTGCGATTTTCAAGCCCTAGTGGGAATTCGTGGGCAATATGATTTTCTAAGTTCCTTTTCAGCTTTCCATAGGATATTATAATCCGTGCTTTTGTTGAATCCAAGTTTTTTAAAAAGCTCTCGATTGCCGAATCATATTTCTTAGTATAAGTTCATTTGCCTTTTTATTTACCATTATCTTTTAAACCTTCTGTTATTAATGACGAGCATCAGTATATCAGCTATTGACTGGTGCGATTTACTATTAATTTATTGTTGGGGTTACAACTCTGGCTACGGCAATCACAAGTTGTTAAATTGAACTGATATTTTTTACAATAGCAAAATATGGAAAATTTGGCAGCTTATTAAATTCTGTTGGGTTTACCTCCAGAGACGTCTAGCTTATTTGCTTCAACTATATTGTACAGCAATGTCCCTCTAGGCATAAGAAGTCTGGAACCCCAATAAGTGTGCTTTGCTTTGAAAAGTTTAAATCAGTAAGATTTATAGACTTGTAAAAACTCTTCACTAAATTAAGGCATTAGAAAATGCCTTACGTTTTTGCGAACTATAATAGTAGTGCCACCACATGCCCTTCCACTCGGGTGTTTAGTGTCGTACGTGAAGTATCCATTAACTCTAATAGTGTTCCAGATACTAAGAGCATATTTATTTCATGTTCACAATTATATTGGGAGAGCCCATTAGCGTTCCAAAAGCATATTTTCAACTGGTTCATTTTTTACTTAGCAAAACTTGCAGACGCATGTTTTAGGTTGGCATAATTTCCAGACACCGTGGTTGAGTACAGACGCGCATAAATAATATTAAAAATTACATTTCAACAAGTGAAAAGACACAAGTGAACAGTTAGAAAAACAAAAACAATAAGGAATATACAACAACATAACATATTTATTGTGTGTTGTAAAAAATAAAAGCGCATGATTAAAAAATTCCAGTGATAGTCAGTACATGAGTATGCCAAACATTCATGAAAAAAATATAAAAGAGAATAACAATAATGCTTATTACTCTTATAGTTATACAGATGCTAATAATGCTATAACAAAATAAATAAAAAGATGACAACGCTTTTTTAACCACCAGGCCAATTGACCGCACTATTTCATTATGCGCCAATATAAATATATCTTCAAGGCCTGAATCAAATAAAAATAAATAAACGAGGCAGGTGCTATACCAAAATCAGTAAAAAAAAAACGATACATGTAATATAACAAACCCAGTACAAAAACTGCAAACTGGTATGGATAGGTACATAACTATAACCAAAAAGAAAGCCAGTTCTAAGTCTTCCCAACAACATCGTACAGCGGAACAATATAAAAGATCTGAAGTAGCTGCAAAGACTGTAAATGATAATAGATTCTCTATACTTTCCATCCCGGATGATGGAGACGCTCAACCCTCTGTCATTGAACAAAAACTTCCACCAATCTACTTGCGCGAGCAAACTTCCAATGCAGTTGCAAACATGCTGTCACAACTCGTAGGAAAAGAAAGTTTCTACGTCGCCTCTATTCGACGGGGACAAATCCATGAAACAAAGATCCAAGCACATACCGAACAAAATTATCGGCTCATAGCAAGTATACTTCACGCTGAAGAAAAGAGTTCGTATACCTACTAACTAAAAAGGGCATCGATAGTACTGTTCCTACCGAGGAAATAAAAAGTGCTATAAAAGCAGAAGGGTATGACAATATTGTCAACAAGGATAAGGTTCCCCAACCAATGCATCGTGTTGAGATTGTATTTTACGCAACTCATATAAAATCCAAAAACTTCGTTCACCCTATTTACAACTTACGCCAACTTCTCAACAGGCGAATAACTGTAGAAGAGCCATTAACACATAATGCACTAATTGCCCCGAATTCGGGCACCCTAAATCATACTGCAAGTTACCTTCAGTATGCGTGATTTGCGGCGATGCACACCGAACTTCGGAATGCACTTTTTCCAAAACTGATTCCAAAGTAAAAAAACGCTGCAAATGGGGAGAAAACTACAGGGGCTGTAGTATCTTCCAGCATGTGAAAAAGGAGAAGAGAGCGCGAAAGCCTGAATTTGAACAATATAAGGCCTCAAAATTTCCCAGGATGCGTGCTGGTTCTCTTGCTAGTGCACAACCCAGTAAAGCACCACACAATAGGCCAAACTATACGTGTGCACAAACATTTAGAAATGATTTACCTAATGTTATCGTAAGAAGTAAGGCCCAAAAACATGCATATGCACACGTCTTAGAGGGACCTATTACGAATAATTCGAGCTAAATCGAAAATCTTATACAAACAATGACCACTTTTATGAAAACTATTTAGGGTATGTTTCAAGAAAAGACCCGTCCTTAAAACATATTTTTATACTTATATTTCATTTTATTGAATCTTTCTACTAAAAGAAATTTACAATAAGTATTCAAATCTTATTTCTAAATTATTATTTACCAGTTATTACCAATGTAATTACTAATTTTTCTTATTAAATTATTTTCTATTGTGTAGAGAGAGCTGCCTCACCAGGCTCAATGTGTCAGTTCTTTTTAGTTTCTGGTGGCCGTCAAATTGCAATAAATTGCGTGCTAGAGTGTTGGGATGTGCGACTAGTTTGTTTACGTATTTAGACGTGTACCTTTTAACTTCTTCGTGGATAGTGGGAACTTTAAGATCCCTATGTATACTTTCATTTCTTATATACCAGAGGGTGCATGCGATAAGACGTAAAATCCTAGACTGTCGTCTCTGTAACTTCAGGATGTTTGATGCACAGGCAGTACCCCACAGCTGAATGCCATATTACCATATTGGCTTTATAACGGATTTGTATAAAAGGACTTTATATTCCAAAGCCAAAGTTAAGTTAGGACTTATTAGCCAATGTAGTTGATTTGTTCGAAGCTTTATGGACGTTATTTTTGCCTGAATGTGACGGGACCAAGTTAGGCACCGATCTAGGTGGACACCTAAATATTTAACGTGCGTTTCCGCTGCAACCGTGATATTAGTTATTGTGATTGGTGGACAATTTTGCCTTTTAAGGGAAAACGTTACATGAGCACATTTAGATGGATTTACCTTTATTCTCCACTGTTTTAGCCAGTCTTCTAGCTTATGAATATGTGACAGCAGTTTTTCAGATGCATCCTTTGGATCATTACTGACACTTATAATTGCAGTGTCGTCTGCAAAATTTTGATGTATATGTATGTGGGCTTGTCGGCATATCCGCTGTATAGATGATATATAATAGCGGCCCTAGCACACTACTTTGAGATACTCCTGCACTGATTTTCCCATTTCTTGAAAGCTGATCCTTTGACCTTACTTTAAAAGTTTTATCTGACAGATAACTTTTTATAGGCTTATGGGTGTTTTCAGGAAGCACCCGAGCTATTTTAGTAAGTAGCCCATCATGGAAGACTTTATCAAATGCTTGGGAAATGTATCTAAATAAAGCTGAACAGTATTGCTTTCTTTCAAGAGCCGATCTAATAATGGTAACGATTCTATGGACTTATTCAATCGTACTATGCCTTGCTCGAAAACCAAACTGATGATCTGGGATAACGTTTTGTTCATTTACACTCGAGACGAATAATTTTTCAAATATCTTTAACAAAACTGACAGTAGCCTAATAGGCCTGTAGGATGTAATATGGCTTGAGTCCTTTTCTGGTTTTGGGATCATAACAATTTCAGACATCTTCCAAGAGCATGGGAAGAAGCCGACGTGCAATATGGCATTAAATATGTAAAGTAAAATTCGTACAGCTGAATTAGGTAAGTTTTCATTGATCCTGTTATACGATTAGGTCCAGGTGATTTCTTCATATCCATATTTTTAATTGTCGATTTTAAAGAAGACAACCGAAATTTCCTAGGGTTATTCACGGTGTCACTAATAATTGGAATAGTGGAAGTACTTATATCATGTGGTGCGAAAACCTTCTCTAAGTGATTTGCGAACGCATTTGCCTTTTCACTTGAGTTTTTAGCCCAAGTACGGTCTTCAAGTCTTAGTAGAGATTCGTAACCAATAGGACATTGTAAGTGCTTTCCCCAGACTATAATCCGTGATTTTCATTGGATCCCAGTTTTTTTAAAAGTTGTCGATAACGAATTCGTGTTTCTGTCTCAATTTACTGCGTAAGTTTTTTTTGGCATAAGTTCATTTGCTTTTTTATGTGTAGAGAACGACTATTTTGCCATTGTCCTCTTATTCTTCTTTTTTTCTCAATGACGAGCATCTGTATATCTGCTGTTGTCTGGTACGATATTATTTTAGCTGATGGCTTTCTTGGCGTTGTAGCTATGACTGCGGCAGTCACAACGTCTGTAAAATGATCTACAGTCAGCTGGATTTCTCAGTGGGATGTTCAAAGATAAGTGAGAGCTCACATACATTTTATATTTTAACCAATTCGTGTTTCTGTTCGGATAGAAACTAAGGGTTTTAGATGCAGTGACAAAACTGTCGTGTAAAATAACAATTGTAGGTGAATGATCAGAAGATAGGTCATAGGATGAACTAACTAAGAGTTGTTCGCGTTTGATGTTTTTTACTCTAGCAAAATCAATAAGATCTGGCAACTTATTAAAGTGAGTCAATAGGTGGGCTTACCGGCAGATACGACGTCCAGCTTGTTTGCTTGAACTGTATAATACAACTGCCTATTTCCAGTACTGAGTCTGGATGTGTGCTTTGCATTGTAATCACCAGCGGCAATACATTCTAGTCCTAGCGTAGCAAAGAACCTGGCAAATTCATGGTGTTCGATTTCATGCCTGGGCGGGCAGTACACTGACGAGACTACAATTTTAAAATCAGTAAGATTTGTAGTCGTGGCTTGCAAAAAGTCTTCCCTAAATTCAGGCAATGGAAAATGCCTTTCGTTTTTTCGGACTATAATGACAGTCCCACCACATGCCCTTTCGCTTGGGTGTTTGGTGTCATATATAAAAAACCCATCAATTCTAAAGCAGTTTTTTATAGGGAAGTGTGTTTCAGAAAATAATAGTATAACTATATCAAGTGCTAGCAGGAAGTGTTCTACTTCATAATTATGTTGGTAGAGCCCGTTAACATTCCAGAAGCATATTTTTAACTGGTTCATTTTTTGCTAAGCAGAACTTGCAGAAGCATGTTTTGGCTTCGCATCATTTCCTGAAACATACCCTACATAGTTATCATGAAATTATTCATCGATTGAGCTCGAATTCGTAGTGAGGGGTGTCTGTACACCCTCTTTAAGGACGTGGGCATATGAATGTGTATGCGCATTAGAACTTTTGGCATTCGCATAAGGCAAATCGTTTCTCAATGTTTGTGCATACGAATAGTTTGGTTTAGTGTGTGGCTGTGTAGTTTCTGTAATAGCAATAGAACCAGCATCACAAAGTAAACAGAGGCGTCACTACATTAGTGATCTCTTTCTCTATCTGTCTCTTAAATGATTGACCGCTCCTATTCTCTTTTGTTACATTTTTCGTCTTTATATGAAATTAGTTTTCTGGCCATTAATAAAAAACGTATGCACAAAGCTTAAAATAAGGGTTGAAAAGTTTAGATTTATTTTAAATAAACTTTGAGGATAACTTATGCTGTAAATATTAAGAGATAAGTTTAATTTTCATTATATCATTTGTCTGGTTTTTTGCTTTTGTTTTGATTATTATTTGTATTATTTTCAAATGTGATATTTGTCTCTTTCTTTAGAGACTGCCCGCGGCAAAAAAAAAATGATTCTAGAAATTTTCTAACGTCAAAGTTTACACCTCTGTGCCAGCATGAAGCCGAGGAAATCGGGAAGACCTATATTGCTCATATTCAGGTTTACGTACGACTTTCGCATTATTTTTTACATATTGAAATACTTTGCAGCCCCTGTAATTTGCTGTGTGGTTTTCACCACAGTTGCTGCATTTTTTGACCTTGGGGTCTGTTTTGGAAGAAGTGCATTCCAAAGTCCGGTGCGCATCACCGCAAACAACGCATACGGATGGTAGCTTGCAGTAGGTTTTCGTGTGTCCGAATTCCTGGCAGTTACTACACTGACGGGGGCCATTACGTTTTAGAAGCTCTTCCACCGTTATTCTTCTGTTCAAAAGGTAGCGCAAATTGTATATAGGATGAATGGAGTTTTTTATTCTGAGATGCGATAAATACGATTTTAACACGATGCATAGGTTGGGGAACTTTATTATTATTTAGAATATTGTGAACCTTCCACCTCTATGGCACTTTGTATTTCCACATTTTGCAGCAAAAAATGTTGTTATGTTTATCTCGGACAGACACGTAAAAACAACAACCTTACGCTCGTAGATAGGCATCGCTGAATCCATGTAGTTATACTTCGGCGATATTGTCATTTAATACAAATCGACGGATAGAGATTGTGTTTAGGTTACGCAAGTCATCTAGGCACATCATAATTGATCTCTTGATGTTAGTAGGTATTTCAGTATCCCAATCGTAATTTTGTAGTCACAGGTTTTGCAATAAGACTCTTAAAACAATTATAATAGGACAGATTATGCCCATTGGGTCAAAAACTGATGCATTTAGTGACATAATCGCACGTTTTGTAAATGCTGTAAATCGCTGCTCTGTTCTAAAGGCGAAAAGAAAGTTATCGTTTATTGGATCCCAGCTGATACCAAGAGCGCTTCAGGTTTGTAACTTTTCCATATTTTTCGGTGAGGTATCTTTCGATAAGAAGTCATGATGATTCCACTGAATTTTTGCAATTTCTAAGCCGCACTTTGACAAGATGTAAGACACCTCATTTTTGATTTGATGTTGTTTTTCTACTGTGTTTGCTCCGGTTATCATATCATCTACGTAGAAATGATTTCGAAGTACTTCAGCGCCAATTTTATGTGAACCTTCGAATTTATCTGCTAGAAACTGCAAGCTGCGTATTGCTAAAAATGGTGATGCTGACATACCGTATGTTATAGTGTTAAGCTGCTGAACATTAACTGGTTGACTATCATTAACTCTCCATAAAATTTGCTGAAATGGTCGGTGCGATTCATGAATCACAAACATTCGATACATTTTTACGATATCGGCGGTAAGTGCATACTTATACAATCGGAAACGAAGAACTTGTAAAAACAAATCATCTTGTATGGTCGAACCCGCATGAAGAATATCTATCGTTCAATGATTTTTCTGATGAAGTTCTTGCCGAAGCGTCGAACACGACTCTAAGCTTTGTACTTGTACTGTTTGGGCGGAGTACACAATGGTGGGGTATAAAGTAGTGTGGAGAATTTATGTTAGGATTTGGTACGAGTGTCATATGGCCCATTTGTTCATATTCAGCCATAAACTGCGTATATTGTGCTTTTAAATTGCTGTCTCGAGCAAGACGACGTTCAAGAAGAAATCTTTTCAATGGTGAGGCATGTGATGACCCTAGAGCCAAAAAATGCTCCTTGAAAGGTAGTTTCACTATGAAGTGCGTTAGTCTCTACATTTGCTTTAAAATGCGATTCACGCAACTGCTGTTCTGTTGTCCATTTATTTGTGGGGTGAAGTACGTCTTCCATTTTCCATAACAATTTAATTCGTTCGTTAAGATCGCTATATTCTGAGGTGGAAACCATACACTTTGTTACCGATGATTTTACATTTAGTGCGTAACGTCCAGTAACAATCCATTCTGCTTTGGTTTCTTGGAAGGTAGGCATAATTGACCAAGGCTGATCTTTCGACTACATAATATATTAAAAAAGTATTCGGTTCCTAGTAATAAATCAATTGGTTGCTGGTGGTGGAAATGTTCATCAGCCAGGTCGAGTTGAGGCAGATTCCAATCGCTGATATCAATATTTCTGGATGGAAGATATCCTGATATGTGGTTTGTAACCAGTAAATTTAGAGAATACTCATGACAGTTAAAGCGTGATCTTACAGTGTCCTCGACTTCGTATTTCATATTAGACGATGTACATCCAACGGCAGAAATGTTGATCGATGTTTTTCTACGTGAACAATTTAAATGGCATGCGAATCTTTCCGTTATTAAGTTTACGAATCCAAAAGTTCTCTGCCTGATTCGTACCTATCTGTACTATCGGAAATAAGAATAACAGATGTTGCAAGTATTACGCTACTAGTGTCATTTTTAATATGAGTGTTGACAGCGGCTTAATGAGCAGGGTTGAACGAAGTGATGGAAATGTTACTAGTCGAAGGTAACTCGCGATGCAGCAAAGTGTGATGTGCATTTTTGCACATTTTACAGCGATATTTAGAGACACAATTAGAAACGTTATGTCCAGACGATAGACACTTTATACGAACACCTAGTTTTTTAACAGTATCAAATCTGCTGGTTACATTCAACGATTTGAAGTTTGAACAGTTGCTGCTCCAATGATCTAATCGCTTGCAAAATATACAATTTTTCTTAACATGGGTTATAAACGAGTGTTTTTGTTGTTGGCGACGTGATACGCTACGTTTTTCATTGTTTGCTGTTAAAGGCAGTTTATTAGTTGAGGTTGGTTGTGAATCAATTGATTCTAAAAATTGGCATCTACGCTCCAAAACCTTTGTGAATTCATCCCATGTTGGCAGAGAGCTGAAGTCGATTGTTTCCTTCCACTTCATATCGGATTCTGAGTCAACCTTTGTTAAAATCAAATGAATTAGCATAACATTACAAATATCATTCTTATCTCCAATGATTTTAAGGAACTATTGATGGCAGAACCATTGTCGATTAATGCGCGAAGTTGCATAGAAGATGGTTTTTCAACTAACGGTAACGCATAATAATTCGAAATGTGCTCAAGATATATCAATGTTTTAATGTTGTAACGCTCGTTAAGTCGTTCGATTGCCTTAATATAATTTTCTTTCGTTACTTCAAATGGTCGAATAGTATCAAGGGCTTGTCCGGATAGGCAGTGTATCAAGTGGTTAAATCCCTCAATGTCAGATAGCGATGAATCGTTATGCACCAATTGTCTAAATGTTGCTATAAAGTTCTTAAATTCGGCGTATTTGCCGGCAAAAGTTGGCAAATGCAGTTTTGGCAATTTCGATTTAATGGTTCCTGGGATAGCAAATGATGCTTCTGTGCACAGCTCTTCTATGTCTGCTCTACAGAATCCTTTGAGTTTATAATTTCTATTTCACTTTGAATAGAAAGTAGTTGTTTAAAGTAAGCCTCTACCAAACTTAACCGGAACTCGAATTCAGATGTAGGCATTGCATCGTTAACCAAATTTGCTCTTACAGAGCCACGTTGACTCTGTAGTGATTCTAATTCAGTCATGTTAAAAATTTAAGAGCACGAAGCCTTTATAATCCCTTAAATATTTTAAGACGCAGTCCACTATTGTTGTTGTACTTACGAATGTAAGTAAATGGAAAATAAAATCAAATTAAAACGGTAAACAATCGAGTTGATGAAAACGAAGAAATATGTACATATATACATACATATATGTATGTACTCGTATGTATGTACCTATGTACACTGAATTAAAAGAGATATGATTTTTAGGAATGCAAACTCCGTTATGCACGTATGTATGTGCTAAATATGTATGTAAGTTAACACAACTCAGAATTTCAATATGAATGTTGAAACACAGAAATGTTAACAACCAGCTGCGTCAGCTATTTATTCTACAATTGCAAAAGAATGATAAGAAACTTTTAAACAAAGAAAACACTATACGAAAACTCAGCGTTTTTTGGGTACAATGCTTTGGAAGCGAAGGTTAGATCATATTTGGCAGTAAAAGAATAGAGTTCATTTTTATATAATTTTATTTTTATTTAATAAAAACCTTACAAAAAACTAAGATCCTGTTTTTTGTTAACTTGTACATATATTTCGCCAAACTTTTGCTTTTAATATTGTGCAATTGTTAATCGATTTACACTTTATGCCGAATATGAAATGCAAGTAAATACCTGTATGGCTTACTATTGTAAACGACTCCACATACAGCATAAATTCCTGATCACTTTGATGCTTTACGTTCCTCGGGCGGATTACTTGTATTGTAGGACTGCCTTTTGTATACTCTTGCTCGAGCAGCTAATCCTCTGACATATGTATGTATTTGATGGTTTTAACTTCCACGATTGATATAATGATGATAGGCTTTAATTTATCACCAAATGTAATTTTTATTCTTTAGGTCTGCCCCAAGTTGGGCGCCAAAAAATGTACTTTAGGAATAAAAATTGATGTTGAGTCTTCAAATGATTTAAGCGAAGTGCCTTTATTTGTATTTAGTTTAATTTTAGTACATTTTAACTTGCGAATATAATTAAAGAGTGATTTAGACTATGTGACTTGTCGTACGATTACTAAATTTTTTGTGTAGAAGAGCACGGATGGGATCACGTAAATCCGATATGTAATGATGTCGTACGTAATTGAGAGAAAATACCGATGAAAATTTGACAGTCGTACGGCTCTCTTTGTTTTTTGAAAAATTTCAAAAACCATCACACACCATTTGATCAGGAGAGAATTTTTCAGGGAAGCAAAACTAGATCTAATGAATTGCACTATATATAAAGAAACATTTTAATATTTCGTTCCAAGATATTATTAAAAACGTATGTAAAATTTAACTTGTATTACATATGCATATACAGGGTGGCGCAAAAATAACCTTCCGATGCTTTTTGGCTGTAATTTAAAAAAAAATTAAAAACTTTGATTCTTCTTATGGATTATTTTTATTTGGTCTTTTAATTTTTTACATCAAGTCGAGAATATGATGTCATGTAAATGGCCGCCGCCACAGTTGATTGTCATTTGAGCCCTTTTTATGGCATTTTCCATCACTTTGGCCAAAACTTCCGGCGATAGGTCCTCACATTCTTGACGGATATTGTCTTTAAGAGCTGCAAGAGTCTGAGGCTTGTTGACATAAACCCGCGACTTCAAAAAGCCCCACAAAAAGAAGTCTGCAGCGGTCAAATCAGGCGATCTTGCTGGCCAGTGCAAATCGCCAAAACGGGAGATTAGGCGCCCGGGAAATGCATCCTTCACCATATCGGTTGTGGCACGTGCAGTGTGTGCCGTTGCACCGTCCTGTTGGAACCGCATGTTTTCCAATTCATTAAGTTGCGGCAAAAAGAACTCGTTAATCATTGCTCTGTAGCGCTCACCATTCACAGTAACCGTTTGGCCCGCGACGTCTTCGAAGAAAAAAGGTCCGATGACTCCTCCAGCGAAAACGGCATACCATACAGTGACTTTGAGCGGGTGTAATGGCTCTTCGTGGGTTACACGCGGATTTTCAGTGCCCCAGAAGCGTAAATTTTGCTTATTTACGTACCCGCTAATATGGAAATGGGCCTTATCACTCATGATTATTTTTGATGAAAAATCATCTTCCTCTTGGTGGTGATTAAGGATGGCTTGAGCGTATGTTAGACGCGATTGGCGGTCAGCAGCTAACAGCTGATATTCTCTGCAGAACGGCTACTCCGGGGTCTGCCACGCCTGGCAGCATCTCGTATTGTGCCAGTCTCTTCGATGCGAGCGGCTAAACGTCGCAGTGTTTCACCAGTAGGCGTTGGACGGCCAGGAAATCTGCGACGAAATTCACGTTGTGCCAAAGTCACCGACTGAGTATTGGTTTGTTTATTAACTTGTATTTCGCAAGTGTTTACTACACAAATGTCAAAACAGAATTGACATTAGGGGCCAATCGCAAAATTTATAGCATTTTCTGATAGAAGGATTACTTTTGCGCCACCCTGTATGTATATGCGTCTGCATATAAAAAAGCTTATCTATTTCAATATTAACTGTACAACACTAGAAGTTCTTTACGAAAGAATATTGGTTGGCGTAAGCTTTCACATGCCTAATTTTTATGTAAACAAATAGCAACATATATGTGTGTGTGTGCACGCACCATATGTTTTGGTATTTTACCAATCATGTAAACGAAAAAAAATCTGTCGTATGATTTTACTCTAATTTTTTTAATTACCGATGAAATTTCATCATATTTTTACTCTCATTTTACCGATGAAAAATATCATCGTCTAAACCCCACTTAAAAGTAAATGGCAGAATATAAATATGAGTACAATTCAATTTATGAAAGAGTTGCATTTTTTTGTACTATACAACAAAAGAATTTTTACATAATGGACAAATTACAAAAGCATGGACAAATTACAACAAATTTCTAAATATTTACAAAATCAAAATTCAAAATGAAAAAAGGAAGTATGTAAATAACAAAATCACTTCTGCCAAAGATCAAAAAGAAATGTGGAGAGAAATAAAAAATCTAATTTTAAAAAAATCTAAAAATAGAATTGAAACTGTGATATTTAATAATGTAGAATATAAGAATAATTTGAAAATAGATGAAAATTTTAACAACTACTTTGTAAATAGCGTGAAATCAATAAGATTCGAGATAAACAATGTGAAATATATTCAAAACGTACCTGTGTTAAATTCCCAATTCAAATTCCGTGCAATAACGTTAGAAAAATTAAAAGTAATATGTAAGAACTTAAAAAATAAGCCAGACTTTTATAGAATAGATACTAGAATAATACTCAATAGCTGGCATATATTAGGAAAAGGAATGCTTCATATAATTAACAAATCTTTAGAAACAGGCGTATTTCCAGAAAACTGGAAAACCTCAATGGTAACCCCCATTGAAAAGGTGTCAAAAACAAAAAATGTGAAGAGTTCCGACCAATCAATACGTTGATGACTTGCGAAAAAATGCAGATGATACGCATATTTTACAGAAGGTATATGCAAAAAAAAAACTTGGCAAAAAAAGTTGTTTTTTTAAAAGAATAAGAAAGCATATATCAGTTATAATGGCAACAAACATATATAATACCATAATAAAACCGCATTTCGAGTTCGGGTCTACAATTTTATATTCATGATGCACTACACAACAGATAGATCAAATTCAAAAACTTCAAAATAGAGCAATGCGAACCATATTAAAATGCAACAGATACACATCAATCAACTTTATGATTGAATCTCTAAAATGGCTAAACATAAGATAGATGCTTACACTCAACACTTTAAATTTTATACAAAAAATTAAACGTGGAGAAACACCGGAATATTTAATGGAACAAATAGTATATATCAGGGAAGCACAACCGTACCAGTTAAGAAATATGAACAACTTTAGAATTGAAAGAGTACACTCAACGGCAGTGCAACAAAATCTTTTTTACAAAGGCTTACAACTTTACAATACATTACCAAATTATATTAAAAATGAAAGTAATCAAAATCTAGTTAAGAAGCAAATCTCCTTTTTTGTAAAGTACAATTTATATTAGAGCTAAAACACAATAATATCAAATTTAAATATTTGTATATATATGGAAAGTATTATTAATACTAATAAATCATTTAAATGACGGGCTACTTACGAATATAACTCGAGTACTTCCTGAAAACTCCTCCAAGCTTCTTTAAGGCTATTTGACAGCTATAACGTCTAAAGTATGGTTAAAGTACCAATTTTCTAAAAATGGGAAAATCTATGCAAGTATCCCCTGAGGTAATATTCTAGGGCCACTGTTATATAGCCTCTATACAGCGAATATGCCAAAAAGCCTAAATACATATACGTCAATGCAGACGACACGGCATTAATAAGTGTTCACGAAGATCCGAAGGTTGCATCCGAACAACTTCAATCTCATATAATAAGCTATGTAGAATTTTGGAACGAATTTCCGTCATCCCTTGTCAAGTTTGGTTTGGTGACAAACCGGTTTCGTTCTGCTAAAGCACAACATCCACAACAGGAAGAAGAAATCGATGAAGCTATTGTCTATGCGGAAATGGGTATAACACTACTACCAAGAGAAGAACAAGACCATGCGAGGCACATGTGCAAAGAAATAATAGAGAAAAGCCAAAACAAAAAGAAAAGAACAACAGAACATGGAATGCAAAACAGTAAAAAATCTTAAACAAAAACTGTTAAGAAACAACGTGATCACAACGAAAGCTGACAAGGGCAATACTACAGTGTTAATCAGCAAGGAGGAATATATGAGAAAAAACGGAACAACTAATTGAGGAAACAAACTGTAGAAAAATCAGAAAAGACCCTACTGATGAATACCAAGCTAGCATCAAGGAAGCTATAAAGAAAGCGACTAAGATATTAAAACCAAATTTGGCACATAATACACTGATAAATATGAACCTGTCAGTCCCACCAATGATCGCACTGCCAAAAATACACAAACCAGACACCCCAATGTGACCAATAGTGAACTACAAATCACCACCGAGCTACAAACTCTCCAAACATTTAAAAGTAGTGTTGAAGAATACTTTAGAACTACCAAACACGTACACAGTAACCAACACGACAGAACTAATTGAAGCAAAACGAAAAATTACACTAAAGATGTCACATAGCCGAAACGGGTTTGTCACCAAACCAAACTTGACAAGGGATGGCGGAAATTTATTCCAAAATTCTACATCAAAACACCCTGTCGGAATATCAAATCAAGAATAATGAGCTATAGTACTGGCTAAAAAAGTGGAGAATAAAGGTAAATCCATCAAAATGTGCTCATGTAACGTTTTCACTCAGAAGGGGAAATTACCCACGTATAAGAATAACAAATACCACGGTTCCTGCGGAAACCCACGTTAAATATTTGGGTATCCACTTAGATTGACGGCTTACTTAGTCGCGCCACATTAAGGCAAAAATAACGGCCATAAAATTGAAAACAAATCAGTGTAGTTAATAGGTCCTGAACACTGGATTTGAAATACAAAGTCCTTTTGTACAAAACCAAATATAAAGCCAATTTGGTCATATTGCATTCAGATGTGGGGTACTGCTTACGCATCAAGCATCCAGAGATCTAGAAGTTCCTACTATCCAGCAGGAAGTAAAAAAGAAGCTTGTGAGAATACGTAAACAAATTATTATGGTGTGCTGAGTTTCATATACACTTTTATGAATCCACAAGCATAAGATATAATGTTTCTGTTTTGAGATCAATTCATCGTAGCGTAGAGACTAGCTTGTTCCCTGGTAATAGTTTTTGCGAATTTATTGTTACTTTATTACTTGGGAAATTTCCTTGCTTTTGTTTACTTCATTACTTTGTATAAACAATATTCTTAAATTAGAGAAAGCTAAATATCAAGTGATTTGGTTTCTCCAGTACATAATAAATGAATAAGTAAAATATTTTTACATATATATTTTTCTTACCAACAGGTATTCAAACATCCCAGGACGCCAGATTTTATGCGGTATCAAGAAAGTTTCCTCCATTTTCAAATGAAAATCGACCACTCGTAATTCAATTTTCAGTTAAGCATGAGCAGAATATTGATTGTGGAGGTGGCTATGTAAAACTTTTTGACTGTTCTCTTGACCAAGAAGATATGCATGGTGAATCCCCGTATGAAATTATGTTTGGCCCAGATATTTGCGGACCAGGCACAAAAAAAGTTCATGTGATATTTAGTTATGAAGGAAAAAATCTTTTAATAAAGAAGGATATAAGGTGTAAGGACGATGAATATACTCATTTTTATACACTTGTTGTAAATCCAGATAACACATATGAAGTATTAATTGACAACGAAAAAGTCGAATCTGGGAATCTGGAAGATGATTGGGACTTTTTGCCTCCAAAGAAAGTAAAAGATCCAAATGCCAAAAAACCTGTAGATTGGGATGATAGGGTAAGTTGCAATTCAAACGGGGCACAGTAGACCATTTTACGAGAAGACGGTTAAAAATCCATAATTTTTGACTCACGTTTTTGGTTGTTTAGTAGGTGGTATTTCGGTATTTAATTTATGTTATAAAGCTTAAATCGTTCGATAAGAAAAGATATTATATTATTTTTATATTTTTTAACAATTTTCTAACTTAAATCTTTCCAAAGTTGTAAATCTTTTTGATATGATGTAGATTTTTGGATCGAATTTCCATCATCCCTTGTCCAGTTGGGTTTTGAGACAAACTAGTTTCCTTATATTTCTAAAATGACACTGAAGATGGCACATAGCCGAAACCGGTTTATCTCCAAACCAAACCTGACAAGGGATAAGGGAAATTCGTTCCAAAGAACTACATACAAAGGCGCACTCAATGCACAGAAAGTTCCAGAAATAAAGAGTGCCCCAATGTTTGTCATCCACTGTATATAATAAACATGTAATAATCACAAAAGTTTCTTCAGGAAAGTAAATATACAAAAAACATCAATATAACATCAACACTAATCAAGACGAATTTCAGGAATTTAGTACGAATAAACAAAGACAACACTATAAGAAACAAAGCAGACAGTAGTCGCAAAAACAAACATCAGAATGAAAAACCATCGCAAAAGATGTTTACAGCTAAAGAAGTATCTACTGGATTCTTGCGTATTCTGCAAGGTTCTGGAAAGTAGACGACTACCATAAAAATACTTGCATGGTCGAGCTAACAGTGTATCAAGTAAAGCTTTAAAGTGTGAACAGTGATTATAAAGAAGTTTTGTCTTTAAGTGTTAAAGTAAATAACGTAACAGTGTGTTAAAATATAATTTCTGCCGTGCATATTATTAAAGTAGACTTTACAATAAAAAGAACCTGCGGATAAATAAACAAGCTTTAAAAATGTTAAAACGTAACAGTATTATTAGTATTAATTTAGGGGGAATATCGAAGCAGACCGCTAACTTCATGGTTCCATTTTATTTTCAGGCAACCGATTCGTAAAATACGACTACCTTACTGTCATACGAGTCGTGCTGCATCCAGATTTATTCTTGACTAGTTCTTTCATACTGTCGATCTGTTTCATTTTCTTGTAATTGCAAGTATTTGCCTAAGGGTTTGGTCCACCATAGTATTATCATTTAAAAAGTGTCTGCCGTAGTCCTAAGTTCTTAGCTTAGCCAGTGCTAGTCACTCACACATAATGTGCGCTACCTTCTCAGCCTCTTCCTCAGGATTATCTTTGGAGACTGAGCTGTTCATCCCTGCCGAGGTTTTTTGTCCATCTCTTCGGAAATTCTTCATTGGCTAATAAACATCGCAGTTCCTACAGAGATTAACCTCTCCACCTCTTAGATTCCTCTCGGAATCTAACGATTCAACGCCTTAGAAGTACCTTTAAAGGTTGACCCGTCCCTTGCGATGCATTCTTGTCAATATCTTCCTCTCTTGGCCAATTAAAACAGAAGTTTCTTCAGAGATTAACCTCTCCGCCTCTTCTAAGCCTCCCTGATTCAAACCTGTAATGAAATATGTCCACACTGAGCTCCATATATGTTTTACCGTGGATTAGGGATCTTATAAGAGAGTGTTTACTTCAGTCCGCTCGACTTATTAAGCAGAGACAGAAACCTGTTCCCGACCGCAACCGCGAGGAGTTATAAGTCATAACTTCTGACAGTGCAAGTTACGCAAGTCGATTTTATTCAGAAAGTTACAGCTTTTATACGTATCAGCTAAAAATTGCTAAAGGTTTGAGTATTGCCGTAAAGGGCACTGACAGTTCTGTTCCCGATGAGGATATATAAAGTGCCATAGTCAGTGCTAAATGTTCTAAATAAGAACAATGTTCCCCAACCAATGCATCGTGCTGAAATTGTATTAAAAGCAACTCAGATAAAATCAGAAAAGAACCAGCGACTAAAATGCAAAGCGTGCATATTGTGATTCTAGACTCTTTCGTACTAGGGTTCAAGCAAACAAGCTACACATCGTTTTAGGTTTTAGCTCGGTATGTCAATATTGTACGAATACGCTTTTAGTTTAATTGTTCTTTACAGATAAATTTTACTTTTTATTTAGTGCTTAATCACATGTGTTAAAGACAAGGCGTTTAAATGTTAAATACTTATCAACAACGATACCAAAATATTTAACAGTGTCATTGAGTGGAATAGTGCATCGTTGCACGCTTGAAATTGTTTTCTGGTATTCTTTTAGT
This sequence comes from Phania funesta, assembly GCA_963932375.1. Lineage (NCBI taxonomy): Eukaryota > Metazoa > Arthropoda > Insecta > Diptera > Tachinidae > Phania > Phania funesta. Next base: position 74,305,639 of record OZ010652.1, on the reverse strand, counting down.
TGTTCTATTGAAAGGGAAAATAGTAGTTTGTGTTTTACCGTGGTTTATACATATTTGTTTTCCATTTGCTAAAATATTTTTCAGAGTGAATAGATTTTTGGAACGAATTTCCGTCATCCCTTGTCAAGTTTGGTTTGGAACCGGTTTCGGCTATGTGCCATCTTCAGTGTCATTTTCGACAAGGGATGACGGAAATTCGTTCAAAAAATCAACATCAAAACACCCTGTCGGAATATTAAATCAAGAATCACCTATATATACCTTAAAGTAATCTTTCTGTAAGAAAACTTAATAATTTTTTGTAGAAAAATAGGGTAGGCGAATTTATTTCGTTTATAAACAATAACTCTATGCCAAATGGAATCGAAGGATTTTTTTATATCAAGAAAAAAAAAATTCCCTTAATATTATTTTCTTCGCTATATTCATTGAGTCGCTTTAAGATTATGTTTTCGAATAATTTGTCTAAGCCGTTCAGCATGCTAATTCGCCGGCAATTTTTAACTGATTGGTATCCCCTCCACGCTTTAATATTGCTATTACCTTGGTCAATTTAAATACATTTGGAAAATAAGTAGTAAGACACCAATAAAAATTGTCAACAGACCATAAAAAAGCAGTGATAATTTTTACAAAATTATTGGTGTTATTTGCTTTTTAATTTAAAATTGAATTTCCTCAATTGACGTTATTTGATCCATACGTGTATGATGTATAATTTCTTTCCGCGTTGTTGTTACTTCTTTGTAATTATCGCGTTATCTTTTTCTTTGTCCGATAAGGTATAATATTGTTACGTTTATTATCACTGTTACCTCCAATATTAGACCCTACTTCTATTTATTACAACATTATTTATTTTAAATTTTTTTAAATCACTTTACAACACCATTTACATTCTATGTTATCTTAAACCCTTTTTCTTATTATACATACTTAAGGCGTTTGCCATTTGCTAAATTTTAAGAAGAACTCAAAAATTAAAATTTAAAATTAAAATAATAAAAGCATAAACTAAGGTAAACATCATTAACTATTGTTAAAAAAAAAATTAATTAATAAACAATTATCGTTTTAGATTTTTAAAGCAATAAACTGCTGGATAAAACTTAATTTGTTTTATTTTTAACAAATTCTTTAAAAATCTTAAACGATAAAATGGCTAAAAGTATGTCAAAAGAGAATCTGACCCTTGCTGCCAACTGCGTCTTATGGACCGACCCGTATGATGGAAACATGATAACCTGTTCCAAGTGCCTTCATTGTTTCCATAGCAGTTGTTGTGAAATCGACGAGGATGTTGATATGTTTAGCTGGAGATGTCAATCTTGTGTTGTAACAGAACAAAAAAAGACTCATATAACCTCAAAACATCAGACCCCATAAACGAATCCAGTGTTGAGATTGTTGAGACACCAAGACCACACCCACCACTTACCATCAATCAACTAACGAGTCACTCACAAGCAGTTCTGCCAGCTATAAGTGCAAAAAAGCAGCTAGAATTGCAGCAGCTAGAGCAAGAGATGCTGTTAAAACAGGAGTTTTTGAGACGTAAGTACCAATTATTACGCCAAGAGGATGATGAATGCCAAGAGATTGACACTGTATGGCCAGTGGGTAATAGCACTAAAAACAACAAAATGCTAACATCGAAGACGTCGAGATGATTGAAATTCGTCCTCGTTACTTGAACATACATTTTCGTAAATCAATACAGTTTTCAATTAATTTTGAATATTTTTCTAGTTGGTACCGACTTAAACGTGCTGTGGCTAATTGGGTAATGTATGTGGAAAGAAGACTACAAAAATTTAAGCAGCAAGAAATAGTTGAAAGTCTTAATTCGTCGCATTTGATTAAGGCAAACAAGATTATATTAAAGATGATTCAGATGACAAGTTTTGTGGATGAATATGCTGCAATGCAAAGCGGTCGACCCACTATTAAAGGCGGTGCCTTTGATAAACTTAATGTTTACATGGATGATGATGCAATCATCATAGTTAGAAATAGGGCGCAGTATGCAACAGAGGCTTGCGGATCCCAAAGAGATTTCATAATATTACCAGGTAAACACCATGTCACAAAACTCATAATTATGAATTACCATAGAGACTACCACCATTTAAATCACGAGACGGTCCTAACTGAAATTCGTCAAAAATATTTTATAATAAATTTGAGAGCTGTCTACAAATCCATTCGCAGAAGTTGCCAACAATGTAAAATTGATGCCGCTAAACCTGTATCACCCCAAATGGCTAACCTGCCTGGGAGCTTTTCAGCGACCCTTTACATTTGTTGGAGTCGACTACTTTGGTCCAATAACAGTAACTTTTGGTAGAAAATCATTAAAGCGATGGGGAGTTATATTCACATGCCTCACTGTAAGAGCCATTCGTATTGAAATAACCCATTCACTCTCAACAGACTCGTTTTTAATGACCCTTAGAAATTTTGTTGTAAGACGCGGTACACCAGCTGAAATTTACAGCGATAACGGGACAAATTTTCGGGGTGCTGATCGTTTTCTCAAGGACGAGTTAAAAAATATCGAGATCAATAAAGTGCAAACTGATATGGCATATAATATAAGGGCATTTCGTGGAAATTTAATCCACCAGCAGCTCCTCATATGGGGGGAGCTTGGGAGAGGTTAGTGAGGTCAATCAAAACTATATTATATAAAATATCTCCCGCGCAAAAGTTCACAGACGAAAGCCTGAGAAGTGCCTTGATGGAGGTGGAGCTAATAGTTAATTCAAGACCCCTTACATATGTGTCGTTGGAAACTGAAGATCAAGAGGCCATCGCTCCGAACCACTTTCTTCTTGGCAGCTCGAATGGTACGAAGCCATTTTGCTTACCCGACAATATTGATTACAAATGACCCTACGCCAAAGTGAGGTAACATGTTTTGGCGACGTTTTGTAAAGGAAATGCTACCAATGTTAACCCGGCGAGGAAAATGGTCCAAACAATCTAAAGCAATTGAAGTTGATGACGTAGTGCTTGTGGTTGATGAAAATGCCAATAGAAACACCTGGCTACGAGGAAAAATTGTTGAAGTCACAAATGCCAAAGATGGTCAAGTTCGAAGAGCTAAATTAAAAACAATCAACGGAATCATTGAAAGACCCGCAGTAAAGTCAGCAGTCCTAGATGTCGGCAATTGATTGGAGCAAGACTCACCAATGGCTCATCTTACTGGGGGGAGAATTGTTACCTCCAATATTACACCCTACTACTATTTATTACAACATTATTTATTTTAAATTTTTTAAATCGCTTTACAACACCATTTACGTTCTATGTTATCTTAAACCCTTTTTCTTATTATACATACTTAAGGCGTTTGCCATTTGCTATATTTTAAGAAGAGCTCAAAAATTAAAATAATAAAAGCATAAACTAAGGTAAACATCATTAACTATTGTTAAAAAAAAAAAAATTAATAAACAATTATCGTTTTAGATTTTTAAAGCGATAAACTGCTGAATAAAACTTAGTTTGTTTTATTTTTAACAACCACAATAAACGTCAATTTGTAGTGTTCGTTTATTACCACAATAAACGTTAATTTGCAAGAGTTAAAGTACACAGTCCTTAATGATTTTATCAATACACAATTTTATTCGGCAATTACGACTCTTATTTACAACTCTTCAGTACTAATTTACTCTAGAAACTTAACACTCTTATGTACTCACATATATTCACTCTTATTTACAACTCTTCAGTACTAATTTAATCTAGAAACTTAACACTCTTATGTGTATTCACTCTCTGAAATCTTAAAGTCAATCCTTTACATAGAGATCACGGCCGGTTCTTGAAACGTCCCGAACATACATGATATTGCGCATCATTTATTTTATTTGCTGGCTTAGTAGTCTTGTATATGTGTTCGTGTGTGTGTATCTTTCGTTTACTTTTTCGTTTTGAAGCTCGTGAAGGTTTTCTTGTGCCTTAAGAGTGGGTCCATTGTTTTCGCACACAGGTTTAGGTTTAACACCAAACTCTAAATCCTCTGGCAGTTTTAGTTCCGTTCCAAACAGTAACAGCTTAGGTATGCTCATCCCAATCCTCTTGGTGTCAATAATTTTAGTGTCAGCTCAAGCACTAAAATTATATTCGTCTTGAAACTCTCACAGTGCTGCAGTTCTGTCATCACTACAAGTTCGAGAATTTTATAAATATTTTATATACTACTGTGGGCAAAAAATAGTAAGACTTTTCCATTCGTGGAAATTTTTTTCTACGTTGGTATGACTGTCAGTGACATCTGTGCCAAATATCACATCAACGTAATCATTAGTGTTTAGTATACGCTTGTCTTTCTGAAGTACAACAAAGAAGTTCCATTAAATTTAGTGTGCGGAATGAAATTTCTGGTGCCGAAACGTTCAGAAAGTTGCAAAAGGCCTTCGGTGATAATTGTATGTCGCAAGTGTTTTTGATTGGTACAAATTATTCAAAAAGGATCGAGAACGCGTTGACGACGAATCACGTCCAGGACGGCCATCAACATCAACTGATGATCAACACGTCAATAACATCAAGGAATTGGTGTTCGAGAATCGACGATTAACAGTCACAGACCTTACTGATATCGTTGGAATATCGGAGGGATCAGTGAAAACCATTTTATGGGCCGACAATACTTGGTTTTTGCACCACTATAATGCACCGTCGCATACCGCATTGATTCTTCGTGAGTTTTTCGTCAAAAATTCAATCAATATCGTTCCACAACCACCGTATTCGCCTGATTTAGCTCCGTGTGATTTCTGGCTGCTCAGCAAACTCAAGCGACCGCTCCGGGGAATCCGTTTTGAGTCAATTGAAGACATTAAACGTGAATCGCTACTCTATTTCCGAAATTTACTTTAACAACTGTTACGAGGATTGGAAAAAACGTTGGCATAAGTGTATTGCAACTGGGGGAGGGGATTACTTTGAAGGGGACGAAATAGATTTGGCAGAATAAATAAAGAAATTTATGAACAAAGTCTTATTATTATTTACCCACAGTAGTATATTAAGTTTTTTAATCCAGAAAGAGAATTTATTTAATATGACAACCTTGAATACAGTAAAAGTTTTAATTTTATTAGACATCTAGCTGAATGAAATGCATTTCCATGCCTAGAAATTAAATTAAATAATGTTAATAATTGTAGTTCGTCAAACGACCTCAAAAACAATCAACTATTTTATATATATTTTATATATATAGAAGAATGTTGAGAACGTGTATAGCAACATAGAAAATGCATTCTATTCAGCTAGTTGTATAATAAAATCTTAACTTTTACAGCATTCAAAGTTATCATATCAAATAAATTATCTTTATAGAATAGAAAGAATAAAGAAAAATGAACTTATGCATAGAAATTAAATTACTTAATAATTTAATAGTATTTTTGGTACTTTTAAAATAAATCGTTGTAAAAAATCTAAATTCCAGATTTGGCATTGCAGATTTCCGTATATGTAAAACTCAAAGATTAACACTATGTCTTCACTAGCCATAAATTTGTTCGCACATTGAGAGAGCGTTTTCAAAATAACCGGAAGACTACAAAATATATTTGTGGTCTTCCGTTTGGGAAATAAATATAGATGTTCCTGTTTAGTTTGAGCATGGTTTTTTTCTCTCATCGAGATCATATGGTTGCTTTTAGCATAGTATATTACGGGTGTTTACAGACGAGCGCACGCTTGCATACTTATCATATTGCCCGTGTGTATTTTTTTGTGCAGTGGCATAACAGAGTTGTGCGAACAATTGTTCGGAGAACTCTTTGAACACGAACCGACCATCAATAGCGACGGTGTTCATTAGCCAAGTTGCTGTACGAGCAGAAAAATGTACGATGGCTGAAATGTTACACACGTAATTCCAAGCGAACGCAAGCACCATTTGGAAATTGCCAAATAGTAACCAATTTTAGGAAGGAAAATAAAAAAATTTAATTAATTTTTTAAAACCTCTCATTTGTTTTGAAGATTTCTTAACATAAGACATTTATAGTTTTTCTAAAATTATGGGGAGAGGTTTTTTGATGATCTGACATAGAAAATACACATAGAGACTAGCGTTTACTCCTACCATTAAATCTTCATTGAGACAGGATAATCGGCAAAAGTAGACATAATATTAATTGAATACATAATATCCAAAAATAACTTAAAAACATTTTTTTTAGCCAACAATACCTGACCAAAATGATGAAAAGCCGGAAGATTGGGATAAACCAGAACACATACCTGATCCAGATGCCACAAAACCAGAAGATTGGGACGATGAAATGGATGGGGAATGGGAACCACCAATGGTTGATAATCCAGAATATAAAGGAGAGTGGCAGCCAAAACAACTTGATAATCCTAACTACAAAGGTGTCTGGGAACATCCAGTAATTGATAATCCGGATTACACCCCAGATTTAAATCTTTATTTACGGAAGCAAATATGCATAATCGGATTTGATTTGTGGCAAGTTAAGTCAGGATCTATATTTGATAACATTCTTGTTACTGACGATATTGAGTTAGCGTCGAAATCAGCAGCTGAAGTTAAATATACACAAGCAGGGGAGAAAAAAATGAAAGATGCTCAAGATGAAGAACAGAGAAAAAAGGACGAAGAAGAAAATAAAAAAGCGAACGATGATGAAGATGAAGATAAAGATGACATTTCACATGAAGAAGAACCATCAAATGAGCACGATGAGTTATAAATGTTAACATGCATATCTCATCAGTTTTATATTAAAATGCTTAATATCAGATAAATTTGCGGAAAGTTAATAAAATAAATTTTATTTACTAGAAATTTTAAAACATAAATTTAACGAAACTGCTATTTTAATGACATTTTATTTTTTTTTATTGCTTTTTTGTGGTAGGTTAGCTTTGAATGTCTAAGTCTTTTAAACGTTCTTGATACTTCGACATGGTGTTTTGATGTAGCTTTTTGGAACGAATGACCGTCATCCCTTGTCAAGTTTGGTTTGGAGACAAACCGGTTTCGGCTATGTGCCATCTTCAGTGTCATTTTTCGTTTGAAACCGGTTTGTATCCAAACCAAACTTGACAAAGGATGACGGAAATTCATTCCAAAAATCTACATCTTTTAAATGTATAAATTAAGGCAGTCTTATACTCTCAGCTTGATTAAGATAAATTGGAAGTCATGTATATTTTAAAACGAATTATAAAAACTATTGGGCGTTATGATTCAAAACTAAAATATTTTCCTACGTAAATAAAACTGCATCTGGCGTGCATAAAATGTGCAAGTAAAAATTTATGTTATACTACGAGCATGAAAAGCGAGCAAACACCAGTGAAATATTTTGTTTCCTTAGTGAAGGAAGAAAATAAGATTTTTTTTATACTTTATTTTTATTAAATCTTTCTATTAAAAGAAATTCACAATAAGTATTCATATCTTATTTCTAAATTATTATTTACTAGTTATTACCAATGTAATAACTAATTTTTTGTATTCAATCTTAATCTCAAATCTTAAAAATCTATCTTCTATTGTGTAGAGAGAGCCGCCTCGCCAGGCTCAATGTGTCAGTTCTTTTTAGTCTCTGGTGGCAGACAAATTGCAATAAATTGCGTGCTAGTGTTGGGATGTGCGACTAGTTTGTTTACGTATTTGGACGTGTACATTTTAACTTCTTCGTGGATAGTGGGAACTTTGAGATCCTGTAGTGTGTTCAGCTGTCAACTTTTCCCAACCTTAGGTTTTATAAACGACCTCTACCAACCTTCAGTAAGTAGGGTGTTATGTGTTAGATAGCAAACAAACTTAAGCAGCATAACTGTGAGAAACGCTTAGATCAGCGTTCTCCCATACAGTTAGGCTGCCGTAGTTGCATGCTTAAACAAAGAGGGCATTAAGTTACACATTCTTGATGCCCCTCTGTGTTAGGCTAAGACAATAATTTTAAGTTCATATTAAATTACAAGAAACAACAGAAGAGTTGCGCTCTGCTCAGATCTTAAATAAAATAAAGATAAATTAAATAAATATAAATAATACATGGCGATCCTGCCACTGTACAAAGAACATTTTTAAAATTCTGAACAACATCTACAAGAAAAATATGAAAGTGAAAGAAAAATATTGATGGAAAAATTCAAAATAACAACCACAACAACAGTTTACACTAACAATCTCTCACTGGCCCCATGACTAACCCACCAACTAAAAATCAACAACATTGATGACTAACCTTTTTGCGAAACCACTATAAATAATGCGCTGCAAGGATTAGAATTCATTTAAAGGAGAGTAAAACAAATCACAGTGACGACTCAATTCAGCTAGTAATACAGCAGTTGTTCAACCTTTGCCAAGAATATTCAGCCTACTCAATAGCATGTCGTAGCCATACCAGAATCACAACAGACAAAATAAACAGTAAGTTAGTCTTTGAAAAAAAAGAACAACAGCACCATAATAAAAGAGAAACATTTTTAATTTTAATACTTATATAGATAAAAATTTTATATCTAAAAATAAAACATAATAATTTTTTAAACAAAAATCCTTGTTCATGAGTAATGTAAAAATAAACTAACATAGTTTTAATTATTTAACTAAACTAACAAAGTATTACACTCACGAGTCCCAATAGTAATAGCTAGATTAAGATACAAGCCCGGTTCGGTCAAATCAGGCATTGACCGATGCATGACAGCGCCTGGTACAAGGGTACATAGAAGTGTACAGAGTGACACGCGGTGCCATACATCCCTTTAATATATAAGCAATAACACGACCCCCGACACTTTGACCGACTAACCTTCACGTTGTTGTATAGGCTTAGTTTAAGTAAAGTATAAACTTATTTTTTGTAAACTTATTTTATTAAAAAACTGTAAACAATAACGTGAAACACTTACGAGGACAGTTCTAAAAATTAAAATATTTTATGTTTGATGAAAATTAGGAAAGTTTTTGGACCGACCCCTCACACCCAAGCTAAATAAAATTAAAACCGCTGCAAATAAATTAAAAATCATGCAACAATACCACAATGGGCGTATTAACGGAGCACACATTGGAATAACACGCATGATTAGAAAGGCATGACAAGAGACATTACTAAATATGTCAAACAGTGCCAAACATGCCAATTAAATAAGCCCGTCATTAAAGGAAAAGAACCTTTTATGCTAACCCTAACTCAAGTTAAACCTTTTGAAATCGTCATTATAGACACTATTGGACTCTTGCCGACGTCCAATTCTCAAAACGAATACGCAGTAACACTAATGTGCCACCTTACTAAATATTTAGTAGCAGTACCGATCTGTAACAAATCTGCAAGTGTGGCTCAAGCAATCATGGAAGGTTTCATGTTAATATATGGCCCAATGAAAAGAATTGTTACAAACATGGGTACTGAATATATGAATCAAATTCTAATTGAAATATAGAAAAATTGAACTCTACCCCTTATCATCATGAAACACTGGATACTGTTGACCGATCACACAGAACCTTTAACGAATATTTACGACCCTATCTGTCGGAAGATAAATCCGATTGGAGAATTGGTTGAAGTTCTTTGTGTATTGTTATAATACAACCCCATCAACAGCCCATGAATATTGTCCTTTCGAGTTAGTCGTTGGAAAAATGACACCAATCTTCGAGCCTTTTAAATACAACAACATCACCCCACTGTACAATATAGATTCATATGAAAAGGAGGTAAAATTTAGACTCCAAGTAGCATATCGTAGAGCCGCTAACATAATAGATAATGCTAAACTTAAACGGCACCAAGACTAGTGAGACTGCGAAAACTGTCAAGGTAACCCTAAATGACTGGGTGTTAGTGACCAATGAGGCCCGACACAAATTGGATCCCTTATATAAAGGACCCTCAAAGGTTATTGGATTATCCAACAATAATAATGTGGAACTCCAAACTGAAGATGGAAAACCATTCGTTGCCCATAAAAACAGAATAAAGAAATTCTACAATTTAATTATTTCAATACGTTCTTTATATAAATTTTTTTCTCTTTTCGTACTAATTTAATTTTAACTACTGCCTTTTGGCTGTATTAAACTCTATTATATCTTATATAAAATATATTGACTATACTAAGATATACTAAATATGAAATAATTTGATTATTTCAGTCTATTTAACTTTATTTTTTTGGAATTTTATAATTAACTTGTTCTGCTCAAGAGGACTTTTTCTTTTAATCTTCGTTGCAATGTTCTACATCTGTACTCACTTGTATTATCCTTAGTAGGAGCAAAGCAGTTCAGGGTCTTCCTTTTGATATTATCAAATGGCCCTCTGCTGTTGCTCTTGGCGTCGTGCTTGCACTTCCTTTTCTATTGCTATGACCTTCTTTTAGTTTTTCGCCAAAAGGTGGGCACAACCCAAAACATTCAATTCCTTGGGTATAAAAGTCAGAAAGAAATCATGTGATTTACAATTTTTTTTTTAAATTTTAAAGCACCGAGTACTTTATTTATTACCTCAAAGCGGACGGTTATCCCCAAAATTGTATCTACATTAAACAGATAATGACTACCTTAAACACTTCCCAAAAAGGGAGGATTGATTGATATATAGATATAATATACATAAAAGTAAATAAAATAAAGATTCTTAAAAAAATAATAATAATTTTTATATATTAATTTCATACATATAGTGTGTTCAGCTGTCAACTTTTGCCAACCTTAGGTTTAATAAACGACCTCTACCAACCTTCAGTAGGAAGGGTGTTAGGTGTTAGATAGCAAACACACTTAAGCAGCATAACTGTGAGAAACGCTTAGATCAGCGTTCTCCCATACAGTTAGGCTGTCGTAGTTGCATGCTTAAACAAAGAGGGCATTAAGTTACACATTCTTGATGCCCCTCTGTGTTAGGCTAAGACAATAATTTTAAGTTCATATTAAATTAGAAGAAACAACAGAAGAGTTGCGCTCTGCTCAGATCTTAAATAAAATAAAGATAAATTAAATAAATATAAATAATACATGGCGATCCTGCCACTGTACAAAGAACATTTTTAAAATTCTGAACAACATCTACAAGAAAAATATGAAAGTGAAAGAAAAATATTGATGGAAAAATTCAAAATAGCAACCACAACAACAGTTTACACTAACAATCTCTCACTGGCCCCATGACTAACCCACCAACTAAAAATCAACAACATTGATGACTAACCTTTTTGCGAAACCACTATAAATAATGCGCTGCAAGGATTAGAATTCATTTAAAGGAGAGTAACACAAATCACAGTGACGACTCAATTCAGCTAGTAATACAGCAGTTGTTCAACCTTTGTCCAAGAATATTCAGCCTACTCAATAGCATGTCGTAGCCATACCAGAACCACAACAGACAAAATAAACAGTAAGTTAGTCTTTGAAAAAAAAAAGAACAACAGCACCATAATAAAAGAGAAACATTTTTAATTTTAATACTTATATAGATAAAAATTTTATATCTAAAAATAAAGCATAATAATTTTTTAAACAAAAATCCTTGTTCATGAGTAATGTAAAAATAAACTAACATAGTTTTAATTATTTAACTAAACTAACAAAGTATTACACTCACGAGTCCCTCCAGTAATAGCTAGATTAAGATACAAGCCCGGTTCGGTCAAATCAGGCATTGACCGATGCATGACAGCGCCTGGTACGACGGTACATAGAAGTGTACAGAGTGACACGCGGTGCCATACATCCCTGTAATATATAAGCAATAACACGACCCCCGACACTTTGACCGACTAACCTTCACGTTGTTGTATAGGCTTAGTTTAAGTAAAGTATAAACTTATTTTTTGTAAACTTATTAAAAAACTGTAAACAATAACGTGAAACACTTACGAGGACAGTTCTAAAAATTAAAATATTTTATGTTTGATGAAAATTAGGAAAGTTTTTGGACCGACCCCTCACACCCAAGCTAAATAAAATCAAAACCGCTGCAAATAAATTAAAAATCATGCAACAATACCACAATGGGCGTATTAACGGAGGACACATTGGAATAACACGCATGATTAGAAAGGCATGACAAGAGACATTACTAAATATGTCAAACAGTGCCAAACATGCCAATTAAATAAGCCCGTCATTAAAGGAAAAGAACCTTTTATGCTAATCCTAACTCCAGTTAAACCTTTTGAAATCGTCATTATAGACACTATTGGACTCTTGCCGACGTCCAATTCTCAAAACGAATACGCAGTAACACTAATGTGCCACCTTACTAAATATTTAGTAGCAGTACCGATCTGTAACAAATCTGCAAGTGTGGCTCAAGCAATCATGGAAGGTTTCATGTTAATATATGGCCCAATGAAAAGAATTGTTACAGACATGGGTACTGAATATATGAATCAAATTCTAATTGAAATATAGAAAAATTGAACTCTACCCCTTATCATCATGAAACACTGGATACTGTTGACCGATCACACAGAACCTTTAACGAATATTTACGACCCTATCTGTCGGAAGATAAATCCGATTGGAGAATTGGTTGAAGTTCTTTGTGTATTGTTATAATACAACCCCATCAACAGCCCATGAATATTGTCCTTTCGAGTTAGTCGTTGGAAAAATGACACCAATCTTCGAGCCTTTTAAATACAACAACATCACCCCACTGTACAATATAGATTCATATGAAAAGGAGGTAAAATTTAGACTCCAAGTAGCATATCGTAGAGCCGCTAACATAATAGATAATGCTAAACTTAAACGGCACCAAGACTAGTGAGACTGCGAAAACTGTCAAGGTAACCCTAAATTACTGGGTGTTAGTGACCAATGAGGCCCGACACCAATTGGATCCCTTATATAAAGGACCCTCAAAGGTTATTGGATTATCCAACAATAATAATGTGGAACTCCAAACTGAAGATGGAAAACCATTCGTTGCCCATAAAAACAGAATAAAGAAATTCTACAATTTAATTATTTCAATACGTTCTTTATATAAATTTTTTTCTCTTTTCGTACTAATTTAATTTTAACTACTGCCTTTTGGCTGTATTAAACTCTATTATATCTTATATAAAACTGTACTAAGATATACTAAATATGAAATAATTTGATTATTTCAGTCTATTTAACTTTATTTTTTTGGAATTTTATAATTAACTTGTTCTGCTCAAGAGGACTTTTTTCTTTTAATCTTCGTTGCAATGTTCTACATCTGTACTCACTTGTATTACCCTTAGTAGGAGCAAAGCAGTTCAGGGTCTTCCTTTTGATATTATCAAATGGCCCTCTGCTGTTGCTCTTGGCGTCGTGCTTGCACTTCCTTTTCTATTGCTATGACCTTCTTTTAGTTTTTCGCCAAAAGGTGGGCACAACCCAAAACATTCAATTCCTTGGGTATAAAAGTCAGAAAGAAATCATGTGATTTACAATTTTTTTTTAAATTTTAAAGCACCGAGTACTTTATTTATTACCTCAAAGCGGACGGTTATCCCCAAAATTGTATCTACATTAAACAGATAATGACTACCTTAAACACTTCCCAAAAAGGGAGGATTGTATGATATATAGATATAATATACATAAAAGTAAATAAAATAAAGATTCTTAAAAAAATAATAATAATTTTTATATATTAATTTCATACATATAGTGTGTTCAGCTGTCAACTTTTGCCAACCTTAGGTTTAATAAACGACCTCTACCAACCTTCAGTAGGAAGGGTGTTAGGTGTTAGATAGCAAACACACTTAAGCAGCATAACTGTGAGAAACGCTTAGATCAGCGTTCTCCCATACAGTTAGGCTGCCGTAGTTGCATGCTTAAACAAAGAGGGCATTAAGTTACACATTCTTGATGCCCCTCTGTGTTAGGCTAAGACAATAATTTTAAGTTCATATTAAATTAGAAGAAACAACAGAAGAGTTGCGCTCTGCTCAGATCTTAAATAAAATAAAGATAAATTAAATAAATATAAATAATACATGGCGATCCTGCCACTGTACAAAGAACATTTTTAAAATTCTGAACAACATCTACAAGAAAAATATGAAAGTGAAAGAAAAATATTGATGGAAAAATTCAAAATAGCAACCACAACAACAGTTTACACTAACAATCTCTCACTGGCCCCATGACTAACCCACCAACTAAAAATCAACAACATTGATGACTAACCTTTTTGCGAAACCACTATAAATAATGCGCTGCAAGGATTAGAATTCATTTAAGGTAGAGTAACACAAATCACAGTGACGACTCAATTCAGCTAGTAATACAGCAGTTGTTCAACCTTTGTCCAAGAATATTCAGCCTACTCAATAGCATGTCGTAGCCATACCAGAACCACAACAGACAAAATAAACAGTAAGTTAGTCTTTGAAAAAAAAGAACAACAGCACCATAATAAAAGAGAAACATTTTTAATTTTAATACTTATATAGATAAAAATTTTATATCTAAAAATAAAACATAATAATTTTTTAAACAAAAATCCTTGTTCATGAGTAATGTAAAAATAAACTAACATAGTTTTAATTATTTAACTAAACTAACAAAGTATTACACTCACGAGTCCCTCTAGTAATAGCTAGATTAAGATACAAGCCCGGTTCGGTCAAATCAGGCATTGACCGATGCATGACAGCGCCTGGTACGAGGGTACATAGAAGTGTACAGAGTGACACGCGGTGCCATACATCCCTTTAATATATAAGCAATAACACGACCCCCGACACTTTGACCGACTAACCTTCACGTTGTTGTATAGGCTTAGTTTAAGTAAAGTATAAACTTATTTTTTGTAAACTTATTTTATTAAAAAACTGTAAAAAATAACGTGAAACACTTACGAGGACAGTTCTAAAAATTTAAATATTTTATGTTTGATGAAAATTACGAAAGTTTTTGGACCGACCCCTCACACCCAAGCTAAATAAAATCAAAACCGCTGCAAATAAATTAAAAATCATGCAACAATACCACAATGGCCCTATTAACGGAGGACACATTGGAATAACACGCATGATTAGAAAGGCATGACAAGAGACATTACTAAATATGTCAAACAGTGCCAAACATGCCAATTAAATAACCCCGTCATTAAAGGAAAAGAACCTTTTATGCTAACCCCAACTCCAGTTAAACCTTTTGAAATCGTCATTATAGACACTATTGGACCCTTGCCGACGTCCAATTCTCAAAACGAATACGCAGTAACACTAATGTGCCACCTTACTAAATATTTAGTAGCAGTACCGATCTGTAACAAATCTGCAAGTGTGGCTCAAGCAATCATGGAAGGTTTCATGTTAATATATGGCCCAATGAAAAGAATTGTTACAGACATGGGTACTGAATATTTGAATCAAATTCTAATTGAAATATAGAAAAATTGAACTCTACCCCTTATGATCATGAAACACTGGATACTGTTGACCGATCACACAGAACCTTTAACGAATATTTACGACCCTATCTGTCGGAAGATAAAACCGATTGGAGAATTGGTTGAAGTTCTTTGTGTATTGTTATAATACAACCCCATCAACAGCCCATGAATATTGTCCTTTCGAGTTAGTCGTTGGAAAAATGACACCAATCTTCGAGCCTTTTAAATACAACAACATCACCCCACTGTACAATATAGATTCATATGAAAAGGAGGTAAAATTTAGACTCCAAGTAGCATATCGTAGAGCCGCTAACATAATAGATAATGCTAAACTTAAACGGCACCAAGACTCTAGTGAGACTGCGAAAACTGTCAAGGTAACCCTAAATGACTGGGTGTTAGTGACCAATGAGGCCCGACACAAATTGGATCCCTTATATAAAGGACCCTCAAAGGTTATTGGATTATCCAACAATAATAATGTGGAACTCCAAACTGAAGATGGAAAACCATTCGTTGCCCATAAAAACAGAATAAAGAAATTGTACAATTTAATTATTTCAATACGTTCTTTATATAAATTTTTTTCTCATTTCGTACTAATTTAATTTTAACTACTGCCTTTTGGCTGTATTAAACTCTATTATATCTTATATAAAATATATTGACTGTACTAAGATATACTAAATATGAAATAATTTGATTATTTCAGTCTATTTAACTTTATTTTTTTGGAATTTTATAATTAACTTGTTCTGCTCAAGAGGACTTTTTTCTTTTAATCTTCGTTGCAATGTTCTACATCTGTACTCACTTGTATTACCCTTAGTAGGAGCAAAGCAGTTCAGGGTCTTCCTTTTGATATTATCAAATGGCCCTCTGCTGTTGCTCTTGGCGTCGTGCTTGCACTTCCTTTTCTATTGCTATGACCTTCTTTTAGTTTTTCGCCAAAAGGTGGGCACAACCCAAAACATTCAATTCCTTGGGTATAAAAGTCAGAAAGAAATCATGTGATTTACAATTTTTTTTTAAATTTTAAAGCACCGAGTACTTTATTTATTACCTCAAAGCGGACGGTTATCCCCAAAATTGTATCTACATTAAACAGATAATGACTACCTTAAACACTTCCCAAAAAGGGAGGATTGTATGATATATAGATATAATATACATAAAAGTAAATAAAATAAAGATTCTTAAAAAAATAATAATAATTTTTATATATTAATTTCATACATATAGTGTGTTCAGCTGTCAACTTTTGCCAACCTTAGGTTTAATAAACGACCTCTACCAACCTTCAGTAGGAAGGGTGTTAGGTGTTAGATAGCAAACACACTTAAGCAGCATAACTGTGAGAAACGCTTAGATCAGCGTTCTCCCATACAGTTAGGCTGCCGTAGTTGCATGCTTAAACAAAGAGGGCATTAAGTTACACATTCTTGATGCCCCTCTGTGTTAGGCTAAGACAATAATTTTAAGTTCATATTAAATTAGAAGAAACAACAGAAGAGTTGCGCTCTGCTCAGATCTTAAATAAAATAAAGATAAATTAAATAAATATAAATAATACATGGCGATCCTGCCACTGTACAAAGAACATTTTTAAAATTCTGAACAACATCTACAAGAAAAATATGAAAGTGAAAGAAAAATATTGATGGAAAAATTCAAAATAGCAACCACAACAACAGTTTACACTAACAATCTCTCACTGGCCCCATGACTAACCCACCAACTAAAAATCAACAACATTGATGACTAACCTTTTTGCGAAACCACTATAAATAATGCGCTGCAAGGATTAGAATTCATTTAAAGGAGAGTAACACAAATCACAGTGACGACTCAATTCAGCTAGTAATACAGCAGTTGTTCAACCTTTGTCCAAGAATATTCAGCCTACTCAATAGCATGTCGTAGCCATACCAGAACCACAACAGACAAAATAAACAGTAAGTTAGTCTTTGAAAAAAAAGAACAACAGCACCATAATAAAAGAGAAACATTTTTAATTTTAATACTTATATAGATAAAAATTTTATATCTAAAAATAAAACATAATTTTTTAAACAAAAATCCTTGTTCATGAGTAATGTAAAAATAAACTAACATAGTTTTAATTATTTAACTAAACTAACAAAGTATTACACTCACGAGTCCCTCTAGTAATAGCTAGATTAAGATACAAGCCCGGTTCGGTCAAATCAGGCATTGACCGATGCATGACAGCGCCTGGTACGAGGGAACATAGAAGTGTACAGAGTGACACGCGGTGCCATACATCCCTTTAATATATAAGCAATAACACGACCCCCGACACTTTGACCGACTAACCTTCATGTTGTTGTATAGGCTTAATTTAAGTAAAGTATAAACTTATTTTTTGTAAACTTATTTTATTAAAAAACTGTAAAAAATAACGTGAAACACTTACGAGGACAGTTCTAAAATTTAAAATATTTTATGTTTGATGAAAATTACGAAAGTTTTTGGACCGACCCCTCACACCCAAGCTAAATAAAATCAAAACCGCTGCAAATAAATTAAAAATCATGCAACAATACCACAATGGCCCTATTAACGGAGGACACATTGGAATAACACGCATGATTAGAAAGGCATGACAAGAGACATTACTAAATATGTCAAACAGTGCCAAACATGCCAATTAAATAAGCCCGTCATTAAAGGAAAAGAACCTTTTATGCTAACCCCAACTCCAGTTAAACCTTTTGAAATCGTCATTATAGACACTATTGGACCCTTGCCGACGTCCAATTCTCAAAACGAATACGCAGTAACACTAATGTGCCACCTTACTAAATATTTAGTAGCAGTACCGATCTGTAACAAATCTGCAAGTGTGGCTCAAGCAATCATGGAAGGTTTCATGTTAAATATATGGCCCAATGAAAAGAATTGTTACAGACATGGGTACTGAATATATGAATCAAATTCTAATTGAAATATAGAAAAATTGAACTCTACCCCTTATGATCATGAAACACTGGATACTGTTGACCGATCACACAGAACCTTTAACGAATATTTACGACCCTATCTGTCGGAAGATAAATCCGATTGGAGAATTGGTTGAAGTTCTTTGTGTATTGTTATAATACAACCCCATCAACAGCCCATGAATATTGTCCTTTCGAGTTAGTCGTTGGAAAAATGACACCAATCTTCGAGCCTTTTAAATACAACAACATCACCCCACTGTACAATATAGATTCATATGAAAAGGAGGTAAAATTTAGACTCCAAGTAGCATATCGTAGAGCCGCTAACATAATAGATAATGCTAAACTTAAACGGCACCAAGACTCTAGTGAGACTGCGAAAACTGTCAAGGTAACCCTAAATGACTGGGTGTTAGTGACCAATGAGGCCCGACACAAATTGGATCCCTTATATAAAGGACCCTCAAATGTTATTGGATTATCCAACAATAATAATGTGGAACTCCAAACTGAAGATGGAAAACCATTCGTTGCCCATAAAAACAGAATAAAGAAATTGTACAATTTAATTATTTCAATACGTTCTTTATATAAATTTTTTTCTCATTTCGTACTAATTTAATTTTAACTACTGCCTTTTGGCTGTATTAAACTCTATTATATCTTATATAAAATATATTGACTGTACTAAGATATACTAAATATGAAATAATTTGATTATTTCAGTCTATTTAACTTTATTTTTTTGGAATTTTATAATTAACTTGTTCTGCTCAAGAGGACTTTTTCTTTTAATCTTCGTTGCAATGTTCTACATCTGTACTCACTTGTATTACCCTTAGTAGGAGCAAAGCAGTTCAGGGTCTTCCTTTTGATATTATCAAATGGCCCTCTGCTGTTGCTCTTGGCGTCGTGCTTGCACTTCCTTTTCTATTGCTATGACCTTCTTTTAGTTTTTCGCCAAAAGGTGGGCACAACCCAAAACATTCAATTCCTTGGGTATAAAAGTCAGAAAGAAATCATGTGATTTACAATTTTTTTTTTAAATTTTAAAGCACCGAGTACTTTATTTATTACCTCAAAGCGGACGGTTATCCCCAAAATTGTATCTACATTAAACAGATAATGACTACCTTAAACACTTCCCAAAAAGGGAGGATTGTATGATATATAGATATAATATACATAAAAGTAAATAAAATAAAGATTCTTAAAAAAATAATAATAATTTTTATATATTAATTTCATACATATAGTGTGTTCAGCTGTCAACTTTTGCCAACCTTAGGTTTAATAAACGACCTCTACCAACCTTCAGTAGGAAGGGTGTTAGGTGTTAGATAGCAAACACACTTAAGCAGCATAACTGTGAGAAACGCTTAGATCAGCGTTCTCCCATACAGTTAGGCTGCCGTAGTTGCATGCTTAAACAAAGAGGGCATTAAGTTACACATTCTTGATGCCCCTCTGTGTTAGGCTAAGACAATAATTTTAAGTTCATATTAAATTAGAAGAAACAACAGAAGAGTTGCGCTCTGCTCAGATCTTAAATAAAATAAAGATAAATTAAATAAATATAAATAATACATGGCGATCCTGCCACTGTACAAAGAACATTTTTAAAATTCTGAACAACATCTACAAGAAAAATATGAAAGTGAAAGAAAAATATTGATGGAAAAATTCAAAATAGCAACCACAACAACAGTTTACACTAACAATCTCTCACTGGCCCCATGACTAACCCACCAACTAAAAATCAACAACATTGATGACTAACCTTTTTGCGAAACCACTATAAATAATGCGCTGCAAGGATTAGAATTCATTTAAGGTAGAGTAACACAAATCACAGTGACGACTCAATTCAGCTAGTAATACAGCAGTTGTTCAACCTTTGTCCAAGAATATTCAGCCTACTCAATAGCATGTCGTAGCCATACCAGAACCACAACAGACAAAATAAACAGTAAGTTAGTCTTTGAAAAAAAAGAACAACAGCACCATAATAAAAGAGAAACATTTTTAATTTTAATACTTATATAGATAAAAATTTTATATCTAAAAATAAAACATAATAATTTTTTAAACAAAAATCCTTGTTCATGAGTAATGTAAAAATAAACTAACATAGTTTTAATTATTTAACTAAACTAACAAAGTATTACACTCACGAGTCCCTCCAGTAATAGCTAGATTAAGATACAAGCCCGGTTCGGTCAAATCAGGCATTGACCGATGCATGACAGCGCCTGGTACGACGGTACATAGAAGTGTACAGAGTGACACGCGGTGCCATACATCCCTGTAATATATAAGCAATAACACGACCCCCGACACTTTGACCGACTAACCTTCACGTTGTTGTATAGGCTTAGTTTAAGTAAAGTATAAACTTATTTTTTGTAAACTTATTAAAAAACTGTAAACAATAACGTGAAACACTTACGAGGACAGTTCTAAAAATTAAAATATTTTATGTTTGATGAAAATTAGGAAAGTTTTTGGACCGACCCCTCACACCCAAGCTAAATAAAATCAAAACCGCTGCAAATAAATTAAAAATCATGCAACAATACCACAATGGCCCTATTAACGGAGGACACATTGGAATAACACGCATGATTAGAAAGGCATGACAAGAGACATTACTAAATATGTCAAACAGTGCCAAACATGCCAATTAAATAAGCCCGTCATTAAAGGAAAAGAACCTTTTATGCTAACCCCAACTCCAGTTAAACCTTTTGAAATCGTCATTATAGACACTATTGGACCCTTGCCGACGTCCAATTCTCAAAACGAATACGCAGTAACACTAATGTGCCACCTTACTAAATATTTAGTAGCAGTACCGATCTGTAACAAATCTGCAAGTGTGGCTCAAGCAATCATGGAAGGTTTCATGTTAATATATGGCCCAATGAAAAGAATTGTTACAGACATGGGTACTGAATATATGAATCAAATTCTAATTGAAATATAGAAAAATTGAACTCTACCCCTTATCATCATGAAACACTGGATACTGTTGACCGATCACACAGAACCTTTAACGAATATTTACGACCCTATCTGTCGGAAGATAAATCCGATTGGAGAATTGGTTGAAGTTCTTTGTGTATTGTTATAATACAACCCCATCAACAGCCCATGAATATTGTCCTTTCGAGTTAGTCGTTGGAAAAATGACACCAATCTTCGAGCCTTTTAAATACAACAACATCACCCCACTGTACAATATAGATTCATATGAAAAGGAGGTAAAATTTAGACTCCAAGTAGCATATCGTAGAGCCGCTAACATAATAGATAATGCTAAACTTAAACGGCACCAAGACTAGTGAGACTGCGAAAACTGTCAAGGTAACCCTAAATGACTGGGTGTTAGTGACCAATGAGGCCCGACACAAATTGGATCCCTTATATAAAGGACCCTCAAAGGTTATTGGATTATCCAACAATAATAATGTGGAACTCCAAACTGAAGATGGAAAACCATTCGTTGCCCATAAAAACAGAATAAAGAAATTCTACAATTTAATTATTTCAATACGTTCTTTATATAAATTTTTTTCTCTTTTCGTACTAATTTAATTTTAACTACTGCCTTTTGGCTGTATTAAACTCTATTATATCTTATATAAAATATATTGACTATACTAAGATATACTAAATATGAAATAATTTGATTATTTCAGTCTATTTAACTTTATTTTTTTGGAATTTTATAATTAACTTGTTCTGCTCAAGAGGACTTTTTCTTTTAATCTTCGTTGCAATGTTCTACATCTGTACTCACTTGTATTATCCTTAGTAGGAGCAAAGCAGTTCAGGGTCTTCCTTTTGATATTATCAAATGGCCCTCTGCTGTTGCTCTTGGCGTCGTGCTTGCACTTCCTTTTCTATTGCTATGACCTTCTTTTAGTTTTTCGCCAAAAGGTGGGCACAACCCAAAACATTCAATTCCTTGGGTATAAAAGTCAGAAAGAAATCATGTGATTTACAATTTTTTTTTTAAATTTTAAAGCACCGAGTACTTTATTTATTACCTCAAAGCGGACGGTTATCCCCAAAATTGTATCTACATTAAACAGATAATGACTACCTTAAACACTTCCCAAAAAGGGAGGATTGATTGATATATAGATATAATATACATAAAAGTAAATAAAATAAAGATTCCTAAAAAAATAATAATAATTTTTATATATTAATTTCATTTATATAGTGTGTTCAGCTGTCAACTTTTGCCAACCTTAGGTTTAATAAACGACCTCTACCAACCTTCAGTAGGAAGGGTGTTAGGTGTTAGATAGCAAACACACTTAAGCAGCATAACTGTGAGAAACGCTTAGATCAGCGTTCTCCCATACAGTTAGGCTGCCGTAGTTGCATGCTTAAACAAAGAGGGCATTAAGTTACACATTCTTGATGCCCCTCTGTGTTAGGCTAAGACAATAATTTTAAGTTCATATTAAATTAGAAGAAACAACAGAAGAGTTGCGCTCTGCTCAGATCTTAAATAAAATAAAGATAAATTAAATAAATATAAATAATACATGGCGATCCTGCCACTGTACAAAGAACATTTTTAAAATTCTGAACAACATCTACAAGAAAAATATGAAAGTGAAAGAAAAATATTGATGGAAAAATTCAAAATAGCAACCACAACAACAGTTTACACTAACAATCT
The DNA here is from genome assembly GCA_963932375.1 of Phania funesta. Classification (NCBI taxonomy): domain Eukaryota; kingdom Metazoa; phylum Arthropoda; class Insecta; order Diptera; family Tachinidae; genus Phania; species Phania funesta. The sequence continues at coordinate 74,282,552 of OZ010652.1, read as the reverse complement.
CTCACTGGCCCCATGACTAACCCACCAACTAAAAATCAACAACATTGATGACTAACCTTTTTGCGAAACCACTATAAATAATGCGCTGCAAGGATTAGAATTCATTTAAAGGAGAGTAAAACAAATCACAGTGACGACTCAATTCAGCTAGTAATACAGCAGTTGTTCAACCTTTGTCCAAGAATATTCAGCCTACTCAATAGCATGTCGTAGCCATACCAGAACCACAACAGACAAAATAAACAGTAAGTTAGTCTTTGAAAAAAAAGAACAACAGCACCATAATAAAAGAGAAACATTTTTAATTTTAATACTTATATAGATAAAAATTTTATATCTAAAAATAAAACATAATAATTTTTTAAACAAAAATCCTTGTTCATGAGTAATGTAAAAATAAACTAACATAGTTTTAATTATTTAACTAAACTAACAAAGTATTACACTCACGAGTCCCTCTAGTAATAGCTAGATTAAGATACAAGCCCGGTTCGGTCAAATCAGGCATTGACCGATGCATGACAGCGCCTGGTACGAGGGTACATAGAAGTGTACAGAGTGACACGAATAACGTTTTGAAATAAAACACAATTTTTATTTTTGTGTCTTTATTTCTTGATTGTGATCTTAAGACTGAATTATTAAAATTTCTTAAATCTATTCTTAACATGACTTCTTCTGTTTTCTTCGTTGTTGTTGTTGTTTTTATTTATTGGGTCATCGCAATGAAAATCGATGACTCCAAGTGGTTTCAAAAAATAAACAATTATTTCTCAATATTTTTTTAAAGGGTTCGAATTTCAGCCAAATTGTATTTTATGCTTTATAGCAGAAATAAAATTTGGATGAATGAAAACAATGTCATTGACTTTAAATGCTTACGAAATAGCGGAAGAATGAAATCAAATTTCAGAAAATGAAGAGAAGTAAAAAAATTGTTTATTGAATAAAAATTTTAAAATTGTTACAAAGTGTCGTTGACTTTGTATTTAAGTTTCTTTAATGTATTTATTAATGATTGAATTTATATCTACGAGGGTTGGTTGAGTATGTGGGATTACATACGTAACTCCTCCCCCATTAGATGAAGGATTCTCCCGAATTCTTCCATTTGATTTCTTACATTTGCCATATAATATTATTATTAGTATTATTGTTATTGCCACTATTATTGTTGATGGTATGGTGTAAACAATAATCATACTGTTTAATTTTATTTCTTCAATTTCTTTCATATTTTGAATTGTTTTTATTTTTACTTCTTCTATAGTAAGTGTACTCTTAAATGTTATGTTTTGAAATTTTGGAACAATTATTTTATCCAAATACATTTTATTATTATTTGAAAATTTTTGATTTGCTATTGTTAAAGTGCAATTATTATATTGTATTAAGAAATTTCCGTTCAAAACATTGTTTGTGTTATTATAGCTGCTAGTTATTGTATTATTCTTTGCATTTTTTACTACAATTGTTTGATCGTTAATATTTATGATCTCGGTATTATCGTTTTTTATAATTTTTTTTCTATTGTGCAATGTTTTGATATTTTACATTCAGTTAAATAACTGTTATGCTTGTATATGTATGTTTTGTTATTATACTTAAATGTATTTTCAATTTCTGCATCTATTTCTTTATTTAAGTATGGCATAGGTATAATAGTTGTTACTTGTATAGAGAGAAATGTTTTTGGAACTTTAATTATAAATATTAATTCATTAGTTTTTTCAAAAATTGCAGTTCTTAAGAACTGGATTTTACTTATATCTATATTATAGTCATCTATCTCTTGCTTTGTTAGGATGCTGGCGTCTGTTATTCCATTTTGTGCTGTTGTTATATAGTTTTGTATATGTTCTATGTGGTTTCTAATTGTTGTTAAAATAAGTAAATTTTCAAAATATATGTTTTTTGTCAATATGTCTCTTACTGATCTATGTAGTCCCTCCATATAATATATTATATTTTTCTGGTTCTGTGTTACAGTGTTTCTTATTATTTGTAGTGTATTGTTGAAATAGTCGTTAATTTTTATTTGTTGATTTAAGTTTGTTATAGAGTTATGTATGTTAGAATCAACTGTATTAAAATGTTTAATGATGTCTTCTTGGTCAGTACTGTCCATTGTACCAAAAAGGTATTTCCAAGCATGTCCTACTAAATTTAAAAGTCCACGTTTTTGCCTATTGCTAGGTGTTATTGTTTTTATCTTGCTTAAAAGTGTGTCTATCTCATTACATATAAATATTCTTTCGTTCTTTTTCAAATTATTTGAGTCACTTATCATTTGCTGAAGAATATTTGTTATTTCTTTTATATCTATGTGGTGTAAAATTAGCTCAGATTCTATAGGAATGCTGTGATTATAGTTGTTAATTTGTACGTATCCACTTGTTTCCGTTATTGGATGTAAGATTATGTTGGCCTGAGTTTGCGTTATTATAAATATGGTTATTAGTATGTGTAATATTACCTGTAATTTTAAATTTAAATGTAAATTAAGTTTCGTTTAAAATGAGACTATTGTATTTATTAGGTCTTTTAATATTGCTCGTATGTATTCCCTGCAAAGATTTTTTCCTGAACTTTGGTTCTTCTTTGTGTCTTACATTTTTATAGTGTTTTATAAAACCTTCTTGTCTTGTTTCTATATAATTTTCCCTATTTCTATTTGCTTTTGATATAAGTTGTTCTTTTACCTTACATAACCTTTCATATATTATGGTGTGGTCGATTGTGTTATTTTGAACTTGTAATGGTGTGCATTTAATTGTGCTATGATATGTGTCATTATATAACATAATGGCTTTAGATATTTGTTGTGTAATTGGTAAATGATTTTCTAAATTTAAAGTTCTTATTTTTTCGGTGATTGTGTTGTTTAGTCTTTCGATATCGCTGTTGCCAGTGTGGCTATTTGGCTTAGTAATGTGATATTCTATTCCTTCAGTTTGCATAAATGTTTTTACGTTTTCATTATTAAATTCGTTGTCAAATACCATTTTTCTTACTTTTCCTTTAATCGCTAAAAATTGTTGTAATTGTGCAACAAGTGTAATACTATTTCTGTCCATAAGAGGCAAACATGTGGCATGTTTTGAAAATTTATCAATAAAAACGATGAAGGAATGTTTGCTATTGACATAAGTGTCTACGTGAATAATTTCATTAGTAGTATGCGGAGTTTCGGTTATGTAAAACTTGCTTTTGATGGGATTTCTATCATATTTTCCTCCTGAGCATATATCGCAACTATTAATGACTTTTGTTATTTCTTCCTTGAGCTGAGGATTATATATTAAATATTTTAGCTTTTCGAAAGTTGCTGTTATACCGCAATGTCCGCTTTCGTGTTTATGAAAGAGGGCGATTTGTTTTCTTAATTCTTCGTCATTGTCGATGTCCTTTGCCAATCGAGAACATTTGACGAATTTAACATTTGGGTTCGTAGAAAATTCCTCTTCAATAATTTTCTGCACTTTGTAATAATCATGATCATTGAGGTTAGAGTATATTCCCACTCTTCCTTTATCTATTTCTTTTCTTATGATATCCAAGACTCTATTCTCGTGGATATCTTTTTTATCTATGTAAATGCGTTTAAATTTGAACACTTTTTCAATTGTGTTTCGTTTTTCCTCTATAACTATTATTTGTGTCTTAAACCGATTGACGATTGTATCTAGAATTGGGATTGTAAAGCCTAGATCTTCCTCTTGGGAATGAACTGTTCCTATTTCGGCTGTTATGCTATTGTTTTCTCCTTCATTTTGTATATCTTCCATTTGAGCATTAATTTCGTCGTTTCTTATTCGGCTCAAGAAATCGGCGACATTATTTGTCTTTCCTTTAATATATTCAATTGAAAAACTATATTCCCCCAAACTTAGAAGCCATCTTTGAAGTTTTGGGTTTATGTCTTTACCCGTATATTTTGTCATTAGCCACTTTAGTGGTTGATGATCACTTTCTAAATCAAATTCCCTGCCAAAAACATATGGTCGGAAGTATTTTACTGCCCATACTATGGCGAGTAACTCTTTTTCTATAGTAGCATAATTAGTTTCATGCTTGTTTAAAGTTCTAGATGCATATGCAATTGGGTGTCCATCTTGAGATAGTACAGCTCCAAGGGCAAAGTTGCTTGCATCTGTTGTGATTTTAAATTTCTTTGTGAAATTGGGGTAACGTAATATTGGTGAATTTGTTATTAGGTCTTTAAGCTTTTCAAAAGAAGTGATGTAACTAGGATCGTATACATTGATTGGTTGATCCTTTTTTAAAAATCGTGTCATGGGATATGCAATTTTTGCATAATCTTTGACAAACTTTCTATAGAAGCCTGTCATACCTAAGAAAGATTTTATTTGTTTTGTATTATTTGGTATTTTCAAATTTTTTATTATTTCTATTTTAGCGGGGTTTGGTTTTATTCCGTTTGTTGTAAGGATGTGCCCTAAAAACTGAGTTTCTTTTTTTAGAAAATCACATTTATCGATTTGAATTTTGAGATGTGCTTTTTGTAGAGTTTTAAATATTAGCCTTAGATTTGTTAAGTGTTCTTCCAAGGATGTTCCGAACACCAATATGTCGTCCATATAAACGACACATATTTTATTAATATGTTCATGTAAAATTTTGTTCATCAGCCTTTGGAAGGTTGATGGAGCATTTTTCAGGCCAAATGGCATACGAATGAACTCATAGTGTCCAAATGGTGTTGAAAACGCTGTTTTTGCCCTATCCTCCTCCCTTACTGGAATTTGGTGGAACCCCTTTGCCAAATCCAGTGTTGTAAAATATTGTGCTCTACCAATTTTGTCTAATAATGAGTTTAGATTCGGAATAGGATATTTATCGTCAATTGTAAATTCGTTTAATTTTCTATAGTCAATGACGATTCTATACTTTTTTTCTCCTGAATTATCTAATTTCTTTTCTACTATCCATAGTGGGCTATTATATGGAGAATTGCTTTCTTTTATTATTTTTTGTTGAATCATTTCTTTAATTTGGCGTTTAATTTCTTCCTCATGTATTTGAGGGTACCTATATATTTTGGAATATAAGGGCCTTTCGTTTGTGGTAATTATTTCATGGTATACTTCGTTTGTACATGATAAATAATCTCCTTCTTTAAAGAATAAATTTTCGAACTCAGTAAGCAGCCTTAGGGTTGCCTGACGTTCTTCGGTATTCATATGAGAAAAATCAATATTATTTCTTATATTTCTATTCTCCATTTGTTGTATACTACAAATGTTATGAACATATTCGGGATAATTATATTCTTCAAAATAAAGTTTGTTGTTTAGTATTTGCACACATTTTTGTTCATAGTCAATTTTTGTATTTAGAGGTTGTAAGAAATTTTGACCAATTATAGCAGAGAAATTTTTATTTGAAAAATTAATTATTTTCCATTGGAGTGTTCCTAGACAACCGAACTCTTTTGGAAATGGTGTTGTGACTATAAATTTTATTTTATTTGTACCATTAAGTGTATTATACTGCAAAGGATTCTTAAGAGTAATTTTTGGATACTGTTCAGACAGTACTCCTTCCTTTAAGATACTTGTGGTGGAACCTGTATCAATAAGACATCTAATGGTTTGTTTGCCTATAGAAATTTTAACTATGGGTAATGTTGATTTTGAGGCGGTACTATAAAATTTAAATCATTATTTCCTATTAATTGTTCTTCTTGTAAAGTACCTATTTCCATAGGTTCAGGTACTTGTTTTGGGTTATGAGATTGAGAGCTTCTGTTAGTGTTTCTAGTTTGGTAAGTGTAATTATCCTTTTGATAATTGTTAAATCCCTTGTTAAAATTTTGAGTAAATTCTTGATTCTGCCTATTTTGTTGGTTTTGGTGTCTGTTTGTATATTGACGTTGTTCAGTGTAATGATTACTGTAATTGTGTTTTTGAGTGTTCATGTTTGTGTTCGTTTTATTATAATTATTTATATTTTTCCTGTATTTTATGTGTATGGCTCTAGGGTCGTCTAAAGCTCTGATCTGTGAATATCTTGTAATAATGTCGTTAAGTGTACTGGTTTGATCTAAATGAGATCGTAATGGAATATCTATTTTTCTATTAAAATATTTACCAAATCCCTATCTACTCTGTCTGGCTTATAAATTAATGGTTTATTATTGTCAAATAAATATATTTCGTTAAGTTCATGTTTACATTTTTCAAAATAGTTAAAAAGTTCTCTTAAATTACATACTTTTACATTCCTGCATTTGTTGAAAACATCTCCATAAGTTGTCCTGGGCTTGTAATGTTCCATTAACTTCAGCTTTATTTGAGTCCATGTTACGTTGTCTCCCAGTTCCTGGATATATCTTCCTGCCTCTCCAACAATTTTTTCATTTGCCACTATGTTCATTGCTAGATTCATTAGTTCCATGTTGTCCCTTGGACACAGCAACATCACTGCTTCGACCGACTTAATGAATGGCATAACGCTATGATTTTCGTCAAGACATCTTAATTGTCTAAACTGCTGCAGTATGTCCTTTGGTGTAAGTAGTTGATTTTGCGATTGCTGTAATTGTTGTGCTTGCTGTGCTTGTAAAGCTTCAACTTGTCCTCTTAGCTGGTTAATAAGTTGTTCCTGGGCTGCTATTACCTCCACAATTTGTTCTCCATTGGGTTGTTGTCCCAAATTTCTGTTTTCATCAAATCTGCTCATGTTTTAAGTTTATTTTCTTCACAATTTGTTTTTCTTTTTTTTATTACGAAGGGTTATGTATGTATGTCTTTTGTTTAACAATTTTTCAGTGCTTTATTTTTTTTATAATACATATACTTTTTCTTTAATAAGTTCACTAACATTAAACGATTTTCCAGTGTTTTATTTTTTTATTATATATGTATATACTTTTTCATTAAGAAGTTCACTAACAAAAAACAGTTTTTCAGTGATTTGTTTTTTTTTTTTTTTTATTTATATATATTTTGTCTTTTCACTTTTATTTATTTTAAAATTACTTCACTTAAAAAATTTTCTTTTATTTTACCGTTCTTACTTTAGGCTTTTGAGCGTTTATTTATTCTTAAGAATAAATATGTTCTTTAACTTATTCTTTGGAATAAGTTTCCGTTGACTGCGCCAATAACGTTTTGAAATAAAACACAATTTTTATTTTTGTGTCTTTATTTCTTGATTGTGATCTTAAGACTGAATTATTAAAATTTCTTAAATCTATTCTTAACATGACTTCTTCTGTTTTCTTCGTTGTTGTTGTTGTTTTTATTTATTGGGTCATCGCAATGAAAATCGATGACTCCAAGTGGTTTCAAAAAATAAACAATTATTTCTCAATATTTTTTTAAAGGGTTCGAATTTCAGCCAAATTGTATTTTATGCTTTATAGCAGAAATAAAATTTGGATGAATGAAAACAATGTCATTGACTTTAAATGCTTACGAAATAGCGGAAGAATGAAATCAAATTTCAGAAAATGAAGAGAAGTAAAAAAATTGTTTATTGAATAAAAATTTTAAAATTGTTACAAAGTGTCGTTGACTTTGTATTTAAGTTTCTTTAATGTATTTATTAATGATTGAATTTATATCTACGAGGGTTGGTTGAGTATGTGGGATTACATACGTAACTCACGCGGTGCCATACATCCCTTTAATATATAAGCAATAACACGACCCCCGACACTTTGACCGACTAACCTTCACGTTGTTGTATAGGCTTAGTTTAAGTAAAGTATAAACTTATTTTTTGTAAACTTATTTTATTAAAAAACTGTAAAAAATAACGTGAAACACTTACGAGGACAGTTCTAAAAATTTAAATATTTTATGTTTGATGAAAATTACGAAAGTTTTTGGACCGACCCCTCACACCCAAGCTAAATAAAATCAAAACCGCTGCAAATAAATTAAAAATCATGCAACAATACCACAATGGCCCTATTAACGGAGGACACATTGGAATAACACGCATGATTAGAAAGGCATGACAAGAGACATTACTAAATATGTCAAACAGTGCCAAACATGCCAATTAAATAAGCCCGTCATTAAAGGAAAAGAACCTTTTATGCTAATCCTAACTCCAGTTAAACCTTTTGAAATCGTCATTATAGACACTATTGGACTCTTGCCGACGTCCAATTCTCAAAACGAATACGCAGTAACACTAATGTGCCACCTTACTAAATATTTAGTAGCAGTACCGATCTGTAACAAATCTGCAAGTGTGGCTCAAGCAATCATGGAAGGTTTCATGTTAATATATGGCCCAATGAAAAGAATTGTTACAGACATGGGTACTGAATATATGAATCAAATTCTAATTGAAATATAGAAAAATTGAACTCTACCCCTTATCATCATGAAACACTGGATACTGTTGACCGATCACACAGAACCTTTAACGAATATTTACGACCCTATCTGTCGGAAGATAAATCCGATTGGAGAATTGGTTGAAGTTCTTTGTGTATTGTTATAATACAACCCCATCAACAGCCCATGAATATTGTCCTTTCGAGTTAGTCGTTGGAAAAATGACACCAATCTTCGAGCCTTTTAAATACAACAACATCACCCCACTGTACAATATAGATTCATATGAAAAGGAGGTAAAATTTAGACTCCAAGTAGCATATCGTAGAGCCGCTAACATAATAGATAATGCTAAACTTAAACGGCACCAAGACTAGTGAGACTGCGAAAACTGTCAAGGTAACCCTAAATGACTGGGTGTTAGTGACCAATGAGGCCCGACACAAATTGGATCCCTTATATAAAGGACCCTCAAAGGTTATTGGATTATCCAACAATAATAATGTGGAACTCCAAACTGAAGATGGAAAACCATTCGTTGCCCATAAAAACAGAATAAAGAAATTCTACAATTTAATTATTTCAATACGTTCTTTATATAAATTTTTTTCTCTTTTCGTACTAATTTAATTTTAACTACTGCCTTTTGGCTGTATTAAACTCTATTATATCTTATATAAAATATATTGACTATACTAAGATATACTAAATATGAAATAATTTGATTATTTCAGTCTATTTAACTTTATTTTTTTGGAATTTTATAATTAACTTGTTCTGCTCAAGAGGACTTTTTCTTTTAATCTTCGTTGCAATGTTCTACATCTGTACTCACTTGTATTATCCTTAGTAGGAGCAAAGCAGTTCAGGGTCTTCCTTTTGATATTATCAAATGGCCCTCTGCTGTTGCTCTTGGCGTCGTGCTTGCACTTCCTTTTCTATTGCTATGACCTTCTTTTAGTTTTTCGCCAAAAGGTGGGCACAACCCAAAACATTCAATTCCTTGGGTATAAAAGTCAGAAAGAAATCATGTGATTTACAATTTTTTTTTTAAATTTTAAAGCACCGAGTACTTTATTTATTACCTCAAAGCGGACGGTTATCCCCAAAATTGTATCTACATTAAACAGATAATGACTACCTTAAACACTTCCCAAAAAGGGAGGATTGTATGATATATAGATATAATATACATAAAAGTAAATAAAATAAAGATTCTTAAAAAAATAATAATAATTTTTATATATTAATTTCATACATATAGTGTGTTCAGCTGTCAACTTTTGCCAACCTTAGGTTTAATAAACGACCTCTACCAACCTTCAGTAGGAAGGGTGTTAGGTGTTAGATAGCAAACACACTTAAGCAGCATAACTGTGAGAAACGCTTAGATCAGCGTTCTCCCATACAGTTAGGCTGCCGTAGTTGCATGCTTAAACAAAGAGGGCATTAAGTTACACATTCTTGATGCCCCTCTGTGTTAGGCTAAGACAATAATTTTAAGTTCATATTAAATTAGAAGAAACAACAGAAGAGTTGCGCTCTGCTCAGATCTTAAATAAAATAAAGATAAATTAAATAAATATAAATAATACATGGCGATCCTGCCACTGTACAAAGAACATTTTTAAAATTCTGAACAACATCTACAAGAAAAATATGAAAGTGAAAGAAAAATATTGATGGAAAAATTCAAAATAGCAACCACAACAACAGTTTACACTAACAATCTCTCACTGGCCCCATGACTAACCCACCAACTAAAAATCAACAACATTGATGACTAACCTTTTTGCGAAACCACTATAAATAATGCGCTGCAAGGATTAGAATTCATTTAAGGTAGAGTAACACAAATCACAGTGACGACTCAATTCAGCTAGTAATACAGCAGTTGTTCAACCTTTGTCCAAGAATATTCAGCCTACTCAATAGCATGTCGTAGCCATACCAGAACCACAACAGACAAAATAAACAGTAAGTTAGTCTTTGAAAAAAAAGAACAACAGCACCATAATAAAAGAGAAACATTTTTAATTTTAATACTTATATAGATAAAAATTTTATATCTAAAAATAAAACATAATAATTTTTTAAACAAAAATCCTTGTTCATGAGTAATGTAAAAATAAACTAACATAGTTTTAATTATTTAACTAAACTAACAAAGTATTACACTCACGAGTCCCTCCAGTAATAGCTAGATTAAGATACAAGCCCGGTTCGGTCAAATCAGGCATTGACCGATGCATGACAGCGCCTGGTACGACGGTACATAGAAGTGTACAGAGTGACACGCGGTGCCATACATCCCTGTAATATATAAGCAATAACACGACCCCCGACACTTTGACCGACTAACCTTCACGTTGTTGTATAGGCTTAGTTTAAGTAAAGTATAAACTTATTTTTTGTAAACTTATTAAAAAACTGTAAACAATAACGTGAAACACTTACGAGGACAGTTCTAAAAATTAAAATATTTTATGTTTGATGAAAATTAGGAAAGTTTTTGGACCGACCCCTCACACCCAAGCTAAATAAAATCAAAACCGCTGCAAATAAATTAAAAATCATGCAACAATACCACAATGGCCCTATTAACGGAGGACACATTGGAATAACACGCATGATTAGAAAGGCATGACAAGAGACATTACTAAATATGTCAAACAGTGCCAAACATGCCAATTAAATAAGCCCGTCATTAAAGGAAAAGAACCTTTTATGCTAACCCCAACTCCAGTTAAACCTTTTGAAATCGTCATTATAGACACTATTGGACCCTTGCCGACGTCCAATTCTCAAAACGAATACGCAGTAACACTAATGTGCCACCTTACTAAATATTTAGTAGCAGTACCGATCTGTAACAAATCTGCAAGTGTGGCTCAAGCAATCATGGAAGGTTTCATGTTAATATATGGCCCAATGAAAAGAATTGTTACAGACATGGGTACTGAATATTTGAATCAAATTCTAATTGAAATATAGAAAAATTGAACTCTACCCCTTATGATCATGAAACACTGGATACTGTTGACCGATCACACAAAACCTTTAACGAATATTTACGACCCTATCTGTCGGAAGATAAAACCGATTGGAGAATTGGTTGAAGTTCTTTGTGTATTGTTATAATACAACCCCATCAACAGCCCATGAATATTGTCCTTTCGAGTTAGTCGTTGGAAAAATGACACCAATCTTCGAGCCTTTTAAATACAACAACATCACCCCACTGTACAATATAGATTCATATGAAAAGGAGGTAAAATTTAGACTCCAAGTAGCATATCGTAGAGCCGCTAACATAATAGATAATGCTAAACTTAAACGGCACCAAGACTCTAGTGAGACTGCGAAAACTGTCAAGGTAACCCTAAATGACTGGGTGTTAGTGACCAATGAGGCCCGACACAAATTGGATCCCTTATATAAAGGACCCTCAAAGGTTATTGGATTATCCAACAATAATAATGTGGAACTCCAAACTGAAGATGGAAAACCATTCGTTGCCCATAAAAACAGAATAAAGAAATTGTACAATTTAATTATTTCAATACGTTCTTTATATAAATTTTTTTCTCATTTCGTACTAATTTAATTTTAACTACTGCCTTTTGGCTGTATTAAACTCTATTATATCTTATATAAAATATATTGACTGTACTAAGATATACTAAATATGAAATAATTTGATTATTTCAGTCTATTTAACTTTATTTTTTTGGAATTTTATAATTAACTTGTTCTGCTCAAGAGGACTTTTTTCTTTTAATCTTCGTTGCAATGTTCTACATCTGTACTCACTTGTATTACCCTTAGTAGGAGCAAAGCAGTTCAGGGTCTTCCTTTTGATATTATCAAATGGCCCTCTGCTGTTGCTCTTGGCGTCGTGCTTGCACTTCCTTTTCTATTGCTATGACCTTCTTTTAGTTTTTCGCCAAAAGGTGGGCACAACCCAAAACATTCAATTCCTTGGGTATAAAAGTCAGAAAGAAATCATGTGATTTACAATTTTTTTTTTTAATTTTAAAGCACCGAGTACTTTATTTATTACCTCAAAGCGGACGGTTATCCCCAAAATTGTATCTACATTAAACAGATAATGACTACCTTAAACACTTCCCAAAAAGGGAGGATTGTATGATATATAGATATAATATACATAAAAGTAAATAAAATAAAGATTCTTAAAAAAATAATAATAATTTTTATATATTAATTTCATACATATAGTGTGTTCAGCTGTCAACTTTTGCCAACCTTAGGTTTAATAAACGACCTCTACCAACCTTCAGTAGGAAGGGTGTTAGGTGTTAGATAGCAAACACACTTAAGCAGCATAACTGTGAGAAACGCTTAGATCAGCGTTCTCCCATACAGTTAGGCTGCCGTAGTTGCATGCTTAAACAAAGAGGGCATTAAGTTACACATTCTTGATGCCCCTCTGTGTTAGGCTAAGACAATAATTTTAAGTTCATATTAAATTAGAAGAAACAACAGAAGAGTTGCGCTCTGCTCAGATCTTAAATAAAATAAAGATAAATTAAATAAATATAAATAATACATGGCGATCCTGCCACTTTACAAAGAACATTTTTAAAATTCTGAACAACATCTACAAGAAAAATATGAAAGTGAAAGAAAAATATTGATGGAAAAATTCAAAATAGCAACCACAACAACAGTTTACACTAACAATCTCTCACTGGCCCCATGACTAACCCACCAACTAAAAATCAACAACATTGATGACTAACCTTTTTGCGAAACCACTATAAATAATGCGCTGCAAGGATTAGAATTCATTTAAAGGAGAGTAACACAAATCACAGTGACGACTCAATTCAGCTAATAATACAGCAGTTGTTCAACCTTTGTCCAAGAATATTCAGCCTACTCAATAGCATGTCGTAGCCATACCAGAACCACAACAGACAAAATAAACAGTAAGTTAGTCTTTGAAAAAAAAGAACAACAGCACCATAATAAAAGAGAAACATTTTTAATTTTAATACTTATATAGATAAAAATTTTATATCTAAAAATAAAACATAATTTTTTAAACAAAAATCCTTGTTCATGAGTAATGTAAAAATAAACTAACATAGTTTTAATTATTTAACTAAACTAACAAAGTATTACACTCACGAGTCCCTCTAGTAATAGCTAGATTAAGATACAAGCCCGGTTCGGTCAAATCAGGCATTGACCGATGCATGACAGCGCCTGGTACGAGGGAACATAGAAGTGTACAGAGTGACACGCGGTGCCATACATCCCTTTAATATATAAGCAATAACACGACCCCCGACACTTTGACCGACTAACCTTCACGTTGTTGTATAGGCTTAGTTTAAGTAAAGTATAAACTTATTTTTTGTAAACTTATTTTATTAAAAAACTGTAAAAAATAACGTGAAACACTTACGAGGACAGTTCTAAAAATTAAAATATTTTATGTTTGATGAAAATTACGAAAGTTTTTGGACCGACCCCTCACACCCAAGCTAAATAAAATCAAAACCGCTGCAAATAAATTAAAAATCATGCAACAATACCACAATGGCCCTATTAACGGAGGACACATTGGAATAACACGCATGATTAGAAAGGCATGACAAGAGACATTACTAAATATGTCAAACAGTGCCAAACATGCCAATTAAATAAGCCCGTCATTAAAGGAAAAGAACCTTTTATGCTAACCCCAACTCCAGTTAAACCTTTTGAAATCGTCATTATAGACACTATTGGACCCTTGCCGACGTCCAATTCTCAAAACGAATACGCAGTAACACTAATGTGCCACCTTACTAAATATTTAGTAGCAGTACCGATCTGTAACAAATCTGCAAGTGTGGCTCAAGCAATCATGGAAGGTTTCATGTTAATATATGGCCCAATGAAAAGAATTGTTACAGACATGGGTACTGAATATATGAATCAAATTCTAATTGAAATATAGAAAAATTGAACTCTACCCCTTATGATCATGAAACACTGGATACTGTTGACCGATCACACAGAACCTTTAACGAATATTTACGACCCTATCTGTCGGAAGATAAATCCGATTGGAGAATTGGTTGAAGTTCTTTGTGTATTGTTATAATACAACCCCATCAACAGCCCATGAATATTGTCCTTTCGAGTAAGTCGTTGGAAAAATGACACCAATCTTCGAGCCTTTTAAATACAACAACATCACCCCACTGTACAATATAGATTCATATGAAAAGGAGGTAAAATTTAGACTCCAAGTAGCATATCGTAGAGCCGCTAACATAATAGATAATGCTAAACTTAAACGGCACCAAGACTCTAGTGAGACTGCGAAAACTGTCAAGGTAACCCTAAATGACTGGGTGTTAGTGACCAATGAGGCCCGACACAAATTGGATCCCTTATATAAAGGACCCTCAAAGGTTATTGGATTATCCAACAATAATAATGTGGAACTCCAAACTGAAGATGGAAAACCATTCGTTGCCCATAAAAACAGAATAAAGAAATTGTACAATTTAATTATTTCAATACGTTCTTTATATAAATTTTTTTCTCATTTCGTACTAATTTAATTTTAACTACTGCCTTTTGGCTGTATTAAACTCTATTATATCTTATATAAAATATATTGACTGTACTAAGATATACTAAATATGAAATAATTTGATTATTTCAGTCTATTTAACTTTATTTTTTTGGAATTTTATAATTAACTTGTTCTGCTCAAGAGGACTTTTTCTTTTAATCTTCGTTGCAATGTTCTACATCTGTACTCACTTGTATTACCCTTAGTAGGAGCAAAGCAGTTCAGGGTCTTCCTTTTGATATTATCAAATGGCCCTCTGCTGTTGCTCTTGGCGTCGTGCTTGCACTTCCTTTTCTATTGCTATGACCTTCTTTTAGTTTTTCGCCAAAAGGTGGGCACAACCCAAAACATTCAATTCCTTGGGTATAAAAGTCAGAAAGAAATCATGTGATTTACAATTTTTTTTTTAAATTTTAAAGCACCGAGTACTTTATTTATTACCTCAAAGCGGACGGTTATCCCCAAAATTGTATCTACATTAAACAGATAATGACTACCTTAAACACTTCCCAAAAAGGGAGGATTGTATGATATATAGATATAATATACATAAAAGTAAATAAAATAAAGATTCTTAAAAAAATAATAATAATTTTTATATATTAATTTCATACATATAGTGTGTTCAGCTGTCAACTTTTGCCAACCTTAGGTTTAATAAACGACCTCTACCAACCTTCAGTAGGAAGGGTGTTAGGTGTTAGATAGCAAACACACTTAAGCAGCATAACTGTGAGAAACGCTTAGATCAGCGTTCTCCCATACAGTTAGGCTGCCGTAGTTGCATGCTTAAACAAAGAGGGCATTAAGTTACACATTCTTGATGCCCCTCTGTGTTAGGCTAAGACAATAATTTTAAGTTCATATTAAATTAGAAGAAACAACAGAAGAGTTGCGCTCTGCTCAGATCTTAAATAAAATAAAGATAAATTAAATAAATATAAATAATACATGGCGATCCTGCCACTGTACAAAGAACATTTTTAAAATTCTGAACAACATCTACAAGAAAAATATGAAAGTGAAAGAAAAATATTGATGGAAAAATTCAAAATAGCAACCACAACAACAGTTTACACTAACAATCTCTCACTGGCCCCATGACTAACCCACCAACTAAAAATCAACAACATTGATGACTAACCTTTTTGCGAAACCACTATAAATAATGCGCTGCAAGGATTAGAATTCATTTAAGGTAGAGTAACACAAATCACAGTGACGACTCAATTCAGCTAGTAATACAGCAGTTGTTCAACCTTTGTCCAAGAATATTCAGCCTACTCAATAGCATGTCGTAGCCATACCAGAACCACAACAGACAAAATAAACAGTAAGTTAGTCTTTGAAAAAAAAGAACAACAGCACCATAATAAAAGAGAAACATTTTTAATTTTAATACTTATATAGATAAAAATTTTATATCTAAAAATAAAACATAATAATTTTTTAAACAAAAATCCTTGTTCATGAGTAATGTAAAAATAAACTAACATAGTTTTAATTATTTAACTAAACTAACAAAGTATTACACTCACGAGTCCCTCTAGTAATAGCTAGATTAAGATACAAGCCCGGTTCGGTCAAATCAGGCATTGACCGATGCATGACAGCGCCTGGTACGAGGGTACATAGAAGTGTACAGAGTGACACGCGGTGCCATACATCCCTTTAATATATAAGCAATAACACGACCCCCGACACTTTGACCGACTAACCTTCACGTTGTTGTATAGGCTTAGTTTAAGTAAAGTATAAACTTATTTTTTGTAAACTTATTTTATTAAAAAACTGTAAAAAATAACGTGAAACACTTACGAGGACAGTTCTAAAAATTTAAATATTTTATGTTTGATGAAAATTACGAAAGTTTTTGGACCGACCCCTCACACCCAAGCTAAATAAAATCAAAACCGCTGCAAATAAATTAAAAATCATGCAACAATACCACAATGGCCCTATTAACGGAGGACACATTGGAATAACACGCATGATTAGAAAGGCATGACAAGAGACATTACTAAATATGTCAAACAGTGCCAAACATGCCAATTAAATAACCCCGTCATTAAAGGAAAAGAACCTTTTATGCTAACCCCAACTCCAGTTAAACCTTTTGAAATCGTCATTATAGACACTATTGGACCCTTGCCGACGTCCAATTCTCAAAACGAATACGCAGTAACACTAATGTGCCACCTTACTAAATATTTAGTAGCAGTACCGATCTGTAACAAATCTGCAAGTGTGGCTCAAGCAATCATGGAAGGTTTCATGTTAATATATGGCCCAATGAAAAGAATTGTTACAGACATGGGTACTGAATATTTGAATCAAATTCTAATTGAAATATAGAAAAATTGAACTCTACCCCTTATGATCATGAAACACTGGATACTGTTGACCGATCACACAGAACCTTTAACGAATATTTACGACCCTATCTGTCGGAAGATAAATCCGATTGGAGAATTGGTTGAAGTTCTTTGTGTATTGTTATAATACAACCCCATCAACAGCCCATGAATATTGTCCTTTCGAGTTAGTCGTTGGAAAAATGACACCAATCTTCGAGCCTTTTAAATACAACAACATCACCCCACTGTACAATATAGATTCATATTAAAAGGAGGTAAAATTTAGACTCCAAGTAGCATATCGTAGAGCCGCTAACATAATAGATAATGCTAAACTTAAACGGCACCAAGACTCTAGTGAGACTGCGAAAACTGTCAAGGTAACCCTAAATGACTGGGTGTTAGTGACCAATGAGGCCCGACACAAATTGGATCCCTTATATAAAGGACCCTCAAAGGTTATTGGATTATCCAACAATAATAATGTGGAACTCCAAACTGAAGATGGAAAACCATTCGTTGCCCATAAAAACAGAATAAAGAAATTGTACAATTTAATTATTTCAATACGTTCTTTATATAAATTTTTTTCTCATTTCGTACTAATTTAATTTTAACTACTGCCTTTTGGCTGTATTAAACTCTATTATATCTTATATAAAATATATTGACTGTACTAAGATATACTAAATATGAAATAATTTGATTATTTCAGTCTATTTAACTTTATTTTTTTGGAATTTTATAATTAACTTGTTCTGCTCAAGAGGACTTTTTCTTTTAATCTTCGTTGCAATGTTCTACATCTGTACTCACTTGTATTACCCTTAGTAGGAGCAAAGCAGTTCAGGGTCTTCCTTTTGATATTATCAAATGGCCCTCTGCTGTTGCTCTTGGCGTCGTGCTTGCACTTCCTTTTCTATTGCTATGACCTTCTTTTAGTTTTTCGCCAAAAGGTGGGCACAACCCAAAACATTCAATTCCTTGGGTATAAAAGTCAGAAAGAAATCATGTGATTTACAATTTTTTTTTTAAATTTTAAAGCACCGAGTACTTTATTTATTACCTCAAAGCGGACGGTTATCCCCAAAATTGTATCTACATTAAACAGATAATGACTACCTTAAACACTTCCCAAAAAGGGAGGATTGTATGATATATAGATATAATATACATAAAAGTAAATAAAATAAAGATTCTTAAAAAAATAATAATAATTTTTATATATTAATTTCATACATATAGTGTGTTCAGCTGTCAACTTTTGCCAACCTTAGGTTTAATAAACGACCTCTACCAACCTTCAGTAGGAAGGGTGTTAGGTGTTAGATAGCAAACACACTTAAGCAGCATAACTGTGAGAAACGCTTAGATCAGCGTTCTCCCATACAGTTAGGCTGCCGTAGTTGCATGCTTAAACAAAGAGGGCATTAAGTTACACATTCTTGATGCCCCTCTGTGTTAGGCTAAGACAATAATTTTAAGTTCATATTAAATTAGAAGAAACAACAGAAGAGTTGCGCTCTGCTCAGATCTTAAATAAAATAAAGATAAATTAAATAAATATAAATAATACATGGCGATCCTGCCACTGTACAAAGAACATTTTTAAAATTCTGAACAACATCTACAAGAAAAATATGAAAGTGAAAGAAAAATATTGATGGAAAAATTCAAAATAGCAACCACAACAACAGTTTACACTAACAATCTCTCACTGGCCCCATGACTAACCCACCAACTAAAAATCAACAACATTGATGACTAACCTTTTTGCGAAACCACTATAAATAATGCGCTGCAAGGATTAGAATTCATTTAAGGTAGAGTAACACAAATCACAGTGACGACTCAATTCAGCTAGTAATACAGCAGTTGTTCAACCTTTGTCCAAGAATATTCAGCCTACTCAATAGCATGTCGTAGCCATACCAGAACCACAACAGACAAAATAAACAGTAAGTTAGTCTTTGAAAAAAAAGAACAACAGCACCATAATAAAAGAGAAACATTTTTAATTTTAATACTTATATAGATAAAAATTTTATATCTAAAAATAAAACATAATAATTTTTTAAACAAAAATCCTTGTTCATGAGTAATGTAAAAATAAACTAACATAGTTTTAATTATTTAACTAAACTAACAAAGTATTACACTCACGAGTCCCTCTAGTAATAGCTAGATTAAGATACAAGCCCGGTTCGGTCAAATCAGGCATTGACCGATGCATGACAGCGCCTGGTACGAGGGTACATAGAAGTGTACAGAGTGACACGCGGTGCCATACATCCCTTTAATATATAAGCAATAACACGACCCCCGACACTTTGACCGACTAACCTTCACGTTGTTGTATAGGCTTAGTTTAAGTAAAGTATAAACTTATTTTTTGTAAACTTATTTTATTAAAAAACTGTAAAAAATAACGTGAAACACTTACGAGGACAGTTCTAAAAATTTAAATATTTTATGTTTGATGAAAATTACGAAAGTTTTTGGACCGACCCCTCACACCCAAGCTAAATAAAATCAAAACCGCTGCAAATAAATTAAAAATCATGCAACAATACCACAATGGCCCTATTAACGGAGGACACATTGGAATAACACGCATGATTAGAAAGGCATGACAAGAGACATTACTAAATATGTCAAACAGTGCCAAACATGCCAATTAAATAACCCCGTCATTAAAGGAAAAGAACCTTTTATGCTAACCCCAACTCCAGTTAAACCTTTTGAAATCGTCATTATAGACACTATTGGACCCTTGCCGACGTCCAATTCTCAAAACGAATACGCAGTAACACTAATGTGCCACCTTACTAAATATTTAGTAGCAGTACCGATCTGTAACAAATCTGCAAGTGTGGCTCAAGCAATCATGGAAGGTTTCATGTTAATATATGGCCCAATGAAAAGAATTGTTACAGACATGGGTACTGAATATTTGAATCAAATTCTAATTGAAATATAGAAAAATTGAACTCTACCCCTTATGATCATGAAACACTGGATACTGTTGACCGATCACACAGAACCTTTAACGAATATTTACGACCCTATCTGTCGGAAGATAAATCCGATTGGAGAATTGGTTGAAGTTCTTTGTGTATTGTTATAATACAACCCCATCAACAGCCCATGAATATTGTCCTTTCGAGTTAGTCGTTGGAAAAATGACACCAATCTTCGAGCCTTTTAAATACAACAACATCACCCCACTGTACAATATAGATTCATATTAAAAGGAGGTAAAATTTAGACTCCAAGTAGCATATCGTAGAGCCGCTAACATAATAGATAATGCTAAACTTAAACGGCACCAAGACTCTAGTGAGACTGCGAAAACTGTCAAGGTAACCCTAAATGACTGGGTGTTAGTGACCAATGAGGCCCGACACAAATTGGATCCCTTATATAAAGGACCCTCAAAGGTTATTGGATTATCCAACAATAATAATGTGGAACTCCAAACTGAAGATGGAAAACCATTCGTTGCCCATAAAAACAGAATAAAGAAATTGTACAATTTAATTATTTCAATACGTTCTTTATATAAATTTTTTTCTCATTTCGTACTAATTTAATTTTAACTACTGCCTTTTGGCTGTATTAAACTCTATTATATCTTATATAAAATATATTGACTGTACTAAGATATACTAAATATGAAATAATTTGATTATTTCAGTCTATTTAACTTTATTTTTTTGGAATTTTATAATTAACTTGTTCTGCTCAAGAGGACTTTTTCTTTTAATCTTCGTTGCAATGTTCTACATCTGTACTCACTTGTATTACCCTTAGTAGGAGCAAAGCAGTTCAGGGTCTTCCTTTTGATATTATCAAATGGCCCTCTGCTGTTGCTCTTGGCGTCGTGCTTGCACTTCCTTTTCTATTGCTATGACCTTCTTTTAGTTTTTCGCCAAAAGGTGGGCACAACCCAAAACATTCAATTCCTTGGGTATAAAAGTCAGAAAGAAATCATGTGATTTACAATTTTTTTTTTAAATTTTAAAGCACCGAGTACTTTATTTATTACCTCAAAGCGGACGGTTATCCCCAAAATTGTATCTACATTAAACAGATAATGACTACCTTAAACACTTCCCAAAAAGGGAGGATTGTATGATATATAGATATAATATACATAAAAGTAAATAAAATAAAGATTCTTAAAAAAATAATAATAATTTTTATATATTAATTTCATACATATAGTGTGTTCAGCTGTCAACTTTTGCCAACCTTAGGTTTAATAAACGACCTCTACCAACCTTCAGTAGGAAGGGTGTTAGGTGTTAGATAGCAAACACACTTAAGCAGCATAACTGTGAGAAACGCTTAGATCAGCGTTCTCCCATACAGTTAGGCTGCCGTAGTTGCATGCTTAAACAAAGAGGGCATTAAGTTACACATTCTTGATGCCCCTCTGTGTTAGGCTAAGACAATAATTTTAAGTTCATATTAAATTAGAAGAAACAACAGAAGAGTTGCGCTCTGCTCAGATCTTAAATAAAATAAAGATAAATTAAATAAATATAAATAATACATGGCGATCCTGCCACTGTACAAAGAACATTTTTAAAATTCTGAACAACATCTACAAGAAAAATATGAAAGTGAAAGAAAAATATTGATGGAAAAATTCAAAATAGCAACCACAACAACAGTTTACACTAACAATCTCTCACTGGCCCCATGACTAACCCACCAACTAAAAATCAACAACATTGATGACTAACCTTTTTTTGAAACCACTATAAATAATGCGCTGCAAGGATTAGAATTCATTTAAAGGAGAGTAAAACAAATCACAGTGACGACTCAATTCAGCTAGTAATACAGCAGTTGTTCAACCTTTGTCCAAGAATATTCAGCCTACTCAATAGCATGTCGTAGCCATACCAGAACCACAACAGACAAAATAAACAGTAAGTTAGTCTTTGAAAAAAAAGAACAACAGCACCATAATAAAAGAGAAACATTTTTAATTTTAATACTTATATAGATAAAAATTTTATATCTAAAAATAAAACATAATAATTTTTTAAACAAAAATCCTTGTTCATGAGTAATGTAAAAATAAACTAACATAGTTTTAATTATTTAACTAAACTAACAAAGTATTACACTCACGAGTCCCTCTAGTAATAGCTAGATTAAGATACAAGCCCGGTTCGGTCAAATCAGGCATTGACCGATGCATGACAGCGCCTGGTACGAGGGTACATAGAAGTGTACAGAGTGACACGCGGTGCCATACATCCCTTTAATATATAAGCAATAACACGACCCCCGACACTTTGACCGACTAACCTTCACGTTGTTGTATAGGCTTAGTTTAAGTAAAGTTTTGTAAACTTATTTTATTAAAAAACTGTAAACAATAACGTGAAACACTTACGAGGACAGTTCTAAAAATTAAAATATTTTATGTTTGATGAAAATTACGAAAGTTTTTGGACCGACCCCTCACACCCAAGCTAAATAAAATCAAAACCGCTGCAAATAAATTAAAAATCATGCAACAATACCACAATGGCCCTATTAACGGAGGTCACATTGGAATAACACGCATGATTAGAAAGGCATGACAAGAGACATTACTAAATATGTCAAACAGTGCCAAACATGCCAATTAAATAAGCCCGTCATTAAAGGAAAAGAACCTTTTATGCTAACCCCAACTCCAGTTAAACCTTTTGAAATCGTCATTATAGACACTATTGGACCCTTGCCGACGTCCAATTCTCAAAACGAATACGCAGTAACACTAATGTGCCACCTTACTAAATATTTAGTAGCAGTACCGATCTGTAACAAATCTGCAAGTGTGGCTCAAGCAATCATGGAAGGTTTCATGTTAATATATGGCCCAATGAAAAGAATTGTTACAGACATGGGTACTGAATATATGAATCAAATTCTAATTGAAATATAGAAAAATTGAACTCTACCCCTTATGATCATGAAACACTGGATACTGTTGACCGATCACACAGAACCTTTAACGAATATTTACGACCCTATCTGTCGGAAGATAAATCCGATTGGAGAATTGGTTGAAGTTCTTTGTGTATTGTTATAATACAACCCCATCAACAGCCCATGAATATTGTCCTTTCGAGTTAGTCGTTGGAAAAATGACACCAATCTTCGAGCCTTTTAAATACAACAACATCACCCCACTGTACAATATAGATTCATATGAAAAGGAGGTAAAATTTAGACTCCAAGTAGCATATCGTAGAGCCGCTAACATAATAGATAATGCTAAACTTAAACGGCACCAAGACTCTAGTGAGACTGCGAAAACTGTCAAGGTAACCCTAAATGACTGGGTGTTAGTGACCAATGAGGCCCGACACAAATTTGATCCCTTATATAAAGGACCCTCAAAGGTTATTGGATTATCCAACAATAATAATGTGGAACTCCAAACTGAAGATGGAAAACCATTCGTTGCCCATAAAAACAGAATAAAGAAATTCTACAATTTAATTATTTCAATACGTTCTTTATATAAATTTTTTTCTCATTTCGTACTAATTTAATTTTAAGTACTGCCTTTTGGCTGTATTAAACTCTATTATATCTTATATAAAATATATTGACTGTACTAAGATATACTAAATATGAAATAATTTGATTATTTCAGTCTATTTAACTTTATTTTTTTGGAATTTTATAATTAACTTGTTCTGCTCAAGAGGACTTTTTCTTTTAATCTTCGTTGCAATGTTCTACATCTGTACTCACTTGTATTACCCTTAGTAGGAGCAAAGCAGTTCAGGGTCTTCCTTTTGATATTATCAAATGGCCCTCTGCTGTTGCTCTTGGCGTCGTGCTTGCACTTCCTTTTCTATTGCTATGACCTTCTTTTAGTTTTTCGCCAAAAGGTGGGCACAACCCAAAACATTCAATTCCTTGGGTATAAAAGTCAGAAAGAAATCATGTGATTTACAATTTTTTTTTTTAAATTTTAAAGCACCGAGTACTTTATTTATTACCTCAAAGCGGACGGTTATCCACAAAATTGTATCTACATTAAACAGATAATGACTACCTTAAACACCTCCCAAAAAGGGAGGATTGTATGATATATAGATATAATATACATAAAAGTAAATAAAATAAAGATTCCTAAAAAAATAATAATAATTTTTATATATTAATTTCATTTATATAGTGTGTTCAGCTGTCAACTTTTGCCAACCTTAGGTTTAATAAACGACCTCTACCAACCTTCAGTAGGAAGGGTGTTAGGTGTTAGATAGCAAACACACTTAAGCAGCATAACTGTGAGAAACGCTTAGATCAGCGTTCTCCCATACAGTTAGGCTGCCGTAGTTGCATGCTTAAACAAAGAGGGCATTAAGTTACACATTCTTGATGCCCCTCTGTGTTAGGCTAAGACAATAATTTTAAGTTCATATTAAATTAGAAGAAACAACAGAAGAGTTGCGCTCTGCTCAGATCTTAAATAAAATAAAGATAAATTAAATAAATATAAATAATACATGGCGATCCTGCCACTGTACAAAGAACATTTTTAAAATTCTGAACAACATCTACAAGAAAAATATGAAAGTGAAAGAAAAATATTGATGGAAAAATTCAAAATAGCAACCACAACAACAGTTTACACTAACAATCTCTCACTGGCCCCATGACTAACCCACCAACTAAAAATCAACAACATTGATGACTAACCTTTTTGCGAAACCACTATAAATAATGCGCTGCAAGGATTAGAATTCATTTAAAGGAGAGTAAAACAAATCACAGTGACGACTCAATTCAGCTAGTAATACAGCAGTTGTTCAACCTTTGTCCAAGAATATTCAGCCTACTCAATAGCATGTCGTAGCCATACCAGAACCACAACAGACAAAATAAACAGTAAGTTAGTCTTTGAAAAAAAAAGAACAACAGCACCATAATAAAAGAGAAACATTTTTAATTTTAATACTTATATAGATAAAAATTTTATATCTAAAAATAAAGCATAATAATTTTTTAAACAAAAATCCTTGTTCATGAGTAATGTAAAAATAAACTAACATAGTTTTAATTATTTAACTAAACTAACAAAGTATTACACTCACGAGTCCCTCCAGTAATAGCTAGATTAAGATACAAGCCCGGTTCGGTCAAATCAGGCATTGACCGATGCATGACAGCGCCTGGTACGACGGTACATAGAAGTGTACAGAGTGACACGCGGTGCCATACATCCCTGTAATATATAAGCAATAACACGACCCCCGACACTTTGACCGACTAACCTTCACGTTGTTGTATAGGCTTAGTTTAAGTAAAGTATAAACTTATTTTTTGTAAACTTATTTTATTAAAAAACTGTAAAAAATAACGTGAAACACTTACGAGGACAGTTCTAAAAATTAAAATATTTTATGTTTGATGAAAATTAGGAAAGTTTTTGGACCGACCCCTCACACCCAAGCTAAATAAAATCAAAACCGCTGCAAATAAATTAAAAATCATGCAACAATACCACAATGGGCGTATTAACGGAGGACACATTGGAATAACACGCATGATTAGAAAGGCATGACAAGAGACATTACTAAATATGTCAAACAGTGCCAAACATGCCAATTAAATAAGCCCGTCATTAAAGGAAAAGAACCTTTTATGCTAATCCTAACTCCAGTTAAACCTTTTGAAATCGTCATTATAGACACTATTGGACTCTTGCCGACGTCCAATTCTCAAAACGAATACGCAGTAACACTAATGTGCCACCTTACTAAATATTTAGTAGCAGTACCGATCTGTAACAAATCTGCAAGTGTGGCTCAAGCAATCATGGAAGGTTTCATGTTAATATATGGCCCAATGAAAAGAATTGTTACAGACATGGGTACTGAATATATGAATCAAATTCTAATTGAAATATAGAAAAATTGAACTCTACCCCTTATCATCATGAAACACTGGATACTGTTGACCGATCACACAGAACCTTTAACGAATATTTACGACCCTATCTGTCGGAAGATAAATCCGATTGGAGAATTGGTTGAAGTTCTTTGTGTATTGTTATAATACAACCCCATCAACAGCCCATGAATATTGTCCTTTCGAGTTAGTCGTTGGAAAAATGACACCAATCTTCGAGCCTTTTAAATACAACAACATCACCCCACTGTACAATATAGATTCATATGAAAAGGAGGTAAAATTTAGACTCCAAGTAGCATATCGTAGAGCCGCTAACATAATAGATAATGCTAAACTTAAACGGCACCAAGACTAGTGAGACTGCGAAAACTGTCAAGGTAACCCTAAATGACTGGGTGTTAGTGACCAATGAGGCCCGACACCAATTGGATCCCTTATATAAAGGACCCTCAAAGGTTATTGGATTATCCAACAATAATAATGTGGAACTCCAAACTGAAGATGGAAAACCATTCGTTGCCCATAAAAACAGAATAAAGAAATTCTACAATTTAATTATTTCAATACGTTCTTTATATAAATTTTTTTCTCTTTTCGTACTAATTTAATTTTAACTACTGCCTTTTGGCTGTATTAAACTCTATTATATCTTATATAAAATATATTGACTATACTAAGATATACTAAATATGAAATAATTTGATTATTTCAGTCTATTTAACTTTATTTTTTTGGAATTTTATAATTAACTTGTTCTGCTCAAGAGGACTTTTTCTTTTAATCTTCGTTGCAATGTTCTACATCTGTACTCACTTGTATTATCCTTAGTAGGAGCAAAGCAGTTCAGGGTCTTCCTTTTGATATTATCAAATGGCCCTCTGCTGTTGCTCTTGGCGTCGTGCTTGCACTTCCTTTTCTATTGCTATGACCTTCTTTTAGTTTTTCGCCAAAAGGTGGGCACAACCCAAAACATTCAATTCCTTGGGTATAAAAGTCGGAAAGAAATCATGTGATTTACCATTTTTTTTTAAATTTTAAAGCACCGAGTACTTTATTTATTACCTCAAAGCGGACGGTTATCCCCAAAATTGTATCTACATTAAACAGATAATGACTACCTTAAACACTTCCCAAAAAGGGAGGATTGTATGATATATAGATATAATATACATAAAAGTAAATAAAATAAAGATTCTTAAAAAAATAATAATAATTTTTATATATTAATTTCATACATATAGTGTGTTCAGCTGTCAACTTTTGCCAACCTTAGGTTTAATAAACGACCTCTACCAACCTTCAGTAGGAAGGGTGTTAGGTGTTAGATAGCAAACACACTTAAGCAGCATAACTGTGAGAAACGCTTAGATCAGCGTTCTCCCATACAGTTAGGCTGCCGTAGTTGCATGCTTAAACAAAGAGGGCATTAAGTTACACATTCTTGATGCCCCTCTGTGTTAGGCTAAGACAATAATTTTAAGTTCATATTAAATTAGAAGAAACAACAGAAGAGTTGCGCTCTGCTCAGATCTTAAATAAAATAAAGATAAATTAAATAAATATAAATAATACATGGCGATCCTGCCACTGTACAAAGAACATTTTTAAAATTCTGAACAACATCTACAAGAAAAATATGAAAGTGAAAGAAAAATATTGATGGAAAAATTCAAAATAGCAACCACAACAACAGTTTACACTAACAATCTCTCACTGGCCCCATGACTAACCCACCAACTAAAAATCAACCACATTGATGACTAACCTTTTTGCGAAACCACTATAAATAATGCGCTGCAAGGATTAGAATTCATTTAAAGGAGAGTAACACAAATCACAGTGACGACTCAATTCAGCTAGTAATACAGCAGTTGTTCAACCTTTGTCCAAGAATATTCAGCCTACTCAATAGCATGTCGTAGCCATACCAGAACCACAACAGACAAAATAAACAGTAAGTTAGTCTTTGAAAAAAAAGAACAACAGCACCATAATAAAAGAGAAACATTTTTAATTTTAATACTTATATAGATAAAAATTTTATATCTAAAAATAAAACATAATAATTTTTTAAACAAAAATCCTTGTTCATGAGTAATGTAAAAATAAACTAACATAGTTTTAATTATTTAACTAAACTAACAAAGTATTACACTCACGAGTCCCTCTAGTAATAGCTAGATTAAGATACAAGCCCGGTTCGGTCAAATCAGGCATTGACCGATGCATGACAGCGCCTGGTACGAGGGTACATAGAAGTGTACAGAGTGACACGCGGTGCCATACATCCCTTTAATATATAAGCAATAACACGACCCCCGACACTTTGACCGACTAACCTTCACGTTGTTGTATAGGCTTAGTTTAAGTAAAGTATAAACTTATTTTTTGTAAACTTATTTTATTAAAAAACTGTAAAAAATAACGTGAAACACTTACGAGGAAAGTTCTAAAAATTTAAATATTTTATGTTTGATGAAAATTACGAAAGTTTTTGGACCGACCCCTCACACCCAAGCTAAATAAAATCAAAACCGCTGCAAATAAATTAAAAATCATGCAACAATACCACAATGGCCCTATTAACGGAGGACACATTGGAATAACACGCATGATTAGAAAGGCATGACAAGAGACATTACTAAATATGTCAAACAGTGCCAAACATGCCAATTAAATAAGCCCGTCATTAAAGGAAAAGAACCTTTTATGCTAACCCCAACTCCAGTTAAACCTTTTGAAATCGTCATTATAGACACTATTGGACCCTTGCCGACGTCCAATTCTCAAAACGAATACGCAGTAACACTAATGTGCCACCTTACTAAATATTTAGTAGCAGTACCGATCTGTAACAAATCTGCAAGTGTGGCTCAAGCGATCATGGAAGGTTTCATGTTAATATATGGCCCAATGAAAAGAATTGTTACAGACATGGGTACTGAATATTTGAATCAAATTCTAATTGAAATATAGAAAAATTGAACTCTACCCCTTATGATCATGAAACACTGGATACTGTTGACCGATCACACAGAACCTTTAACGAATATTTACGACCCTATCTGTCGGAAGATAAATCCGATTGGAGAATTGGTTGAAGTTCTTTGTGTATTGTTATAATACAACCCCATCAACAGCCCATGAATATTGTCCTTTCGAGTTAGTCGTTGGAAAAATGACACCAATCTTCGAGCCTTTTAAATACAACAACATCACCCCACTGTACAATATAGATTCATATGAAAAGGAGGTAAAATTTAGACTCCAAGTAGCATATCGTAGAGCCGCTAACATAATAGATAATGCTAAACTTAAACGGCACCAAGACTCTAGTGAGACTGCGAAAACTGTCAAGGTAACCCTAAATGACTGGGTGTTAGTGACCAATGAGGCCCGACACAAATTGGATCCCTTATATAAAGGACCCTCAAAGGTTATTGGATTATCCAACAATAATAATGTGGAACTCCAAACTGAAGATGGAAAACCATTCGTTGCCCATAAAAACAGAATAAAGAAATTGTACAATTTAATTATTTCAATACGTTCTTTATATAAATTTTTTTCTCATTTCGTACTAATTTAATTTTAACTACTGCCTTTTGGCTGTATTAAACTCTATTATATCTTATATAAAATATATTGACTGTACTAAGATATACTAAATATGAAATAATTTGATTATTTCAGTCTATTTAACTTTATTTTTTTGGAATTTTATAATTAACTTGTTCTGCTCAAGAGGACTTTTTCTTTTAATCTTCGTTGCAATGTTCTACATCTGTACTCACTTGTATTACCCTTAGTAGGAGCAAAGCAGTTCAGGGTCTTCCTTTTGATATTATCAAATGGCCCTCTGCTGTTGCTCTTGACGTCGTGCTTGCACTTCCTTTTCTATTGCTATGACCTTCTTTTAGTTTTTCGCCAAAAGGTGGGCACAACCCAAAACATTCAATTCCTTGGGTATAAAAGTCAGAAAGAAATCACGTGATTTACAATTTTTTTTTTAAATTTTAAAGCACCGAGTACTTTATTTATTACCTCAAAGCGGACGGTTATCCCCAAAATTGTATCTACATTAAACAGATAATGACTACCTTAAACACTTCCCAAAAAGGGAGGATTGTATGATATATAGATATAATATACATAAAAGTAAATAAAATAAAGATTCTTAAAAAAATAATAATAATTTTTATATATTAATTTCATACATATAGTGTGTTCAGCTGTCAACTTTTGCCAACCTTAGGTTTAATAAACGACCTCTACCAACCTTCAGTAGGAAGGGTGTTAGGTGTTAGATAGCAAACACACTTAAGCAGCATAACTGTGAGAAACGCTTAGATCAGCGTTCTCCCATACAGTTAGGCTGCCGTAGTTGCATGCTTAAACAAAGAGGGCATTAAGTTACACATTCTTGATGCCCCTCTGTGTTAGGCTAAGACAATAATTTTAAGTTCATATTAAATTAGAAGAAACAACAGAAGAGTTGCGCTCTGCTCAGATCTTAAATAAAATAAAGATAAATTAAATAAATATAAATAATACATGGCGATCCTGCCACTGTACAAAGAACATTTTTAAAATTCTGAACAACATCTACAAGAAAAATATGAAAGTGAAAGAAAAATATTGATGGAAAAATTCAAAATAGCAACCACAACAACAGTTTACACTAACAATCTCTCACTGGCCCCATGACTAACCCACCAACTAAAAATCAACAACATTGATGACTAACCTTTTTGCGAAACCACTATAAATAATGCGCTGCAAGGATTAGAATTCATTTAAAGGAGAGTAAAACAAATCACAGTGACAACTCAATTCAGCTAGTAATACAGCAGTTGTTCAACCTTTGTCCAAGAATATTCAGCCTACTCAATAGCATGTCGTAGCCATACCAGAACCACAACAGACAAAATAAACAGTAAGTTAGTCTTTGAAAAAAAAGAACAACAGCACCATAATAAAAGAGAAACATTTTTAATTTTAATACTTATATAGATAAAAATTTTATATCGAAAAATAAAACATAATTTTTTAAACAAAAATCCTTGTTCATGAGTAATGTAAAAATAAACTAACATAGTTTTAATTATTTAACTAAACTAACAAAGTATTACACTCACGAGTCCCTCTAGTAATAGCTAGATTAAGATACAAGCCCGGTTCGGTCAAATCAGGCATTGACCGATGCATGACAGCGCCTGGTACGAGGGTACATAGAAGTGTACAGAGTGACACGCGGTGCCATACATCCCTTTAATATATAAGCAATAACACGACCCCCGACACTTTGACCGACTAACCTTCACGTTGTTGTATAGGCTTAGTTTAAGTAAAGTATAAACTTATTTTTTGTAAACTTATTTTATTAAAAAACTGTAAAAAATAACGTGAAACACTTACGAGGACAGTTCTAAAAATTAAAATATTTTATGTTTGATGAAAATTACGAAAGTTTTTGGACCGACCCCTCACACCCAAGCTAAATAAAATCAAAACCGCTGCAAATAAATTAAAAATCATGCAACAATACCACAATGGCCCTATTAACGGAGGACACATTGGAATAACACGCATGATTAGAAAGGCATGACAAGAGACATTACTAAATATGTCAAACAGTGCCAAACATGCCAATTAAATAAGCCCGTCATTAAAGGAAAAGAACCTTTTATGCTAACCCCAACTCCAGTTAAACCTTTTGAAATCGTCATTATAGACACTATTGGACCCTTGCCGACGTCCAATTCTCAAAACGAATACGCAGTAACACTAATGTGCCACCTTACTAAATATTTAGTAGCAGTACCGATCTGTAACAAATCTGCAAGTGTGGCTCAAGCAATCATGGAAGGTTTCATGTTAATATATGGCCCAATGAAAAGAATTGTTACAGACATGGGTACTGAATATATGAATCAAATTCTAATTGAAATATAGAAAAATTGAACTCTACCCCTTATGATCATGAAACACTGGATACTGTTGACCGATCACACAGAACCTTTAACGAATATTTACGACCCTATCTGTCGGAAGATAAATCCGATTGGAGAATTGGTTGAAGTTCTTTGTGTATTGTTATAATACAACCCCATCAACAGCCCATGAATATTGTCCTTTCGAGTTAGTCGTTGGAAAAATGACACCAATCTTCGAGCCTTTTAAATACAACAACATCACCCCACTGTACAATATAGATTCATATGAAAAGGAGGTAAAATTTAGACTCCAAGTAGCATATCGTAGAGCCGCTAACATAATAGATAATGCTAAACTTAAACGGCACCAAGACTCTAGTGAGACTGCGAAAACTGTCAAGGTAACCCTAAATGACTGGGTGTTAGTGACCAATGAGGCCCGACACAAATTGGATCCCTTATATAAAGGACCCTCAAAGGTTATTGGATTATCCAACAATAATAATGTGGAACTCCAAACTGAAGATGGAAAACCATTCGTTGCCCATAAAAACAGAATAAAGAAATTGTACAATTTAATTATTTCAATACGTTCTTTATATAAATTTTTTTCTCATTTCGTACTAATTTAATTTTAACTACTGCCTTTTGGCTGTATTAAACTCTATTATATCTTATATAAAATATATTGACTGTACTAAGATATACTAAATATGAAATAATTTGATTATTTCAGTCTATTTAACTTTATTTTTTTGGAATTTTATAATTAACTTGTTCTGCTCAAGAGGACTTTTTCTTTTAATCTTCGTTGCAATGTTCTACATCTGTACTCACTTGTATTACCCTTAGTAGGAGCAAAGCAGTTCAGGGTCTTCCTTTTGATATTATCAAATGGCCCTCTGCTGTTGCTCTTGGCGTCGTGCTTGCACTTCCTTTTCTATTGCTATGACCTTCTTTTAGTTTTTCGCCAAAAGGTGGGCACAACCCAAAACATTCAATTCCTTGGGTATAAAAGTCAGAAAGAAATCACGTGATTTACCATTTTTTTTTAAAATTTTAAAGCACCGAGTACTTTATTTATTACCTCAAAGCGGACGGTTATCCCCAAAATTGTATCTACATTAAACAGATAATGACTACCTTAAACACTTCCCAAAAAGGGAGGATTGTATGATATATAGATATAATATACATAAAAGTAAATAAAATAAAGATTCTTAAAAAAATAATAATAATTTTTATATATTAATTTCATACATATAGTGTGTTCAGCTGTCAACTTTTGCCAACCTTAGGTTTAATAAACGACCTCTACCAACCTTCAGTAGGAAGGGTGTTAGGTGTTAGATAGCAAACACACTTAAGCAGCATAACTGTGAGAAACGCTTAGATCAGCGTTCTCCCATACAGTTAGGCTGCCGTAGTTGCATGCTTAAACAAAGAGGGCATTAAGTTACACATTCTTGATGCCCCTCTGTGTTAGGCTAAGACAATAATTTTAAGTTCATATTAAATTAGAAGAAACAACAGAAGAGTTGCGCTCTGCTCAGATCTTAAATAAAATAAAGATAAATTAAATTAAATATAAATAATACATGGCGATCCTGCCACTGTACAAAGAACATTTTTAAAATTCTGAACAACATCTACAAGAAAAATATGAAAGTGAAAGAAAAATATTGATGGAAAAATTCAAAATAGCAACCACAACAACAGTTTACACTAACAATCTCTCACTGGCCCCATGACTAACCCACCAACTAAAAATCAACAACATTGATGACTAACCTTTTTGCGAAACCACTATAAATAATGCGCTGCAAGGATTAGAATTCATTTAAAGGAGAGTAAAACAAATCACAGTGACAACTCAATTCAGCTAGTAATACAGCAGTTGTTCAACCTTTGTCCAAGAATATTCAGCCTACTCAATAGCTTGTCGTAGCCATACCAGAACCACAACAGACAAAATAAACAGTAAGTTAGTCTTTGAAAAAAAAGAACAACAGCACCATAATAAAAGAGAAACATTTTTAATTTTAATACTTATATAGATAAAAATTTTATATCTAAAAATAAAACATAATTTTTTAAACAAAAATCCTTGTTCATGAGTAATGTAAAAATAAACTAACATAGTTTTAATTATTTAACTAAACTAACAAAGTATTACACTCACGAGTCCCTCTAGTAATAGCTAGATTAAGATACAAGCCCGGTTCGGTCAAATCAGGCATTGACCGATGCATGACAGCGCCTGGTACGAGGGTACATAGAAGTGTACAGAGTGACACGCGGTGCCATACATCCCTTTAATATATAAGCAATAACACGACCCCCGACACTTTGACCGACTAACCTTCACGTTGTTGTATAGGCTTAGTTTAAGTAAAGTATAAACTTATTTTTTGTAAACTTATTTTATTAAAAAACTGTAAAAAATAACGTGAAACACTTACGAGGAAAGTTCTAAAAATTTAAATATTTTATGTTTGATGAAAATTACGAAAGTTTTTGGACCGACCCCTCACACCCAAGCTAAATAAAATCAAAACCGCTGCAAATAAATTAAAAATCATGCAACAATACCACAATGGCCCTATTAACGGAGGACACATTGGAATAACACGCATGATTAGAAAGGCATGACAAGAGACATTACTAAATATGTCAAACAGTGCCAAACATGCCAATTAAATAAGCCCGTCATTAAAGGAAAAGAACCTTTTATGCTAACCCCAACTCCAGTTAAACCTTTTGAAATCGTCATTATAGACACTATTGGACCCTTGCCGACGTCCAATTCTCAAAACGAATACGCAGTAACACTAATGTGCCACCTTACTAAATATTTAGTAGCAGTACCGATCTGTAACAAATCTGCAAGTGTGGCTCAAGCAATCATGGAAGGTTTCATGTTAATATATGGCCCAATGAAAAGAATTGTTACAGACATGGGTACTGAATATTTGAATCAAATTCTAATTGAAATATAGAAAAATTGAACTCTACCCCTTATGATCATGAAACACTGGATACTGTTGACCGATCACACAGAACCTTTAACGAATATTTACGACCCTATCTGTCGGAAGATAAATCCGATTGGAGAATTGGTTGAAGTTCTTTGTGTATTGTTATAATACAACCCCATCAACAGCCCATGAATATTGTCCTTTCGAGTTAGTCGTTGGAAAAATGACACCAATCTTCGAGCCTTTTAAATACAACAACATCACCCCACTGTACAATATAGATTCATATCAAAAGGAGGTAAAATTTAGACTCCAAGTAGCATATCGTAGAGCCGCTAACATAATAGATAATGCTAAACTTAAACGGCACCAAGACTCTAGTGAGACTGCGAAAACTGTCAAGGTAACCCTAAATGACTGGGTGTTAGTGACCAATGAGGCCCGACACAAATTGGATCCCTTATATAAAGGACCCTCAAAGGTTATTGGATTATCCAACAATAATAATGTGGAACTCCAAACTGAAGATGGAAAACCATTCGTTGCCCATAAAAACAGAATAAAGAAATTCTACAATTTAATTATTTCAATACGTTCTTTATATAAATTTTTTTCTCATTTCGTACTAATTTAATTTTAACTACTGCCTTTTGGCTGTATTAAACTCTATTATATCTTATATAAAATATATTGACTGTACTAAGATATACTAAATATGAAATAATTTGATTATTTCAGTCTATTTAACTTTATTTTTTTGGAATTTTATAATTAACTTGTTCTGCTCAAGAGGACTTTTTCTTTTAATCTTCGTTGCAATGTTCTACATCTGTACTCACTTGTATTACCCTTAGTAGGAGCAAAGCAGTTCAGGGTCTTCCTTTTGATATTATCAAATGGCCCTCTGCTGTTGCTCTTGGCGTCGTGCTTGCACTTCCTTTTCTATTGCTATGACCTTCTTTTAGTTTTTCGCCAAAAGGTGGGCACAACCCAAAACATTCAATTCCTTGGGTATAAAAGTCAGAAAGAAATCATGTGATTTACAATTTTTTTTTTTAAATTTTAAAGCACCGAGTACTTTATTTATTACCTCAAAGCGGACGGTTATCCACAAAATTGTATCTACATTAAACAGATAATGACTACCTTAAACACCTCCCAAAAAGGGAGGATTGTATGATATATAGATATAATATACATAAAAGTAAATAAAATAAAGATTCTTAAAAAAATAATAATAATTTTTATATATTAATTTCATTTATATAGTGTGTTAAGCTGTCAACTTTTGCCAACCTTAGGTTTAATAAACGACCTCTACCAACCTTCAGTAGGAAGGGTGTTAGGTGTTAGATAGCAAACACACTTAAGCAGCATAACTGTGAGAAACGCTTAGATCAGCGTTCTCCCATACAGTTAGGCTGCCGTAGTTGCATGCTTAAACAAAGAGGGCATTAAGTTACACATTCTTGATGCCCCTCTGTGTTAGGCTAAGACAATAATTTTAAGTTCATATTAAATTAGAAGAAACAACAGAAGAGTTGCGCTCTGCTCAGATCTTAAATAAAATAAAGATAAATTAAATAAATATAAATAATACATGGCGATCCTGCCACTGTACAAAGAACATTTTTAAAATTCTGAACAACATCTACAAGAAAAATATGAAAGTGAAAGAAAAATATTGATGGAAAAATTCAAAATAGCAACCACAACAACAGTTTACACTAACAATATCTCACTGGCCCCATGACTAACCCACCAACTAAAAATCAACAACATTGATGACTAACCTTTTTGCGAAACCACTATAAATAATGCGCTGCAAGGATTAGAATTCATTTAAAGGAGAGTAAAACAAATCACAGTGACAACTCAATTCAGCTAGTAATACAGCAGTTGTTCAACCTTTGTCCAAGAATATTCAGCCTACTCAATAGCATGTCGTAGCCATACCAGAACCACAACAGACAAAATAAACAGTAAGTTAGTCTTTGAAAAAAAAGAACAACAGCACCATAATAAAAGAGAAACATTTTTAATTTTAATACTTATATAGATAAAAATTTTATATCTAAAAATAAAACATAATTTTTTAAACAAAAATCCTTGTTCATGAGTAATGTAAAAATAAACTAACATAGTTTTAATTATTTAACTAAACTAACAAAGTATTACACTCACGAGTCCCTCTAGTAATAGCTAGATTAAGATACAAGCCCGGTTCGGTCAAATCAGGCATTGACCGATGCATGACAGCGCCTGGTACGAGGGTACATAGAAGTGTACAGAGTGACACGCGGTGCCATACATCCCTTTAATATATAAGCAATAACACGACCCCCGACACTTTGACCGACTAACCTTCACGTTGTTGTATAGGCTTAGTTTAAGTAAAGTATAAACTTATTTTTTGTAAACTTATTTTATTAAAAAACTGTAAAAAATAACGTGAAACACTTACGAGGACAGTTCTAAAAATTAAAATATTTTATGTTTGATGAAAATTACGAAAGTTTTTGGACCGACCCCTCACACCCAAGCTAAATAAAATCAAAACCGCTGCAAATAAATTAAAAATCATGCAACAATACCACAATGGCCCTATTAACGGAGGTCACATTGGAATAACACGCATGATTAGAAAGGCATGACAAGAGACATTACTAAATATGTCAAACAGTGCCAAACATGCCAATTAAATAAGCCCGTCATTAAAGGAAAAGAACCTTTTATGCTAACCCCAACTCCAGTTAAACCTTTTGAAATCGTCATTATAGACACTATTGGACCCTTGCCGACGTCCAATTCTCAAAACGAATACGCAGTAACACTAATGTGCCACCTTACTAAATATTTAGTAGCAGTACCGATCTGTAACAAATCTGCAAGTGTGGCTCAAGCAATCATGGAAGGTTTCATGTTAATATATGGCCCAATGAAAAGAATTGTTACAGACATGGGTACTGAATATATGAATCAAATTCTAATTGAAATATAGAAAAATTGAACTCTACCCCTTATGATCATGAAACACTGGATACTGTTGACCGATCACACAGAACCTTTAACGAATATTTACGACCCTATCTGTCGGAAGATAAATCCGATTGGAGAATTGGTTGAAGTTCTTTGTGTATTGTTATAATACAACCCCATCAACAGCCCATGAATATTGTCCTTTCGAGTTAGTCGTTGGAAAAATGACACCAATCTTCGAGCCTTTTAAATACAACAACATCACCCCACTGTACAATATAGATTCATATGAAAAGGAGGTAAAATTTAGACTCCAAGTAGCATATCGTAGAGCCGCTAACATAATAGATAATGCTAAACTTAAACGGCACCAAGACTCTAGTGAGACTGCGAAAACTGTCAAGGTAACCCTAAATGACTGGGTGTTAGTGACCAATGAGGCCCGACACAAATTGGATCCCTTATATAAAGGACCCTCAAAGGTTATTGGATTATCCAACAATAATAATGTGGAACTCCAAACTGAAGATGGAAAACCATTCGTTGCCCATAAAAACAGAATAAAGAAATTCTACAATTTAATTATTTCAATACGTTCTTTATATAAATTTTTTTCTCATTTCGTACTAATTTAATTTTAACTACTGCCTTTTGGCTGTATTAAACTCTATTATATCTTATATAAAATATATTGACTGTACTAAGATATACTAAATATGAAATAATTTGATTATTTCAGTCTATTTAACTTTATTTTTTTGGAATTTTATAATTAACTTGTTCTGCTCAAGAGGACTTTTTCTTTTAATCTTCGTTGCAATGTTCTACATCTGTACTCACTTGTATTACCCTTAGTAGGAGCAAAGCAGTTCAGGGTCTTCCTTTTGATATTATCAAATGGCCCTCTGCTGTTGCTCTTGGCGTCGTGCTTGCACTTCCTTTTCTATTGCTATGACCTTCTTTTAGTTTTTCGCCAAAAGGTGGGCACAACCCAAAACATTCAATTCCTTGGGTATAAAAGTCAGAAAGAAATCATGTGATTTACAATTTTTTTTTTAAATTTTAAAGCACCGAGTACTTTATTTATTACCTCAAAGCGGACGGTTATCCACAAAATTGTATCTACATTAAACAGATAATGACTACCTTAAACACCTCCCAAAAAGGGAGGATTGTATGATATATAGATATAATATACATAAAAGTAAATAAAATAAAGATTCCTAAAAAAATAATAATAATTTTTATATATTAATTTCATTTATATAGTGTGTTCAGCTGTCAACTTTTGCCAACCTTAGGTTTAATAAACGACCTCTACCAACCTTCAGTAGGAAGGGTGTTAGGTGTTAGATAGCAAACACACTTAAGCAGCATAACTGTGAGAAACGCTTAGATCAGCGTTCTCCCATACAGTTAGGCTGCCGTAGTTGCATGCTTAAACAAAGAGGGCATTAAGTTACACATTCTTGATGCCCCTCTGTGTTAGGCTAAGACAATAATTTTAAGTTCATATTAAATTAGAAGAAACAACAGAAGAGTTGCGCTCTGCTCAGATCTTAAATAAAATAAAGATAAATTAAATTAAATATAAATAATACATGGCGATCCTGCCACTGTACAAAGAACATTTTTAAAATTCTGAACAACATCTACAAGAAAAATATGAAAGTGAAAGAAAAATATTGATGGAAAAATTCAAAATAGCAACCACAACAACAGTTTACACTAACAATCTCTCACTGGCCCCATGACTAACCCACCAACTAAAAATCAACAACATTGATGACTAACCTTTTTGCGAAACCACTATAAATAATGCGCTGCAAGGATTAGAATTCATTTAAAGGAGAGTAACACAAATCACAGTGACGACTCAATTCAGCTAGTAATACAGCAGTTGTTCAACCTTTGTCCAAGAATATTCAGCCTACTCAATAGCATGTCGTAGCCATACCAGAACCACAACAGACAAAATAAACAGTAAGTTAGTCTTTGAAAAAAAAGAACAACAGCACCATAATAAAAGAGAAACATTTTTAATTTTAATACTTATATAGATAAAAATTTTATATCTAAAAATAAAACATAATTTTTTAAACAAAAATCCTTGTTCATGAGTAATGTAAAAATAAACTAACATAGTTTTAATTATTTAACTAAACTAACAAAGTATTACACTCACGAGTCCCTCCAGTAATAGCTAGATTAAGATACAAGGCCGGTTCGGTCAAATCAGGCATTGACCGATGCATGACAGCGCCTGGTACGACGGTACATAGAAGTGCACAGAGTGACACGCGGTGCCATACATCCCTGTAATATATAAGCAATAACACGACCCCCGACACTTTGACCGACTAACCTTCACGTTGTTGTATAGGCTTAGTTTAAGTAAAGTATAAACTTATTTTTTGTAAACTTATTAAAAAACTGTAAACAATAACGTGAAACACTTACGAGGACAGTTCTAAAAATTAAAATATTTTATGTTTGATGAAAATTAGGAAAGTTTTTGGACCGACCCCTCACACCCAAGCTAAATAAAATCAAAACCGCTGCAAATAAATTAAAAATCATGCAACAATACCACAATGGCCCTATTAACGGAGGACACATTGGAATAACACGCATGATTAGAAAGGCATGACAAGAGACATTACTAAATATGTCAAACAGTGCCAAACATGCCAATTAAATAAGCCCGTCATTAAAGGAAAAGAACCTTTTATGCTAACCTCAACTCCAGTTAAACCTTTTGAAATCGTCATTATAGACACTATTGGACCCTTGCCGACGTCCAATTCTCAAAACGAATACGCAGTAACACTAATGTGCCACCTTACTAAATATTTAGTAGCAGTACCGATCTGTAACAAATCTGCAAGTGTGGCTCAAGCAATCATGGAAGGTTTCATGTTAATATATGGCCCAATGAAAAGAATTGTTACAGACATGGGTACTGAATATATGAATCAAATTCTAATTGAAATATAGAAAAATTGAACTCTACCCCTTATCATCATGAAACACTGGATACTGTTGACCGATCACACAGAACCTTTAACGAATATTTACGACCCTATCTGTCGGAAGATAAATCCGATTGGAGAATTGGTTGAAGTTCTTTGTGTATTGTTATAATACAACCCCATCAACAGCCCATGAATATTGTCCTTTCGAGTTAGTCGTTGGAAAAATGACACCAATCTTCGAGCCTTTTAAATACAACAACATCACCCCACTGTACAATATAGATTCATATGAAAAGGAGGTAAAATTTAGACTCCAAGTAGCATATCGTAGAGCCGCTAACATAATAGATAATGCTAAACTTAAACGGCACCAAGACTCTAGTGAGACTGCGAAAACTGTCAAGGTAACCCTAAATGACTGGCTGTTAGTGACCAATGAGGCCCGACACAAATTGGATCCCTTATATAAAGGACCCTCAAAGGTTATTGGATTATCCAACAATAATAATGTGGAACTCCAAACTGAAGATGGAAAACCATTCGTTGCCCATAAAAACAGAATAAAGAAATTGTACAATTTAATTATTTCAATACGTTCTTTATATAAATTTTATTCTCATTTCGTACTAATTTAATTTTAACTACTGCCTTTTGGCTGTATTAAACTCTATTATATCTTATATAAAATATATTGACTGTACTAAGATATACTAAATATGAAATAATTTGATTATTTCAGTCTATTTAACTTTATTTTTTTGGAATTTTATAATTAACTTGTTCTGCTCAAGAGGACTTTTTCTTTTAATCTTCGTTGCAATGTTCTACATCTGTACTCACTTGTATTACCCTTAGTAGGAGCAAAGCAGTTCAGGGTCTTCCTTTTGATATTATCAAATGGCCCTCTGCTGTTGCTCTTGGCGTCGTGCTTGCACTTCCTTTTCTATTGCTATGACCTTCTTTTAGTTTTTCGCCAAAAGGTGGGCACAACCCAAAACATTCAATTCCTTGGGTATAAAAGTCAGAAAGAAATCATGTGATTTACAATTTTTTTTTTAAATTTTAAAGCACCGAGTACTTTATTTATTACCTCAAAGCGGACGGT
This sequence comes from Phania funesta, assembly GCA_963932375.1. Lineage (NCBI taxonomy): Eukaryota > Metazoa > Arthropoda > Insecta > Diptera > Tachinidae > Phania > Phania funesta. The sequence goes on along the minus strand of OZ010652.1, from coordinate 74,240,366 downwards.
TATTCCCAAAATTGTATCTACATTAAACAGATAATGACTACCTTAAACACCTCCCAAAAAGGGAGGATTGTATGATATATAGATATAATATACATAAAAGTAAATAAAATAAAGATTCTTAAAAAAATAATAATAATTTTTATATATTAATTTCATTTATATAGTGTGTTAAGCTGTCAACTTTTGCCAACCTTAGGTTTAATAAACGACCTCTACCAACCTTCAGTAGGAAGGGTGTTAGGTGTTAGATAGCAAACACACTTAAGCAGCATAACTGTGAGAAACGCTTAGATCAGCGTTCTCCCATACAGTTAGGCTGCCGTAGTTGCATGCTTAAACAAAGAGGGCATTAAGTTACACATTCTTGATGCCCCTCTGTGTTAGGCTAAGACAATAATTTTAAGTTCATATTAAATTAGAAGAAACAACAGAAGAGTTGCGCTCTGCTCAGATCTTAAATAAAATAAAGATAAATTAAATTAAATATAAATAATACATGGCGATCCTGCCACTGTACAAAGAACATTTTTAAAATTCTGAACAACATCTACAAGAAAAATATGAAAGTGAAAGAAAAATATTGATGGAAAAATTCAAAATAGCAACCACAACAACAGTTTACACTAACAATCTCTCACTGGCCCCATGACTAACCCACCAACTAAAAATCAACAACATTGATGACTAACCTTTTTGCGAAACCACTATAAATAATGCGCTGCAAGGATTAGAATTCATTTAAAGGAGAGTAAAACAAATCACAGTGACAACTCAATTCAGCTAGTAATACAGCAGTTGTTCAACCTTTGTCCAAGAATATTCAGCCTACTCAATAGCATGTCGTAGCCATACCAGAACCACAACAGACAAAATAAACAGTAAGTTAGTCTTTGAAAAAAAAAAAGAACAACAGCACCATAATAAAAGAGAAACATTTTTAATTTTAATACTTATATAGATAAAAATTTTATATCTAAAAATAAAGCATAATAATTTTTTAAACAAAAATCCTTGTTCATGAGTAATGTAAAAATAAACTAACATAGTTTTAATTATTTAACTAAACTAACAAAGTATTACACTCACGAGTCCCTCCAGTAATAGCTAGATTAAGATACAAGCCCGGTTCGGTCAAATCAGGCATTGACCGATGCATGACAGCGCCTGGTACGACGGTACATAGAAGTGTACAGAGTGACACGCGGTGCCATACATCCCTGTAATATATAAGCAATAACACGACCCCCGACACTTTGACCGACTAACCTTCACGTTGTTGTATAGGCTTAGTTTAAGTAAAGTATAAACTTATTTTTTGTAAACTTATTAAAAAACTGTAAACAATAACGTGAAACACTTACGAGGACAGTTCTAAAAATTAAAATATTTTATGTTTGATGAAAATTAGGAAAGTTTTTGGACCGACCCCTCACACCCAAGCTAAATAAAATCAAAACCGCTGCAAATAAATTAAAAATCATGCAACAATACCACAATGGCCCTATTAACGGAGGACACATTGGAATAACACGCATGATTAGAAAGGCATGACAAGAGACATTACTAAATATGTCAAACAGTGCCAAACATGCCAATTAAATAAGCCCGTCATTAAAGGAAAAGAACCTTTTATGCTAACCCCAACTCCAGTTAAACCTTTTGAAATCGTCATTATAGACACTATTGGACCCTTGCCGACGTCCAATTCTCAAAACGAATACGCAGTAACACTAATGTGCCACCTTACTAAATATTTAATAGCAGTACCGATCTGTAACAAATCTGCAAGTGTGGCTCAAGCAATCATGGAAGGTTTCATGTTAATATATGGCCCAATGAAAAGAATTGTTACAGACATGGGTACTGAATATATGAATCAAATTCTAATTGAAATATAGAAAAATTGAACTCTACCCCTTATCATCATGAAACACTGGATACTGTTGACCGATCACACAGAACCTTTAACGAATATTTACGACCCTATCTGTCGGAAGATAAATCCGATTGGAGAATTGGTTGAAGTTCTTTGTGTATTGTTATAATACAACCCCATCAACAGCCCATGAATATTGTCCTTTCGAGTTAGTCGTTGGAAAAATGACACCAATCTTCGAGCCTTTTAAATACAACAACATCACCCCACTGTACAATATAGATTCATATGAAAAGGAGGTAAAATTTAGACTCCAAGTAGCATATCGTAGAGCCGCTAACATAATAGATAATGCTAAACTTAAACGGCACCAAGACTCTAGTGAGACTGCGAAAACTGTCAAGGTAACCCTAAATGACTGGGTGTTAGTGACCAATGAGGCCCGACACAAATTGGATCCCTTATATAAAGGACCCTCAAAGGTTATTGGATTATCCAACAATAATAATGTGGAACTCCAAACTGAAGATGGAAAACCATTCGTTGCCCATAAAAACAGAATAAAAAAATTCTACAAATTAATTATTTCAATACGTTCTTTATATAAATTTTTTTCTCTTTTCGTACTAATTTAATTTTAACTACTGCCTTTTGGCTGTATTAAACTCTATTATATCTTATATAAAACTGTACTAAGATATACTAAATATGAAATAATTTGATTATTTCAGTCTATTTAACTTTATTTTTTTGGAATTTTATAATTAACTTGTTCTGCTCAAGAGGACTTTTTCTTTTAATCTTCGTTGCAATGTTCTACATCTGTACTCACTTGTATTATCCTTAGTAGGAGCAAAGCAGTTCAGGGTCTTCCTTTTGATATTATCAAATGGCCCTCTGCTGTTGCTCTTGGCGTCGTGCTTGCACTTCCTTTTCTATTGCTATGACCTTCTTTTAATTTTTCGCCAAAAGGTGGGCACAACCCAAAACATTCAATTCCTTGGGTATAAAAGTCAGAAAGAAATCATGTGATTTACAATTTTTTTTTTTAAATTTTAAAGCACCGAGTACTTTATTTATTACCTCAAAGCGGACGGTTATCCCCAAAATTGTATCTATATTAAACAGATAATGACTACCTTAAACACCTCCCAAAAAGGGAGGATTGTATGATATATAGATATAATATACATAAAAGTAAATAAAATAAAGATTCTTAAAAAAATAATAATAATTTTTATATATTAATTTCATACATATAGTGTGTTCAGCTGTCAACTTTTGCCAACCTTAGGTTTAATAAACGACCTCTACCAACCTTCAGTAGGAAGGGTGTTAGGTGTTAGATAGCAAACACACTTAAGCAGCATAACTGTGAGAAACGCTTAGATCAGCGTTCTCCCATACAGTTAGGCTGCCGTAGTTGCATGCTTAAACAAAGAGGGCATTAAGTTACACATTCTTGATGCGCCTCTGTGTTAGGCTAAGACAATAATTTTAAGTTCATATTAAATTAGAAGAAACAACAGAAGAGTTGCGCTCTGCTCAGATCTTAAATAAAATAAAGATAAATTAAATAAATATAAATAATACATGGCGATCCTGCCACTGTACAAAGAAAATTTTTAAAATTCTGAACAACATCTACAAGAAAAATATGAAAGTGAAAGAAAAATATTGATGGAAAAATTCAAAATAGCAACCACAACAACAGTTTACACTAACAATCTCTCACTGGCCCCATGACTAACCCACCAACTAAAAATCAACAACATTGATGACTAACCTTTTTGCGAAACCACTATAAATAATGCGCTGCAAGGATTAGAATTCATTTAAAGGAGAGTAGCACAAATCACAGTGACGACTCAATTCAGCTAGTAATACAGCAGTTGTTCAACCTTTGTCCAAGAATATTCAGCCTACTCAATAGCATGTCGTAGCCATACCAGAACCACAACAGACAAAATAAACAGTAAGTTAGTCTTTGAAAAAAAAAGAACAACAGCACCATAATAAAAGAGAAACATTTTTAATTTTAATACTTATATAGATAAAAATTTTATATCTAAAAATAAAACATAATAATTTTTTAAACAAAAATCCTTGTTCATGAGTAATGTAAAAATAAACTAACATAGTTTTAATTATTTAACTAAACTAACAAAGTATTACACTCACGAGTCCCTCTAGTAATAGCTAGATTAAGATACAAGCCCGGTTCGGTCAAATCAGGCATTGACCGATGCATGACAGCGCCTGGTACGAGGGTACATAGAAGTGTACAGAGTGACACGCGGTGCCATACATCCCTTTAATATATAAGCAATAACACGACCCCCGACACTTTGACCGACTAACCTTCACGTTGTTGTATAGGCTTAGTTTAAGTAAAGTTTTGTAAACTTATTTTATTAAAAAACTGTAAACAATAACGTGAAACACTTACGAGGACAGTTCTAAAAATTAAAATATTTTATGTTTGATGAAAATTAGGAAAGTTTTTGGACCGACCCCTCACACCCAAGCTAAATAAAATCAAAACCGCTGCAAATAAATAAAAAATCATGCAACAATACCACAATGGCCCTATTAACGGAGGACACATTGGAATAACACGCATGATTAGAAAGGCATGACAAGGGACATTACTAAATATGTCAAACAGTGCCAAACATGCCAATTAAATAAGCCCGTCATTAAAGGAAAAGAACCTTTTATGCTAACCCCAACTCCAGTTAAACCTTTTGAAATCGTCATTATAGACACTATTGGACCCTTGCCGACGTCCAATTCTCAAAACAGTAGCAGTACCGATCTGTAACAAATCTGCAAGTGTGGCTCAAGCAATCATGGAAGGTTTCATGTTAATATATGGCCCAATGAAAAGAATTGTTACAGACATGGGTACTGAATATATGAATCAAATTCTAATTGAAATATAGAAAAATTGAACTCTACCCCTTATCATCATGAAACACTGGATACTGTTGACCGATCACACAGAACCTTTAACGAATATTTACGACCCTATCTGTCGGAAGATAAATCCGATTGGAGAATTGGTTGAAGTTCTTTGTGTATTGTTATAATACAACCCCATCAACAGCCCATGAATATTGTCCTTTCGAGTTAGTCGTTGGAAAAATGACACCAATCTTCGAGCCTTTTAAATACAACAACATCACCCCACTGTACAATATAGATTCATATGAAAAGGAGGTAAAATTTAGACTCCAAGTAGCATATCGTAGAGCCGCTAACATAATAGATAATGCTAAACTTAAACGGCACCAAGACTCTAGTGAGACTGCGAAAACTGTCAAGGTAACCCTAAATGACTGGGTGTTAGTGACCAATGAGGCCCGACACAAATTGGATCCCTTATATAAAGGACCCTCAAAGGTTATTGGATTATCCAACAATAATAATGTGGAACTCCAAACTGAAGATGGAAAACCATTCGTTGCCCATAAAAACAGAATAAAGAAATTCTACAATTTAATTATTTCAATACGTTCTTTATATAAATTTTTTTCTCTTTTCGTACTAATTTAATTTTAACTACTGCCTTTTGGCTGTATTAAACTCTATTATATCTTATATAAAACTGTACTAAGATATACTAAATATGAAATAATTTGATTATTTCAGTCTATTTAACTTTATTTTTTTGGAATTTTATAATTAACTTGTTCTGCTCAAGAGGACTTTTTCTTTTAATCTTCGTTGCAATGTTCTACATCTGTACTCACTTGTATTATCCTTAGTAGGAGCAAAGCAGTTCAGGGTCTTCCTTTTGATATTATCAAATGGCCCTCTGCTGTTGCTCTTGGCGTCGTGCTTGCACTTCCTTTTCTATTGCTATGACCTTCTTTTAATTTTTCGCCAAAAGGTGGGCACAACCCAAAACATTCAATTCCTTGGGTATAAAAGTCAGAAAGAAATCATGTGATTTACAATTTTTTTTTTTAAATTTTAAAGCACCGAGTACTTTATTTATTACCTCAAAGCGGACGGTTATCCCCAAAATTGTATCTACATTAAACAGATAATGACTACCTTAAACACCTCCCAAAAAGGGAGGATTGTATGATATATAGATATAATATACATAAAAGTAAATAAAATAAAGATTCTTAAAAAAATAATAATAATTTTTATATATTAATTTCATACATATAGTGTGTTCAGCTGTCAACTTTTGCCAACCTTAGGTTTAATAAACGACCTCTACCAACCTTCAGTAGGAAGGGTGTTAGGTGTTAGATAGCAAACACACTTAAGCAGCATAACTGTGAGAAACGCTTAGATCAGCGTTCTCCCATACAGTTAGGCTGCCGTAGTTGCATGCTTAAACAAAGAGGGCATTAAGTTACACATTCTTGATGCGCCTCTGTGTTAGGCTAAGACAATAATTTTAAGTTCATATTAAATTAGAAGAAACAACAGAAGAGTTGCGCTCTGCTCAGATCTTAAATAAAATAAAGATAAATTAAATAAATATAAATAATACATGGCGATCCTGCCACTGTACAAAGAACATTTTTAAAATTCTGAACAACATCTACAAGAAAAATATGAAAGTGAAAGAAAAATATTGATGGAAAAATTCAAAATAGCAACCACAACAACAGTTTACACTAACAATCTCTCACTGGCCCCATGACTAACCCACCAACTAAAAATCAACAACATTGATGACTAACCTTTTTGCGAAACCACTATAAATAATGCGCTGCAAGGATTAGAATTCATTTAAAGGAGAGTAACACAAATCACAGTGACGACTCAATTCAGCTAGTAATACAGCAGTTGTTCAACCTTTGTCCAAGAATATTCAGCCTACTCAATAGCATGTCGTAGCCATACCAGAACCACAACAGACAAAATAAACAGTAAGTTAGTCTTTGAAAAAAAAAGAACAACAGCACCATAATAAAAGAGAAACATTTTTAATTTTAATACTTATATAGATAAAAATTTTATATCTAAAAATAAAACATAATAATTTTTTAAACAAAAATCCTTGTTCATGAGTAATGTAAAAATAAACTAACATAGTTTTAATTATTTAACTAAACTAACAAAGTATTACACTCACGAGTCCCTCTAGTAATAGCTAGATTAAGATACAAGCCCGGTTCGGTCAAATCAGGCATTGACCGATGCATGACAGCGCCTGGTACGAGGGTACATAGAAGTGTACAGAGTGACACGCGGTGCCATACATCCCTTTAATATATAAGCAATAACACGACCCCCGACACTTTGACCGACTAACCTTCACGTTGTTGTATAGGCTTAGTTTAAGTAAAGTTTTGTAAACTTATTTTATTAAAAAACTGTAAACAATAACGTGAAACACTTACGAGGACAGTTCTAAAAATTAAAATATTTTATGTTTGATGAAAATTAGGAAAGTTTTTGGACCGACCCCTCACACCCAAGCTAAATAAAATCAAAACCGCTGCAAATAAATAAAAAATCATGCAACAATACCACAATGGCCCTATTAACGGAGGACACATTGGAATAACACGCATGATTAGAAAGGCATGACAAGGGACATTACTAAATATGTCAAACAGTGCCAAACATGCCAATTAAATAAGCCCGTCATTAAAGGAAAAGAACCTTTTATGCTAACCCCAACTCCAGTTAAACCTTTTGAAATCGTCATTATAGACACTATTGGACCCTTGCCGACGTCCAATTCTCAAAACGAATACGCAGTAACACTAATGTGCCACCTTACTAAATATTTAGTAGCAGTACCGATCTGTAACAAATCTGCAAGTGTGGCTCAAGCAATCATGGAAGGTTTCATGTTAATATATGGCCCAATGAAAAGAATTGTTACAGACATGGGTACTGAATATATGAATCAAATTCTAATTGAAATATAGAAAAATTGAACTCTACCCCTTATCATCATGAAACACTGGATACTGTTGACCGATCACACAGAACCTTTAACGAATATTTACGACCCTATCTGTCGGAAGATAAATCCGATTGGAGAATTGGTTGAAGTTCTTTGTGTATTGTTATAATACAACCCCATCAACAGCCCATGAATATTGTCCTTTCGAGTTAGTCGTTGGAAAAATGACACCAATCTTCGAGCCTTTTAAATACAACAACATCACCCCACTGTACAATATAGATTCATATGAAAAGGAGGTAAAATTTAGACTCCAAGTAGCATATCGTAGAGCCGCTAACATAATAGATAATGCTAAACTTAAACGGCACCAAGACTCTAGTGAGACTGCGAAAACTGTCAAGGTAACCCTAAATGACTGGGTGTTAGTGACCAATGAGGCCCGACACAAATTGGATCCCTTATATAAAGGACCCTCAAAGGTTATTGGATTATCCAACAATAATAATGTGGAACTCCAAACTGAAGATGGAAAACCATTCGTTGCCCATAAAAACAGAATAAAGAAATTCTACAATTTAATTATTTCAATACGTTCTTTATATAAATTTTTTTCTCTTTTCGTACTAATTTAATTTTAACTACTGCCTTTTGGCTGTATTAAACTCTATTATATCTTATATAAAACTGTACTAAGATATACTAAATATGAAATAATTTGATTATTTCAGTCTATTTAACTTTATTTTTTTGGAATTTTATAATTAACTTGTTCTGCTCAAGAGGACTTTTTCTTTTAATCTTCGTTGCAATGTTCTACATCTGTACTCACTTGTATTATCCTTAGTAGGAGCAAAGCAGTTCAGGGTCTTCCTTTTGATATTATCAAATGGCCCTCTGCTGTTGCTCTTGGCGTCGTGCTTGCACTTCCTTTTCTATTGCTATGACCTTCTTTTAATTTTTCGCCAAAAGGTGGGCACAACCCAAAACATTCAATTCCTTGGGTATAAAAGTCAGAAAGAAATCATGTGATTTACAATTTTTTTTTTTAAATTTTAAAGCACCGAGTACTTTATTTATTACCTCAAAGCGGACGGTTATCCCCAAAATTGTATCTACATTAAACAGATAATGACTACCTTAAACACCTCCCAAAAAGGGAGGATTGTATGATATATAGATATAATATACATAAAAGTAAATAAAATAAAGATTCTTAAAAAAATAATAATAATTTTTATATATTAATTTCATACATATAGTGTGTTCAGCTGTCAACTTTTGCCAACCTTAGGTTTAATAAACGACCTCTACCAACCTTCAGTAGGAAGGGTGTTAGGTGTTAGATAGCAAACACACTTAAGCAGCATAACTGTGAGAAACGCTTAGATCAGCGTTCTCCCATACAGTTAGGCTGCCGTAGTTGCATGCTTAAACAAAGAGGGCATTAAGTTACACATTCTTGATGCCCCTCTGTGTTAGGCTAAGACAATAATTTTAAGTTCATATTAAATTAGAAGAAACAACAGAAGAGTTGCGCTCTGCTCAGATCTTAAATAAAATAAAGATAAATTAAATAAATATAAATAATACATGGCGATCCTGCCACTGTACAAAGAAAATTTTTAAAATTCTGAACAACATCTACAAGAAAAATATGAAAGTGAAAGAAAAATATTGATGGAAAAATTCAAAATAGCAACCACAACAACAGTTTACACTAACAATCTCTCACTGGCCCCATGACTAACCCACCAACTAAAAATCAACAACAATTATGACTAACCTTTTTGCGAAACCACTATAAATAATGCGCTGCAAGGATTAGAATTCATTTAAAGGAGAGTAACACAAATCACAGTGACGACTCAATTCAGCTAGTAATACAGCAGTTGTTCAACCTTTGTCCAAGAATATTCAGCCTACTCAATAGCATGTCGTAGCCATACCAGAACCACAACAGACAAAATAAACAGTAAGTTAGTCTTTGAAAAAAAAAGAACAACAGCACCATAATAAAAGAGAAACATTTTTAATTTTAATACTTATATAGATAAAAATTTTATATCTAAAAATAAAACATAATAATTTTTTAAACAAAAATCCTTGTTCATGAGTAATGTAAAAATAAAATAACATAGTTTTAATTATTTAACTAAACTAACAAAGTATTACACTCACGAGTCCCTCTAGTAATAGCTAGATTAAGATACAAGCCCGGTTCGGTCAAATCAGGCATTGACCGATGCATGACAGCGCCTGGTACGAGGGTACATAGAAGTGTACAGAGTGACACGCGGTGCCATACATCCCTTTAATATATAAGCAATAACACGACCCCCGACACTTTGACCGACTAACCTTCACGTTGTTGTATAGGCTTAGTTTAAGTAAAGTTTTGTAAACTTATTTTATTAAAAAACTGTAAACAATAACGTGAAACACTTACGAGGACAGTTCTAAAAATTAAAATATTTTATGTTTGATGAAAATTAGGAAAGTTTTTGGACCGACCCCTCACACCCAAGCTAAATAAAATCAAAACCGCTGCAAATAAATAAAAAATCATGCAACAATACCACAATGGCCCTATTAACGGAGGACACATTGGAATAACACGCATGATTAGAAAGGCATGACAAGGGACATTACTAAATATGTCAAACAGTGCCAAACATGCCAATTAAATAAGCCCGTCATTAAAGGAAAAGAACCTTTTATGCTAACCCCAACTCCAGTTAAACCTTTTGAAATCGTCATTATAGACACTATTGGACCCTTGCCGACGTCCAATTCTCAAAACGAATACGCAGTAACACTAATGTGCCACCTTACTAAATATTTAGTAGCAGTACCGATCTGTAACAAATCTGCAAGTGTGGCTCAAGCAATCATGGAAGGTTTCATGTTAATATATGGCCCAATGAAAAGAATTGTTACAGACATGGGTACTGAATATATGAATCAAATTCTAATTGAAATATAGAAAAATTGAACTCTACCCCTTATCATCATGAAACACTGGATACTGTTGACCGATCACACAGAACCTTTAACGAATATTTACGACCCTATCTGTCGGAAGATAAATCCGATTGGAGAATTGGTTGAAGTTCTTTGTGTATTGTTATAATACAACCCCATCAACAGCCCATGAATATTGTCCTTTCGAGTTAGTCGTTGGAAAAATGACACCAATCTTCGAGCCTTTTAAATACAACAACATCACCCCACTGTACAATATAGATTCATATGAAAAGGAGGTAAAATTTAGACTCCAAGTAGCATATCGTAGAGCCGCTAACATAATAGATAATGCTAAACTTAAACGGCACCAAGACTCTAGTGAGACTGCGAAAACTGTCAAGGTAACCCTAAATGACTGGGTGTTAGTGACCAATGAGGCCCGACACAAATTGGATCCCTTATATAAAGGACCCTCAAAGGTTATTGGATTATCCAACAATAATAATGTGGAACTCCAAACTGAAGATGGAAAACCATTCGTTGCCCATAAAAACAGAATAAAGAAATTCTACAATTTAATTATTTCAATACGTTCTTTATATAAATTTTTTTCTCTTTTCGTACTAATTTAATTTTAACTACTGCCTTTTGGCTGTATTAAACTCTATTATATCTTATATAAAACTGTACTAAGATATACTAAATATGAAATAATTTGATTATTTCAGTCTATTTAACTTTATTTTTTTGGAATTTTATAATTAACTTGTTCTGCTCAAGAGGACTTTTTCTTTTAATCTTCGTTGCAATGTTCTACATCTGTACTCACTTGTATTATCCTTAGTAGGAGCAAAGCAGTTCAGGGTCTTCCTTTTGATATTATCAAATGGCCCTCTGCTGTTGCTCTTGGCGTCGTGCTTGCACTTCCTTTTCTATTGCTATGACCTTCTTTTAATTTTTCGCCAAAAGGTGGGCACAACCCAAAACATTCAATTCCTTGGGTATAAAAGTCAGAAAGAAATCATGTGATTTACAATTTTTTTTTTTAAATTTTAAAGCACCGAGTACTTTATTTATTACCTCAAAGCGGACGGTTATCCCCAAAATTGTATCTACATTAAACAGATAATGACTACCTTAAACACCTCCCAAAAAGGGAGGATTGTATGATATATAGATATAATATACATAAAAGTAAATAAAATAAAGATTCTTAAAAAAATAATAATAATTTTTATATATTAATTTCATACATATAGTGTGTTCAGCTGTCAACTTTTGCCAACCTTAGGTTTAATAAACGACCTCTACCAACCTTCAGTAGGAAGGGTGTTAGGTGTTAGATAGCAAACACACTTAAGCAGCATAACTGTGAGAAACGCTTAGATCAGCGTTCTCCCATACAGTTAGGCTGCCGTAGTTGCATGCTTAAACAAAGAGGGCATTAAGTTACACATTCTTGATGCCCCTCTGTGTTAGGCTAAGACAATAATTTTAAGTTCATATTAAATTAGAAGAAACAACAGAAGAGTTGCGCTCTGCTCAGATCTTAAATAAAATAAAGATAAATTAAATAAATATAAATAATACATGGCGATCCTGCCACTGTACAAAGAAAATTTTTAAAATTCTGAACAACATCTACAAGAAAAATATGAAAGTGAAAGAAAAATATTGATGGAAAAATTCAAAATAGCAACCACAACAACAGTTTACACTAACAATCTCTCACTGGCCCCATGACTAACCCACCAACTAAAAATCAACAACAATTATGACTAACCTTTTTGCGAAACCACTATAAATAATGCGCTGCAAGGATTAGAATTCATTTAAAGGAGAGTAACACAAATCACAGTGACGACTCAATTCAGCTAGTAATACAGCAGTTGTTCAACCTTTGTCCAAGAATATTCAGCCTACTCAATAGCATGTCGTAGCCATACCAGAACCACAACAGACAAAATAAACAGTAAGTTAGTCTTTGAAAAAAAAAGAACAACAGCACCATAATAAAAGAGAAACATTTTTAATTTTAATACTTATATAGATAAAAATTTTATATCTAAAAATAAAACATAATAATTTTTTAAACAAAAATCCTTGTTCATGAGTAATGTAAAAATAAAATAACATAGTTTTAATTATTTAACTAAACTAACAAAGTATTACACTCACGAGTCCCTCTAGTAATAGCTAGATTAAGATACAAGCCCGGTTCGGTCAAATCAGGCATTGACCGATGCATGACAGCGCCTGGTACGAGGGTACATAGAAGTGTACAGAGTGACACGCGGTGCCATACATCCCTTTAATATATAAGCAATAACACGACCCCCGACACTTTGACCGACTAACCTTCACGTTGTTGTATAGGCTTAGTTTAAGTAAAGTTTTGTAAACTTATTTTATTAAAAAACTGTAAACAATAACGTGAAACACTTACGAGGACAGTTCTAAAAATTAAAATATTTTATGTTTGATGAAAATTAGGAAAGTTTTTGGACCGACCCCTCACACCCAAGCTAAATAAAATCAAAACCGCTGCAAATAAATAAAAAATCATGCAACAATACCACAATGGCCCTATTAACGGAGGACACATTGGAATAACACGCATGATTAGAAAGGCATGACAAGGGACATTACTAAATATGTCAAACAGTGCCAAACATGCCAATTAAATAAGCCCGTCATTAAAGGAAAAGAACCTTTTATGCTAACCCCAACTCCAGTTAAACCTTTTGAAATCGTCATTATAGACACTATTGGACCCTTGCCGACGTCCAATTCTCAAAACGAATACGCAGTAACACTAATGTGCCACCTTACTAAATATTTAGTAGCAGTACCGATCTGTAACAAATCTGCAAGTGTGGCTCAAGCAATCATGGAAGGTTTCATGTTAATATATGGCCCAATGAAAAGAATTGTTACAGACATGGGTACTGAATATATGAATCAAATTCTAATTGAAATATAGAAAAATTGAACTCTACCCCTTATCATCATGAAACACTGGATACTGTTGACCGATCACACAGAACCTTTAACGAATATTTACGACCCTATCTGTCGGAAGATAAATCCGATTGGAGAATTGGTTGAAGTTCTTTGTGTATTGTTATAATACAACCCCATCAACAGCCCATGAATATTGTCCTTTCGAGTTAGTCGTTGGAAAAATGACACCAATCTTCGAGCCTTTTAAATACAACAACATCACCCCACTGTACAATATAGATTCATATGAAAAGGAGGTAAAATTTAGACTCCAAGTAGCATATCGTAGAGCCGCTAACATAATAGATAATGCTAAACTTAAACGGCACCAAGACTCTAGTGAGACTGCGAAAACTGTCAAGGTAACCCTAAATGACTGGGTGTTAGTGACCAATGAGGCCCGACACAAATTGGATCCCTTATATAAAGGACCCTCAAAGGTTATTGGATTATCCAACAATAATAATGTGGAACTCCAAACTGAAGATGGAAAACCATTCGTTGCCCATAAAAACAGAATAAAGAAATTCTACAATTTAATTATTTCAATACGTTCTTTATATAAATTTTTTTCTCTTTTCGTACTAATTTAATTTTAACTACTGCCTTTTGGCTGTATTAAACTCTATTATATCTTATATAAAACTGTACTAAGATATACTAAATATGAAATAATTTGATTATTTCAGTCTATTTAACTTTATTTTTTTGGAATTTTATAATTAACTTGTTCTGCTCAAGAGGACTTTTTCTTTTAATCTTCGTTGCAATGTTCTACATCTGTACTCACTTGTATTATCCTTAGTAGGAGCAAAGCAGTTCAGGGTCTTCCTTTTGATATTATCAAATGGCCCTCTGCTGTTGCTCTTGGCGTCGTGCTTGCACTTCCTTTTCTATTGCTATGACCTTCTTTTAATTTTTCGCCAAAAGGTGGGCACAACCCAAAACATTCAATTCCTTGGGTATAAAAGTCAGAAAGAAATCATGTGATTTACAATTTTTTTTTTTAAATTTTAAAGCACCGAGTACTTTATTTATTACCTCAAAGCGGACGGTTATCCCCAAAATTGTATCTACATTAAACAGATAATGACTACCTTAAACACCTCCCAAAAAGGGAGGATTGTATGATATATAGATATAATATACATAAAAGTAAATAAAATAAAGATTCTTAAAAAAATAATAATAATTTTTATATATTAATTTCATACATATAGTGTGTTCAGCTGTCAAATTTTGCCAACCTTAGGTTTAATAAACGACCTCTACCAACCTTCAGTAGGAAGGGTGTTAGGTGTTAGATAGCAAACACACTTAAGCAGCATAACTGTGAGAAACGCTTAGATCAGCGTTCTCCCATACAGTTAGGCTGCCGTAGTTGCATGCTTAAACAAAGAGGGCATTAAGTTACACATTCTTGATGCCCCTCTGTGTTAGGCTAAGACAATAATTTTAAGTTCATATTAAATTAGAAGAAACAACAGAAGAGTTGCGCTCTGCTCAGATCTTAAATAAAATAAAGATAAATTAAATAAATATAAATAATACATGGCGATCCTGCCACTGTACAAAGAAAATTTTTAAAATTCTGAACAACATCTACAAGAAAAATATGAAAGTGAAAGAAAAATATTGATGGAAAAATTCAAAATAGCAACCACAACAACAGTTTACACTAACAATCTCTCACTGGCCCCATGACTAACCCACCAACTAAAAATCAACAACATTGATGACTAACCTTTTTGCGAAACCACTATAAATAATGCGCTGCAAGGATTAGAATTCATTTAAAGGAGAGTAACACAAATCACAGTGACGACTCAATTCAGCTAGTAATACAGCAGTTGTTCAACCTTTGTCCAAGAATATTCAGCCTACTCAATAGCATGTCGTAGCCATACCAGAACCACAACAGACAAAATAAACAGTAAGTTAGTCTTTGAAAAAAAAAGAACAACAGCACCATAATAAAAGAGAAACATTTTTAATTTTAATACTTATATAGATAAAAATTTTATATCTAAAAATAAAACATAATAATTTTTTAAACAAAAATCCTTGTTCATGAGTAATGTAAAAATAAAATAACATAGTTTTAATTATTTAACTAAACTAACAAAGTATTACACTCACGAGTCCCTCTAGTAATAGCTAGATTAAGATACAAGCCCGGTTCGGTCAAATCAGGCATTGACCGATGCATGACAGCGCCTGGTACGAGGGTACATAGAAGTGTACAGAGTGACACGCGGTGCCATACATCCCTTTAATATATAAGCAATAACACGACCCCCGACACTTTGACCGACTAACCTTCACGTTGTTGTATAGGCTTAGTTTAAGTAAAGTTTTGTAAACTTATTTTATTAAAAAACTGTAAACAATAACGTGAAACACTTACGAGGACAGTTCTAAAAATTAAAATATTTTATGTTTGATGAAAATTAGGAAAGTTTTTGGACCGACCCCTCACACCCAAGCTAAATAAAATCAAAACCGCTGCAAATAAATAAAAAATCATGCAACAATACCACAATGGCCCTATTAACGGAGGACACATTGGAATAACACGCATGATTAGAAAGGCATGACAAGGGACATTACTAAATATGTCAAACAGTGCCAAACATGCCAATTAAATAAGCCCGTCATTAAAGGAAAAGAACCTTTTATGCTAACCCCAACTCCAGTTAAACCTTTTGAAATCGTCATTATAGACACTATTGGACCCTTGCCGACGTCCAATTCTCAAAACGAATACCCAGTAACACTAATGTGCCACCTTACTAAATATTTAGTAGCAGTACCGATCTGTAACAAATCTGCAAGTGTGGCTCAAGCAATCATGGAAGGTTTCATGTTAATATATGGCCCAATGAAAAGAATTGTTACAGACATGGGTACTGAATATATGAATCAAATTCTAATTGAAATATAGAAAAATTGAACTCTACCCCTTATCATCATGAAACACTGGATACTGTTGACCGATCACACAGAACCTTTAACGAATATTTACGACCCTATCTGTCGGAAGATAAATCCGATTGGAGAATTGGTTGAAGTTCTTTGTGTATTGTTATAATACAACCCCATCAACAGCCCATGAATATTGTCCTTTCGAGTTAGTCGTTGGAAAAATGACACCAATCTTCGAGCCTTTTAAATACAACAACATCACCCCACTGTACAATATAGATTCATATGAAAAGGAGGTAAAATTTAGACTCCAAGTAGCATATCGTAGAGCCGCTAACATAATAGATAATGCTAAACTTAAACGGCACCAAGACTCTAGTGAGTCTGCAAAAACTGTCAAGGTAACCCTAAATGACTGGGTGTTAGTGACCAATGAGGCCCGACACAAATTGGATCCCTTATATAAAGGACCCTCAAAGGTTATTGGATTATCCAACAATAATAATGTGGAACTCCAAACTGAAGATGGAAAACCATTCGTTGCCCATAAAAACAGAATAAAGAAATTCTACAATTTAATTATTTCAATACGTTCTTTATATAAATTTTTTTCTCATTTCGTACTAATTTAATTTTAACTACTGCCTTTTGGCTGTATTAAACTCTATTATATCTTATATAAAATATATTGACTGTACTAAGATATACTAAATATGAAATAATTTGATTATTTCAGTCTATTTAACTTTATTTTTTTGGAATTTTATAATTAACTTGTTCTGCTCAAGAGGACTTTTTCTTTTAATCTTCGTTGCAATGTTCTACATCTGTACTCACTTGTATTACCCTTAGTAGGAGCAAAGCAGTTCAGGGTCTTCCTTTTGATATTATCAAATACAGCCCTCTGCTGTTGCTCTTGGCGTCGTGCTTGCACTTCCTTTTCTATTGCTATGACCTTCTTTTAGTTTTTCGCCAAAAGGTGGGCACAACCCAAAACATTCAATTCCTTGGGTATAAAAGTCAGAAAGAAATCATGTGATTTACAATTTTTTTTTTAAATTTTAAAGCACCGAGTACTTTATTTATTACCTCAAAGCGGACGGTTATCCCCAAAATTGTATCTACATTAAACAGATAATGACTACCTTAAACACCTCCCAAAAAGGGAGGATTGTATGATATATAGATATAATATACATAAAAGTAAATAAAATAAAGATTCTTAAAAAAATAATAATTTTTATATATAAATTTCATACATATAGTGTGTTCAGCTGTCAACTTTTGCCAACCTTAGGTTTAATAAACGACCTCTACCAACCTTCAGTAGGAAGGGTGTTAGGTGTTAGATAGCAAACACACTTAAGCAGCATAACTGTGAGAAACGCTTAGATCAGCGTTCTCCCATACAGTTATGCTGCCGTAGTTGCATGCTTAAACAAAGAGGGCATTAAGTTACACATTCTTGATGCCCCTCTGTGTTAGGCTAAGACAATAATTTTAAGTTCATATTAAATTAGAAGAAACAACAGAGGAGTTGTGCTCTGCTCAGATCTTAAATAAAATAAAGATAAGTTAAATATATATAAATAATACAATCCCTATGTATGCCCTCATTTCTTATGTACCAGGGGGCGCATACGATATGACGTAAAATCCTAGACTGTATTCTATGTAACTTCTGGATGTTTGATGAACAGGCAGTACCCCACAGCTGAATACCATATGACCATATTGGCTTTATAACGGATTTGTATAAAAGGACTTTATATTCCAAAGCCAAAGTTGAGTTAGGACTTATTAACGATTCTATGCCTTGCTCGAAAACCAAACTGATGATCTTGGATAACGTGTTGTTCATTTAGAAAAGGAGTTACACTCGAGACGAATAATTTTTCAAATATCTTTGACAAAACTGACAGTTGGCTAATAGGCCTGTAGGATGTAATCTGGCTTGAGTCCCTTCCTGTTTTTGGGATCATAACAATTTCAGACATCTTCCAAGAGCATGAGAAGAAGCCGACGCGCAACATGGCATTAAATATGTAAAGTAAAATTCTTACAGCTGAATTAGGTAAGTTTTTTTTTATCATTGATCCTGTTATACGATCAGGTCCAGGTGATTTCTTCATATCCGTATTTTTAATTGGCGATTTTAAAGAAGACAACCTAAATTTCATAGGATCATTCACGGTGTCACTAATTATTGGAATAGTGGAATTACTTATATCATGTGGTGCGAAAACCTTCTCAAGTGATTTGCGTACGCATTTGCCTTTTCACTTGAGTTTTTAGCCCAAGTATGGTCTTCAAGTCTTAGTGGATATTCGTTACCAATAGGACATTGTAAGTGCTTTATAGCTTTCCCCAGACTATAATCCGTGTTTTTCATTGGATCCAAGTTTTTTAGAAAGTCGATAGCGAATTCGTGTTTCTGTCTCAGTTTACTGCGTAACTTTTTTTTGGCATATGTTCATTTGCATTTTTATGTGTGGAGAACGACTATTTTGCCATTGTCTTCTTAGTTTTCTTTTCTCAATGACGATAATCTGAATATCTGCTGTTGCCTGGTACGATATTATTTTAGCTGATGGCTTTGTTGGCGTTGCAGCTATGACCGCGGCAGTCACAACGTCTGTAAAATGATCTACAGCTGCTTGAATATCAGCCGGATTTCTCAGTGGCATGTTTAAAGATAAGTGAGAGCTCACATACATTTTACATTTTAACCAATTCGTGTTTCTGTTCCGGTAGAAACTAAAGGTTTTAGGTGCAGTGACAAAACTGTCGTGTAAAATAACAATTGTAGATGAATGATCAGAAGAAGCTGTAGACCATTTTACAGACGTCGTGACTGCCGCAGCAATAGCTGCAACGCCAACAAAGCCATCAGCTAAAATAATAACGTACCAGGCAACAGCAGATATTCAGATGCTCGTCATTGAGAAAAGAAGACTAAGAAGACAATGGCAAAATAATCGTTCTCCACACATAAAAATGCAAATGAACTTATGCCAAAAAAACTTACGCAGTAAATTGAGACAGAAACACGAATTCGCTATCGACAACTTTTAAAAAACTTGGATCCAATGAAAAACACGGATTATAGTCTGTGGAAAGCGGTAAAGCACTTGCAATGTCCTATTGCTTACGAATTCCCACTAAGGCTTGGAGACCGTACTTGGGCTAAAAACTCAAGTGCAAAGGCAAATGCGTTCGCAAAGCACTTAGAGAAGGTTTTCGCACCACATGATATAAGTAATTCCACTATTCCAATTATTAGCGACATCGTGAATGATCCTATGAAATTTCGGTTGTCTTCTTTAAAATCTACAATTAAAAATACGGATATGAAGAAATCACCTGGACCTGATCGTATAACAGGATCAATGATAAAAAACTTACCTAATTCAGCTGTGAGAATTTTACTTTACATATTTAATGCCATGTTGCGCGTCGGCTTCTTCCCATGCTCTTGGAAGATGTCTGAAATTGTTATGATCCCGAAACCTGGAAAGGACTCAAGCCAGATTACATCCTAGAGGCCAATTAGCCTACTGTCAGTTTTGTCAAAGATATTTTAAAAATTATTCGTCTCGAGTGTAACTCCTTTTCTAAATGAACAAAACGTTATCCCAGATCATCAGTTTGGTTTTCGAGCAAGGCATAGTACGATTGAACAAGTCCATAGAATCGTTACCATTATTAGATCGGCTTTTGAAAGAAAGCAATACTGTTCAGCTTTATTTATAGACATTTCCTAAGCATTTGATAAAGTCTGCCATGATGGGCTACTTACTAAAATAGTTCGAGTTCTACCTGAAAACACCCACAAGCTTATAAAA
The DNA here is from genome assembly GCA_963932375.1 of Phania funesta. Classification (NCBI taxonomy): domain Eukaryota; kingdom Metazoa; phylum Arthropoda; class Insecta; order Diptera; family Tachinidae; genus Phania; species Phania funesta. The sequence goes on along the minus strand of OZ010652.1, from coordinate 74,219,863 downwards.
AGCTATTTGTCCGATAGAACTTTTAAAGTAAGGTCAAAGGACCAGCTTTCAAGATGTGGGAAAATCAGTGCAGGAGTACCTCAAGGTAGTGTGCTAGGACCGCTATTATATATCATCTATACAGCGGATATGCCGACAAGCCCACATACATATACATCAACCTTTGCAGACGACACTGCAATTATAAGTGTCAGTAATGATCCAAAGGATGCATCTGAAAAGCTGCAGTCCCATATTCATATGGTAGAAGACTGGCTAAAACAGTGGAGAATAAAGGTAAATCCATCAAAATGTGCTCATGTAACGTTTTCCCTTAGAAGGCAAAATTGTCCACCAATTACAATAACTAATACCACGGTTCCAGCGGAAACGCACGTCAAATATTTGGGTATCCACCTGGATCGGCGCCTGACTTGGTCCGGTCATATTGCGGCAAAAATAACGTCCATAAAGCTTCGAACAAATCAACTGCATTGGCTAATAAGTCCTAACTCAACTTTGGCTTTGGAATATAAAGTCCTTTTATACAAATCCGTTATAAAGCCAATATGGTCATATGGTATTCAGCTGTGGGGTACTGCCTGTGCATCAAACATCCAGAAGTTACAGAGAAGACAGTCTAGGATTTTACGTCATATCGTCTGCGCCCCCTGGTACATAAGAAATGAAAATATACATAGGGATCTCAAAGTTCCCACTATCCACGAAGAAGTTAAAACATACACGTGCCAATTACGTGAACAAACTAGTCGCACATCCCAACACTCTAGCACGCAATTTATTGCAATTTGATGGCCACCAGAGACTAAAAAGAACTGACACATTGAGCCTGGCAAGGCGGCTCTCTCTACACAATAGAAGATAGATTTTTAAGATTTGAATACAAAAAATTAGTTATTACGTTGGTACTAACTAGTAAATAATAATTTAGAAATAAGATTTGAATACTTATTGTGAATTTCTTTTAATAGAAAGATTCAATAAAATAAAATACAGTATAAAAAAAAAGTTTCTGCTAGTAAAGTTACTGAACTGACCCAGTGTTTCGGGGTTTTCAGTGTACCTTGTTAAACCGCAACTCCGAAGAACCATCCTCTGGAACACGATAAGGCATCAAAAGACTCGGCTCTAAAGGACAACCCGCGTCACCTTATGCACAACATATAAAATTTAATTAAGTTACATAATTAAAAGTTAATAAATTTTATCTAAAACCCTAAAGTTGTGTGCACCTCGCAAGTATTTAGCATTCAGGTGAGCACTAACATCACGTTTATTCCATATGAAGGAATCATGAAAAATGATTAGCTAATATAGATTTGTTTACAAAATTAAAAACATTAACAAAATAAATAAAAAATATGCTTATTTCTAATGCCGCTATAATCCCTATATGCGTCCCATCAACACATACAATAACTTTGATATAAAAAGCTAGTGCGTTTTTTCGTTTCTCTTCCGCTGTCGAAGGAATTTTCATCCAAAACGGGCAAAGTTTACTAAAGGTAGGCTGAGTCAAACCTACGACACATTCCCTTCCAACACCTGTCTGATGTCCGCCTTCTGCAAAAAAGCGCACTTAGTTTAAGGACAGAGCTAACTTCATGCACACTAAATTTAGACTGCTTGCAATGTTCGCAATTGTAGTAAATCTAAATGAAAAATAAAAACTAGTTACTTTGTTTCTTGATTTAATATTCCGACAGGGTTTTTTTTACAATGACTGCGGTAGCTTAAATAGATTAGAAGCATCCCGTATATTTCTCTTTGCAACCCTCTGCTTAATTTTTTTAATTTTGGTTATTATTTAGCTCATCAGCAAGTGTATGGAAAGTAATAACAGTTAATAATAATTTATAAAGAAGTGAGTGCAAAACGTAAACAAATTTCATCAATGAAAACAATGGCATATTCATAACATTTTTACTCATATTTTGCTATAATCTTTTTGTGCTTTGTGATCTTTTATTTCCCGGCAAATTTGAAATAGTGGAAAGTTATGACGTAAGGTCAGTGCACAATATCCTAAACAAGAATAAAATATCCCAACCAATACATCGAGTTGAGATTGTATTTAATTAAATCTAAAACTCTATCCACCCAATTTACAACATACGACGCCTACTCAACAAAAGAACGGCAGAAGAGCAATTAAAACGTAATGGTCTCCGTCAGGACCAGGAATTCGGGCACACCAAAACTTACTGAAAATTGCCATCCATATGCGTCGTTTGCGGGGACGCCCACCGAATTTTGGAGTGCACTTGTACCAGAACTTATCCCAAGTTAAAAAACGCAGCAACTGCAGCCAAAGCCAAAAATCGTACGCAAAAACGAATAAGACCGATATAAGGCTTCCCAATTTCCTAGGCTTCATGTCATACACCAAAAGAAACTCTTCGTATGTAGAAGTTCTGAAAAATGATATAGACTTAGCTAATGCTAACCGTGAAGCGAAAAGTCAGTTTGCGCAAAAACGCTCTTACGTCCACATTTTAAAAGAGGGTCGACAGATATCGTTCACAAACAATTCGTGTTCAATCGAAAATCTAATACAAGCTATGAACAGCTTTATGACAACAACGCAGGGTATGTTTCAAAAAAAAAAATGCGCACTCAAAACATGCTTCTGCAAGTATTGCTTAGCAAAAAATGAACCAGTTAAAAATATGCTTCTGCGACGATAACGGGCTGTCCCAACATAAATACTAAGTGAACATTTCCTGCTAACACAGGGAATAGACATGCTTTTACTCTCTAAAACACATTTCAGTTTGAAAAACTGCTTTAGATTTAATGAACTTTGTACTCACGATGCTAAACTTCCGAGTGGAAGGGCATGTTGTGGCACCGGCGTCATTGTGCGCAAAAGCTTGCACTTTCCAATGCCAGAATTCAGCGAAGATTTTATACAAGCCACATCAAGGCGTATCTAACTAGGTGACCTTGCTACGACAACAAATACAACAACAGCAGGCAGTTTTGTTTGTGTAAAACCCAATATTGCTGTCAAAAACATTTTTAAAAAGAAAGAAAATTAAAAGAAAAAAAGTTGAATAAAATTTTGTTTGGTACAGATTATTAATTTATTTATAAATTCTATACAAATTAGAACACAAATTGATATTTTTTTTTTTTGTTTTTACTTCACTTCTTAATTTATTTATACACAAACTATAAAAACACTAAGGCACTTGTATCAATGAGACTTGAATGTAAATGAATTTTTTGATTATTCGTAAACAAAACAAAATAGTTTGAAATTAAAATTGGGTAAAGGAAAACGAAAATTTAAGCAAAAAATTATCACCTGCAGTAGTATGCCACCTGGTTAAATATGCCTTGAGCCACATCTATAAATCTTACTGATTTCACAATTACAGTCGTATCTGTGTACTGTCCGCAGATAACAAAATCGAACACCAGTTTTCCACGTTCTTTGCTACACTAGGACAAAAACTTATTGCAGTTGGTGACTACAATGCAAAGCACACCTTTTGGAGCTCCAGACTTCTTAACCCAAGAGGCAGACAGCTGTACAATAAGTTCAAGCAAATAAGTTATACGTCGTATCTGGGCGTAAACCTACCTAACGGCCAACAGACTTTAATAAGCTGCCATATCTAATTGATTTTCCATTGTAAAAAATATAAGACGCAATCAATTTGTAGTCAGTTCGTGTTATTATTCACCTACAATCGTTATTGTACAAGAGTGTATTGACACTACATATGCAACCCTTATTTCCTATCCAAATAAAAACAATAATTGGTCGAAATATAAAATGTATGTAAGCTCTCAATTACCTACGAAGATCCCATTAAGAAATCCGGCTGATATTCAAGCAGCTGTGGATTACTTTACGAGCGTCCTGACGGCGCAGTACGAAATGTAACACCAAATAAACGATCAGTTAAAATAATGTTATTCCAATCATCGGCTGATATGCATACTCTAGTCAGCGAAAAGAGAAAGCTCAGAAGGCAATGGCAACATAGTCGTTCTCCTGATATCAAGAACCAATTGAACTTATGTCAAAGAACTTTACGTAATAAACTAAGGCAGAAACCAGACTTCGCTATAGAGATATATTTCAAATATTTGGATACAAGCAAAAACACTGACTAAAGCCTGTGGACTACTGTAAGGCTCTTAAAATTGCCTACGAACCCCCATTAAGACTTGAAAACTGAACATGGGCCTTAGCCCAGCTCAGCTGAAAAGGTAAATGCTTTCGCAAATCACTTAGAAAAGGTTTTCATACCACATGACATAAGTAGTTTCACTAATCCAAATATCATTGACACTGTGATTGCTCCTATGAAATTTCGGCTATAGTTATTAAAATCGAGAATTCAAACTCTAGATATGAGAAAATCGGCCGGCCCTGATTGTATTATCGGATTAATAATAAGATATTTACCTAATTATGCTCTGAGAATTTTACTGTTCGTATTTAATGCAATGTTGCGAAATTGTCATGATCCCTAAAACAGGTAAGGACTTAAGTCAGATTACGTCGTACAAACCCATTGGCTTGCTGTCAATTTTGTCACAATTGTTTGAAAAATTATTCGTTTCCCGTTTAAAGCCATATCTTACTTATCAAAACATCATCCTGGACCATCAGTTAGTTTTTCGAGCAAATCATAGTACAATTGAGGAAGTCCACAAAGGTAGTATACTATGGGCGCTATTATATCTCATCTATACAGCGGATATGCCAACAAGCGCATTTATATGTGTTAATAATGATCCGAAACTTGCATCTCAACAACTTTAGTCGCACATTCATTCATAGAGGACTGGTTGAAAAAGTGGAGATTAAAAGTAAACCCATTCAAATGTGTACACGTAACCTTTTCCCCCAGAAGGCGAAATTGCCAACCAATAACAATAACATATACCACATAGATCGACGCCTAACGTGGTCCCGTCACATTGAGGCAAAAATAACGGCCATGAAGCTTCGAACAAATCACCTACATTGGCTAATAAGTTCGAACTAAACCCTGGCTTTGGATTACAAAGTGCTTTTATGCCAATCCATAATAAAACCAATATGGACATATGGGGTACTGCTTGCGCATCTATTATTCAGAAGTTACAAAGAATACAGTCTAGGATTTTACGTCATATCATCTGCGCCCCCTGGTACATAAGAAATGAAAATATACATTGGGATCTCAAAGTTCCCACTATCCACGAAGAAGTTAAAACATACACGTCCCAATTACGTGAACAAACTAGTCGCACATCCCAACACTCTAGCACGCAATTTATTGCAATTTGATGGCCACCAGAGACTAAAAAGAACTGACACATTGAGCCCGGCAAGGCGGCTCTCTCTACACAATAGAAGATAGATTTTTAAGATTTGAATACAAAAAATTAGTTATTACGTTGGTACTAACTAGTAAATAATAATTTAGAAATAAGATTTGAATACTTATTGTGAATTTCTTTTAATAGAAAGATTCAATAAAATAAAATACATTATAAAAAAAAAAAAAAGTTTCTGCTAGTAAAGTTACTGAACTGACCTAGTGTTTCGGGGTTTTCAGGGCCGCTGGTACATAAGAAATGAACATATACACCGAGATCTAGAAGTTCCCACTGTCCAGGAAGTAGCAAAAACATACTCGTCCAATTACGTAAGCAAATTAGTGGTTTATCCTAACACTCTAGCGCGCGATTTACTTCAATTTAATGGGCACCAGAGACTGATAAAACTGACACATTGAGCTTGGCGGGACGGCTCTCGCAATAGTAGATAGTCCTTTATTATTAAGATTTGAATACAATAAACTAGTTATTACATTGGTAATACTAATAAACAATAATTTATAGATAAGATTTGTATACATATTTTAAATTTCTTTAAATAGAGATATTCAATAGAACATGAAGAAAGTTAAAAAAAAATAATAATCAATATAAATAACACTTTTACGATTTGATATTTTAAATAAATAAACGACATATAAAGTATTATCAGTAAACCATAAATCTTTATATTTTTGACGCGATTTTCGTATTTAAACATTCATTTTAGTGACCAATGTTTATTTTTTTGTCAGGCTAAACATTTTTTATTGTTTCTGTAACGAAATACGAGACATTTCTCAAAGAATATAGGAAAAGTTTAAACTAGCAGAATTGAAACCATTTTCTGTGCCGATACACACTTCCTGACAACTCTTTCTACTAAGCTAGTGCCACATCAGCTATTTAACCAAATAGAATTCTCATATATCATACTTCTTACTTTTTATTGGGTTATATCCTTAACTCATTACATGTTTTGTTTTAGCCGCCATCCCTTGTCAAGTTTGGTGTTTTGCATCTACTTGGCTGATTATGTTTCATTCATCCCTATTCTGCATTTCAGCTACGCAATTAAGCAATTTTATAAGCATTGTAATAAAACGCTAAATTTTGTACAATAAAACAATGATTCAATAATTTAAACAAATAATAATTATTTATTGTAGTTACAATAATGAAATAAACACATTAATTAAATACGGAAAGGAAAAAAAAAACAAGAAAATAAGTAATTCCACAGTGAAGAAGTCTGACGCGGCGGAGTAGATATTTTAATATTTTTTATATCATCGTAGCATAAAAAAAAGTTTCTTTGTTTTAATTTCAACAAAATGTGCGATAGCACCGACGTTGTTGTTGGAACAGAAAAAACACGTTTTCGACCTGCATTCTTTTTTTAATTACACATTTCTTGAAGATAAACAAACCAAAATCTAAAGGCTCTTCGCCACTAAATTAACAACTTACAAAAACGTAGCTACGCTCGTAATGCAGAATACACACAATCGTAAAAATTCCAATCAAAACGGAATGCAGAATATCAGTTCAATTCGAATCGAAATGCAGAATAGGGGTGATTATCAGACCGAGTACAACAATCATAATAAAAAAGTAATAATAAAGAAATCGGCAAAATTAATTTTTTTATTCGAACTCACTAAAAGGGTTATGATTACTTATTTACTTTTATTCTCTTCTTTGTTTTATATACTTACATCATTACCTGTAACTATGTATACATTATTTAGTATTTTACACGTAAGTACGTATATGCAATTAAAAGTTTACATGCGACAATACACTTTTTATTAGATATATAAAAATACACTTATAATTGAAAAATATTTTCTTTCAAATACTTAAAGTTTTGGATTTTCAAACAGCTGTCCTCGCGTTATAATTATATCGGAATAAGGAGATGATTGCGATATGCTTAATGCCCGGAACTTCTTTAACACAAGAAGGGAATAGAACTTTTGCGCAGCCTAAAAAAGAAAGCAATTATTTATTAAATAAACATCAAACTAGTTGAATTTATACTTAAAATAACATTCTACAATTTAGAATATCCGATGCTTACAGTAAAATCATTGCATCACGTTAACCCTTTGATGCTAATTGTTTTTAATTTAAACATAATTTTTTCTTTATTGTTAGGCTCTAAATTTGTTACATATTTCTAGTTTTAGGTGATACAAACTAGTAACAGGTTTTTTGGAACGTTGCACTTATGCAGAATTGGGCAGTAATAAAGTCTAAAATGCTTTGTATATTCTAATTTTCTTTGAAGTTAGTTTTATTAAGTTCTTAAACATAAGTAACAAAATTAATTAAAAAAAAGTATGTGGCGTAAGTTAAAAACAGTATCGGGTTTCATTACAACATTAATAAACTATAAAAGGCACTTTGAGCATGGAATTTACATTTTCGGTAACTTCCGCTACCTTCCCAACTAACTCAATGTCCTGTGCCATTAAGTCTAACAATATTATTCAGTTCAGGTGTAAGTTCATACGAAGATGTTGATGGTATGCGACCCTTCAGCCGTACTGTTTTGCGGGTTTAAAGATAGGTGACCGCTTATTCTAATACCTGTCAGCTACACATGTTGAGAACCTTATAAGTATCATTGACCTAATTCCTGGACTTACTGCTTTCAAAATATAGATAGAACCAGCTGTTTTCAACGGCAGTTCTCAATATATAATTTGAGTGTAATACTTGGTTGACTTGTGGTTGATGAACATATCTGTTAAGTCCGCTCCTCCATTTTTTTTATACTTTATTTTATTGAATCTTTCTATTAAAAGAAATTCACAATAAGTATTCAAATCTTATTTCTAAAATATTATTTACTAGTTATTACCAATGCAATAACTAATTTTTTGTATTAAAATCTTAAAAATCTATCTTCTATTGTGTAGAGAGAGCCGCCTCGCCAGGCTCAATGTGTCAGTTCTTTTTAGTCTCTGGTGGCCGTCAAATTGCAATTAATTGCGTGCTGGTGTGTTGGGATGCGCGACTAGTTTGTTTACGTATTTGGACGTGTATGTTTTAACTTCTTCGTGGATAGTGGGAACTTTGAGATCCCTATGTATGTTTTCATTTCTTAGGTACCAGGGGGCGCATACGATATGACGTAAAATCCTAGACTGTCTTCTCTGTAACTTCTGGCTGTTTGATGCACGGGCAGTTCCCCACAACTGAATACCATATGACAATATTGGCTTTATAACGGATTTGTATAAAAGGACTTTATATTCCAAGGCAAAAGTTGAGTTAGGACTTATTAGCCAATGCAGTTGATTTGTTCGAAGCTTTATGGACGTTCTTTTTGCCTCAATGTGACGGGACCAAGTTAGACGCCGATCTAGGTGGATACCTAAATATTTAACGTGCGTTTCCGCTGGACCCGTGGTATTAGTTATTGTGATTGGTGGACAATTTTGCCTTCTAAGGGAAAACGTTACATGAGCACATTTTGATGGATTTATCTTTATTCTCCACTGTTTTAGCCAGCCTTCTAGCTTACGAATATGGGACTGCAGTTCTTCAGATGCATCCTTTGGATCATTACTGACACTTATAATTGCAGTGTCGTCTGCAAAGGTTGATATATATGTATGTGGGCTTGTCGGCATGTCCGCTGTATAGATGATATATAATAGCGGCCCTAGCCACTACCTTGAGGTACTCCTGCACTGATTTTCCCATTTCTTGAAAGCTGATCCTTTGACCTTACTTTAAAAGTTCTATCTGACAAATAGCTTTTTATAAGCTTGTGGGTGTTTTCAGGAAGAACCTGAGCTATTTTAGTAAGTAGCCCATTATGGCAAACTTTATCAAATGCTTGGGAAATGTCTTTAAATAAAGCTGAACAGTATTGCTTTCCTTCAAAAAGCCGATCTAATAATGGTAACGATTCTATGGACTTGTTCAATCGCACTATGTCTTGCTCGAAAACCAAACTGATGATCTGGGATAACGTTTTGTTCATTTAGAAAAGGAGTTACACTCGAGACGAATAATTTTTCAAATATCTTTAACAAAACTGACAGTTGGCTAATAGGCCTGTAGGATGCAATCTGGCTTGAGTCCTTTCCTGGTTTTGGGATCATACCAATTTCAGACATCTTCCAAGAGCATGGGAAGAAGCCGACGCGCAACATGGCATTAAATATGTAAAGTAAAATTCTTACAGCTGAATTAGGTAAGTTTCTTATCATTGTTCCTGTTATACTATCAGGTCCAGGTGATTTCTTCATATCCGTATTTTTAATTGTCGATTTTAAAGAAGACAACCGAAATTTCATGGGATCATTCACGGCGTCACTAATAATTGGAATAGTGGAATTACTTATATCATGTGGTGCGAAAACCTTCTCTAAGTGATTTGCGAACGCATTTGACTTTTCACTTGAGTTTTTAGCCCAAGTACGGTCTTCAAGACTTAGTGGGGATTCATAAGCAATAGGACATTGTAGGTGCTTTACAGCTTTCCACAGGCTATAATCATTGTTTTTCATTGGATCCAAGTTTTTTAAAAAGTTGTCGATAGCGAATTCGTGTTTCTGTCTGAATTTAATGCGTAGTTTTTTTTGGCATAAGTTCATTTGCATTTTTATGCCATAATCTTCTTAGTCTTCTTTTCTCAATGACGAGCATCTGAATATCTGCTGTTGCCTGGTACGTTATTATTTTTGCTGATGGCTTTGTTGGCGTTGCAGCTATGGCTGCGGCAGTCACGACGTCTGTAAAATGATCTACAGCTGCTTGAATATCAGCCGGATTTCTCAGTGGCATGTATAAAGATAAGTGAGAGCTCACATACATTTTATATTTTAACCAATTCGTGTTTCTGTTCAGGTAGAAACTAAGGGTTTTATGTGCAGTGGCAAAACTGTCGTGTAAAATAACAATTGTAGGTGAATGACCAGCAGATATGTCATATAATGAACTAACAGTTGTTCGCGTTTGATGTTTTTACTATAGCAAAATCAATTAGGTCTGGCTACTTATTAAAGTCAGTGGGCCAATAGGTGGGTTTACCGGCAGATACGACGTCCAACTTGTTCGCTTGAACGGTACAACACAACTGCCTACCTCTAGGGCTAAGATCCAGACGATCCCCAATATGTGTGCTTTGCATTGTAATCGCCAGCGGCAATAAATTTTTGTCCTAGCGTAGCAAAGAATCTGGCAAATTCATGGTGTTCAATTTTATGCCTAGGCAGGCAATACACTGATGAGACTACAATTTTAAAATCTGTAAGAGTTATGGTCGTGGCTTGCAAAAAGTCTTCCCTGAATTCAGGCAATGGAAAATGCATTACGTTTTTTCGGACTATAATGGCAGTCCCACCACATGCCCTTTCGCTTGGGTGCTTGGTGTCATATATAAAATACCCATCAATTCTAAAGCAGTTTTTTATAGTAAAGTGTATTTCAGAGACTAATGTATGTCTATATTATGTGCTAGCAGGAAGTGTTCTACTTCATATTTATGTTGGGAGAGGCCGTTAGCGTTCCAGAAGCATATTTTTAACTTGTTCAGTTTTTGCTAAGCAAAACTTGCAGAAGCATGGTTTGGGGTCGCATCATTTCCTGAAACATACCCTGCATAGTTGTCATCAAATTATTCATTGTCTGTATTAAGTTCTCGATCGAGCTCGAATTGTTGGTGAGGGGTGTCTGAGCACCCTCTTTTAAGACGTGGGCATATGAATGTTTATGCGCATTATAACTTTTGGCATTCGCATTAGGTAAATCATATCTCAATGTTTGGCCATATGAATAGTTGGGCTTAGTGTGAAGCCGAGGAAATTGAGAAGCTCTATATTGCTCATTATTTTTTACATATTGAAATACTTTGCAGCCCCTGTAATTTGCTGTGTGGTTTTCACCACAGTTGCTGCATTTTTTGACCTTGGGGTCTATTTTGGAAGAATTGCATTCCAAAGTCCGGTGCGCATAACCGCAAACAACGCATACAGATGGTAGCTTGCAGTAGGTTTTCGTGTGTCCGAATTCCTGGCAGTTGGTACACTGACGGGGACCGTTACGTTTTAGAGGCTCTTCCACCGTTATTCTTCTGTTTAAAAGGTAGCGCAAATTATATATAGAATGAACCGAGTTTTTTGATTTAAGCTGCGATACATTAAACACGATTTCAACACGATTCATAGGTTGGGGAACTTTATTCTTATTTAGAATATTGTGCACTGACCTTACGACATAACCTTCCACCTCTATGGCACTTTTTATCTCCTCAGTGGGAACAGAACTGTCAATGACCTTTATAATGACAATCAAACCTTTACCACTTTTTAGTTGATACGTATAATAGCTCTTATTATCTGCATCGAGACGACTTGCGATTAGGCGATAATTCTTCTCAGTGTGGGCTTCGATCTTCGTTTCTTGTATCTGTCCTCTTCGTACAGAAGCCACATAGAAATTTTCTTTGCCTACGAGTTGGGACAGCATATTTACAATGGCATTTGATGTTTGTTCGCGCAAGTAGATTGGTGGGGGTTTTTGTTCCCTTACAGTGGGTTCGGTATTTTCATTATCCGGGGTAGCAAGGACAGAAAATCTATTTTCACTTACCGAGGTTGCAGCTACTTGATGAGAACCTTTATATTGCTTGGCGGTTCACTCTTGTTGTGAAGACTTAGGACTCGCCTTCCTCTTCGCTATGGTTATGTACCGATCCATACCAGTTTGCACGCGGTTAGATTCAGTACCTGGTTCTTTTTCTTGTGCTACTTTTTGTGTATTATTTGTTTCTTTAGTTTTATTTGTTGAATTCGTTGTTTCTGTAGCAGATATATTTATATTTGCTGATAATGAACGCGTTTGGTCAATTGGCCTGGCGGTTAAAAAAGCACTGTCATCTTTTTTTTAATAAATATATTGTTTATTGCATTATTAGCATTTGTGTAAGAAAAAGAGTAATAAGCATTGTTGTTATTACCTATTGTATTTTTTTCGTTAATGTTTGGTGCGCTCATGTACTCACTATTAATTGTTTAAACAGGTTTAACCATGCACTTTGTTATTGTCTTTTTTGTCACACACTATATTATAATGCTTTTTATTTTTTGTTATTTATTTTGTTGTTGTTACTAACAGTTAACAGTGTCTCTGCACTTGTTCAATTTTTAAAATAAAAAAAAGTCACCTTAAATGAATATAAATTATGCGCTTAAAGTGAAGTACGTCTTTACTCAAACGAAGTTTATACTTACTCGATTAATTTGTTGCCTGCTATTATTACGTTTCGTCATAAAAATCATTAGAAACTAATTGAACCGCTCGAGCGTCACACCAACGAACAGTGGCAATATTATAGGTGGTGTCAACTCTACAATGGAAAGATCCTATGCATCTGTTACTGCGAATTGTATTGAAAGTAAAGCTGGAAAGGTTTAGCCTTATGTAGGTAAGCTCAAGAGTAGTCGCTACTGACAGAAATACGGCCTAGCGAGCATTTTCTCGTACTAGTTAATTCGCTTGAATAACAAGCATAAATTTACATTTTTAAGACATGTAATTTTAATCATACTTTTGGCCTAGTTCGAGGTTGATGCTGAAATGTTGCGCTCATAGTGTATAAAAACTGCGAAATATTTTATTCAACTTTAAACGATACACTAAAGTCTTTTTTTAACCTTTCTTGTATTGAAACTTCATAATAAAAGCCTCGCCCAATTTCAATTAGAAGAAAGAAAACTTAAAATTAATATTGTTACGAAGTAATAATCGAATATGTTTTAATTAAATCATTAAAAAATAATTGACAGCAAGAAATTGGTGTGAAACGACATATTGTACAAATACGCAATGTTATAAACATAAAGCGGAAACAATAACCTAAAAATTCCCCGAACCGCGATTCAAAGTAGAAACAAAAACAACTTCTACAAAAAGAAAAAATATACAAAAGGAACACACACACACACGAACACATATACAAGACTACTGAGCAAGCAAATGAAATAAATTATGCGCAATTTCACGTATGTTCGGGACATTTCAAGAAACAGTCGTGATCTGTATATAAAGGCGTCGTCCACCGCAGAGAGTAGAGTTAACTTTGAGATTTCATGAAGTGAATATCTGTGTGTACATAAGAGTGTTAAGTTTACAGCGTTAATTAGTAAATAAGAGAAGTGATTGTCGAATAAAGTTGTGTATTGATGAAATTATAAAGACTGTGTATTTTAATTCTCTTAATTAAACGAAACCTACAAATTAACGTTTATTGTGGTAATAAACGTAACAACTGGTGTCAGAAGTGGAATTGCGAAAAAATAAAAAGTAAGTAAAACAAAATAAAGTTTGACGAGCTGAAAGTAGATCAGCTAAAAAAAGAGCCGAGCAAGTTTGATCTGCCAATGGCGGGCAATAAGGCGGAACTGCAAAAGAGGTTGATAGAGTAATTCAAGCGACGTGGTATTGACGTGGGCTTATATGAATACTAGGAAAAAGGGCAGCTCGAGATATGTACCCCTGCCACAAACACTAATATAGACTTCAACGTAATGTTGGCCGCTATGATGGAGAAAACGGAGAAATTTCAAAAAGCTTTTAAGATTAACATCGAAAGACTCTTAGTTGAGGTCAGAGCCAAAAACGAGAGACTAGAGGAAACGAGGTGAAGCTAAAAAACTATCCGGCATAACGAGAAATTTTGACGAAAAACTCTACGTCATAAAGGGCAATGTTAACGAAAAAAATTTTCGGCGTAGACGCAGAACTACAGTGTTGCCCAAATGAGACCTGGTGATGTGAAACACAAATAACTTTTTTATTTTTTAACATAATTTATTTTTTCTTTTTGCAGATAACTGAACTCTTGGAAATTTAAAATGTATACGTACAGTCCACAACAACGCATTAAAATTATCGATTTTTATTATTCTTCACAACGATCAATTGTTCTGACGCAGCGAAATTATCGCCGTTTTTTTAACGTAAAATCAGCGCCCACATCTTCCATGATTACAAGTTTAGTTCGCCGTTTAGAGGAACTGGGTTCACTTGCCGACCGTCCAGGAAGAGGTGCTCATCGAAATATTCGTACTGAAGACAACATGGAAGCTGTGCAGCAGAGTGTTGCAAATGATCCATCTGTCTCAACTCGTCGCCGTTCCGGCCAATTGGTTATACCCAGAACAACATTACAGAGAATTTGAAAGTTGCATCTTAAGATGTATCCATACAAAGTTCAAATTGTGCAACAGCTTCTACCGAAGACCCCCGACTACAATACGCTATTCGCTTTACACAATTAGTCAAATGATTTTTAAAATTATCTTTTGATGATGGATGAAGCGCATTTCCATTTAAGTGGTTATGAGAATAAACAAAACTGTAGGTTGTGGGACACCGAAAATCGAAGGGCAATACATCAGCATCGGTCGCACGGAATCAGATGTACTGTTTGGTGCGGTGTTATGGCCACAAAAATCATCGGCCCATATTTCTTTGAGAATGAGGATGAAACGCCAGAAACGGTCTCCGGGGCTTCTTACAGAACAATGATCGACAACTTTTTGCGGGCAATGGTGGAGCAACATTTGAATTTGTGGTTTCAACAAGATGGAGCCACTGCGCGCATACTGCTAGGCAAACTATGGACATGCTGCGTGAAATTTTTGGTGAACGCATAATTTCAAAAAATTCAGATTTCCCTTGGCCTCATCGTATCACCACATTTAACTGCGCCCGATTTTTTTTATGGGGTTGTTTAAAAGACAAAGCGCCTGCAACCAGAAATATTACGGCGTGTAATGTAAAATGCGCTAAAAAGAGCCAATGCCTGTATCGAGCAAAATGGTGGTCATTTGCCTGATGTAATATTTCACACAGAGTCACGTTAAATTTCAATAAAATGTATTTAACATATAAAAATAAATCATTTAAAAAAACCGTTATTACAAGAGTTATACGTGTTTAGCATCACTAGGTCTCATTTGGGCCTCCTTGTCCATGAGTTAGTAGAGAACAAGATGAGCGATCTACAAATTCGAGGACCGGTGAGAATTACCTCTGAGCACGCCAGCATGATAAAGACCCCGAAGTTTGATGGTAGCGCACCTTTTAATGTTGCCCAAGAACAAACTCGACTGGTCTAAATTATGTTCATTTAGAGACTAAAAAATCTTTATTTATCTTTGTTACAAACTTAACTATGTAATAAATATTATCATATGATTATTTTACAGTTAGATTCATTTATATTGAGAGTTAAAGAAAATAAGATATAATTTATTTATTAGCAACAAACAAATATTTTTCAGAAACAAATGTCTTCAAGATCCAGTTCCAAACGGTGGGTACCAAAAATAAATGGGACAACGAAGAAAAAGCGATAGGACTAATTCTGGCTTTAAAGGGAACAGCAGCAGCAATCCTCGAAAGCTTACCAGCTGACTGCAGAAATAGCTACGACGACATGGCGACCTTGCAACGTAAGTATGGTGGCGAACATAAGCGAGAATACGGGACAGAGTCCAGAAGCCGAATGAAACGCTGCAAGATTTCGTGATGGAAATTGAGCGCTTGGTGAAGCTGACTTACCCAGGCGAGAACCATTCATTCCTGGGCCAGTTCAAGATAGAAACATTTGTAAATGGATACGGGATCCAGATATTAAATAAGCAGTTTGCGTAAGACAGAAGTTGGCCGGAAACCATTTCGCACGCGCTGGCCCAGGAAACCGCAAAAGTCATATTGAAGCCACAAGTCTACAAGGTGCGGCGCCTTGAGGCTAATACGCCAAATTGCGAAGACAAAAGGAGCGAGATAGAAGAAATGATCAAGCAAATACTAGAGGAGGAAAGAGGTAAGTCTCGCCAAATGCTTTAACTGTGGTAAGGTCGGCCACTTCCAGCGCAATTGCAGATCAAAGAAAATATCAAGATCTGCTTCGTCACCGAGGGACAGCAAACAGGGAACAACACTAAATCGCATGCGTCACCGTTAAACTAGATCGAGCTAGCGCTGAGGGGCTAGAGCTAGCTCCTACAACCGATGGCTCCACAATCTCCATTTTCATCAAAAGGAGCAGTGGAGCCGCTAAAAAATATACGACTACTGCACTGCTACTGAGGATTCAGCTACCGTCTATGGAAGAGCCAGGGCAAGACTGACTATGGCAAACATCAGCGCTGATCATGTATTTGTTGTTGCCGACATATTGGATGAAGTTATTATTTGTGCACACCTCATGATAGCCCACGGGATGGATCTGCACATGGGTCATCAAATAATGGTATGGCGCAATGTCGAGATACCCCTGGATGGATGTTGGATATGAGCGTAGGACCACAGTACGGAAGCTGTGTGTTGTTAAACGCCAGAAATTATCTCAGGCATGAACTATATAATGGGCTCGTGCGGAGGAAGATTGTGTAGATAACCGATTGTGGGTTGTGGAACCAAAAGAACTAAAAGGCGAAATCATAACAGCTAGAGCCCTTGTGAAAACCTGTGACGATAGTAGACGAGTTCCTGTAAGAGTACTTAATCTGTCCAACGGCGAAAAGACCATTGACAGAAATGTTGAAATCGGTCAATGTGAGCCGACAGGAGCCATAATTAATTGCGTGGCGAATTCAGTATGCACCAAAACAACAGCCAAAGAACGAGATTTACTGGCAGAACAGGTGCAAAATGGGTAGCAGGCTTGACATATCCTGACAGCAACAGTTGCTAAGAAAACATGCCTCTGTCTTCGCCCTGAATAATAAAAACCAAGGTAGAACCGCAATTGTGAAACACGAAATCAACACCGGTGAAACGAGGCCTATAAAACAAGCATCCAGGAGTGTTCTCCTAGCAAAGCGAAACGAGGCCAAAGAACTTGTCAGCAAGATGGAGCGGAATTGAGTCATTGAGCCATCTTCCACTACGTGGAGCTCGTCAATAGTTTTAGTGAAGAAGAAAGATGGCAGCACCAGGTTCTGCGTTAACTACAGGAAACTTAATGACGTCACAAAGAAAGACAGTTATCGCTGCCCAGAATTAACGATACTGTTAATCGCAGTCTCTGTCATTAAATGTTACGTACAAAGTTTTTCCCCTTTGGGACAGATATATATATGCAGGCTGAATGTTGTAAATTCAGCCTGTCATACTTGTTAGTAATGCCAAAATTTGCCCGCCATAATTGTCACCATGTCAAATATGCTGTTTCTTTACGGCATAAAGAATTAATCTTTTCTTATTTTCCTTGGTTTCATATTTCCTGCTGGGGTATTGAGAATTCTGAGCAAACAAAATAAAATTATTTATTTTGAAGTTTTTATTGTTTTTTCCGAACTACAAATATTATTAATTGTTAAGTAATTTCAATCTTTAGGCATGAGTTCGTTTTTTCTTTCTATTCAGAAAGAGAATTATTTATTTAATATGGACAACCTTTTTGAAAACAGTAAAAGTTTTAATTCCATTAGACATCTAGCTGAATGGAATGCATTTTCTATGCCGCCACGCACGTTGTAAAACTTCATTCTCAACCAATTAAAAGACTATAATATGAAAAAAAAATCAAAAATTGAGAAATTGCTCGTACTCGTATTCCATTTGTCTTAAATGTTGGTATAAATAGAAGTTGTTTAGACACACAATTTGTAGATAAGACACGAAGAATGTTGATAACGTGCGTGGCGGCATAGAAAATGCATTCCATTCAGCTAGATGTCTAATGGAATTAAAACTTTTACTGTTTTCAAAAAGGTTGTCCATATTAAATAAATAATTCTCTTTCTGAATAGAAAGAAAAAACGAACTCATGCCTAAAGATTGAAATTACTTAACAATTAATTATTTATTTTGTTTACTCCATGGGCTCAGCGAATGATTCATTTACATTTCCAACCAGATTTTCTTCATTGTTGAGACGAACATTTTGGTCCTATTCGAATCGGATTGGAAAGAAATAAGATTATCAGCTCTCTGAGAATTCATCATTGGATTACATATATACATACGTATAAAGAACTTCGATTCACAGTGACCGTACAGACGTACGTCATATCGAACGCATAACAAATACATATATATATTTTTTAAAGTATTCAATTGAACAGTGAACAGTTAGTAATAACAAAGAAATAAAGAACAAAAAATAACAACAATATAATATGTTGTGTGTAAAAAAAAACAACAAATAGTGCATGGTTAAACCGGTCTGAACAATTGATAGTTAGTGTATGAGCGCACCAAATATTAATAACAAATATAAAAGGTAATAACAACAATGCTTATTCTTCTTTTACTTACACAAATGCTAATAATGCAATGAACAATACAAATAATAAAAAAAAATATGACAGTGCTTTTTTAACCGCCAGGCCAATTGACCGAACGCGTGCTTTATCCGGAAATATAAACTTATCTTCGCAAATAAAAACATCAGAAGAAATTACAATTCAACCAAAAAACAATTCAGGTACCATATCAAAAATAGTGCAACAAAACAACGATAATTTAAAAAATCCCGTAAAAAAAGTGCAAACAGGTATGGATCGTTATATAACCGTAACCAAAAGTAAGGCCAGTCCTAAGTCTTCGCAGCAAGAGCGCATTGCTAAACAATATAAAAGCTCCCACAGTACTGTAATGCCGGTAAGCGAAAACAGATTCTCTGTACTTGCTACAGCGGATGATGAAGCTGAACCCGCTGTCAGGGAACAAAAACCTCCCCCGATTTACTTGCGCGAACAAACATCTAACGAAATTGTTAACATGTAGTCTCAGCTTGTAGGTAAGGAAAGCTTTTATGTAGCTTCTATATGAAGAGGTTAAATTCAAGAAACAAAGATCCAAGCCCACACTGAGAAGAATTACCGCCTAATCGCAAGTCGCCTCGATGCAGATAATAAGAGCTATTATACGTATCAACTCAAAAGTGCTAAAGGTTTGATTGTCATCGTAAAGGGCATTGACAGTTCTGTTTCAACTGATGAAGTAAAAAGTGCCATAGAGGTGGAAGGTTATGTCGTAAGGTCAGTGCACAATATTCTAAATAAGAACAAAGTTCCCCAACCTATGCATCGTGTTGAAATCATATTTAACGCATCGCAGCTTAAATCAAAAAACTCGGTTCATCCAATATATAATTTGCGCTACCTTTTGAACAGAAGAATAACGGTGGAAGAGCTTCTAAAACGTAGCGGTCCCCGTCAGTGTACCAATTGCCAGGAATTCGGACACACGAACACCTACTGCAAGCTACCATCCGTATGCGTTGTTTGCGGTGATGCGCACCGGACTTTGGAATGCACTTCTTTCAAAACAGACCCCAAGGTCAAAAAAATGCAGCAACTGTGGTTGCAAAGTATTTCAATATGTAAAAAGTAATGCGAAAGTCGTACGTCAACCTGAATATGAGCAATATAGAGCTTCCCAATTTCCTCGGCTTCATGCTGGTTCTATTGCTAGTACACAAGCTACACAGCCACACACTAAGCCAAACTATTCATATGCCCAAACATTAAGAAATGATTTACCTAATGCGAATGCCAAAAGTTCTAATGCGCATAAACATTCATATGCCCACGTCCTCAAAGAGAGTGCACAGACACCCCTCACTACCAATTCGAGCTCAATCGATAATTTAATACAAACAATGAATAATTTCATGTCAACTATTCAGGGTATGTTTCAGGAAATGATGCGAACCCAAAACATGCTTCTGCAAGTTCTGCTTAGCAAAAAATTAACCAGTTAAAAATATGCTTCTGGAATGCTAACGGGCTCTCCCAACATAAATATGAAGTAGAACACTTCCTGCTAGCACATGATATAGACATACTATTAGTTTCTTAAACACACTTAACTATAAAAAACTGCTTTAGAATTGATGGATTTTTTTTATATATGACACCAAACACCCAAGCGAAAGGGCATGTGGTGGGACTGCCATTATAGTCCGAAAAAACGTAAGGCATTTTTCATTGCCTGAATTCAGGGAGTACTTTTTGCAAGCCACGACTATAAATCTTACAGATTTTAAAATTGTAGTCTCATCAGTGTATTGCCCGCCTAGGCATAAAATCGAACACCATGAATTTGGCAGGTTCTTTGCTACGCTAGGAAAAAAATTTATTGCCGCTGGTGATTACAATGCAAAGCACACATATTGGGGATCCAGACTCCTTAGTCCTAGAGGTAGGCAGTTGTATTATACAGTTCAAGCAAACAAGCTGGACGTCGTATCTGCCCGTAAATCCACCTATTGGCCCACAGACTTTAATAAGTAGCCAGACCTTATTGATTTTGCTATAATAAAAAACATCAAACGCGAACAACTGTCAGTTCATTATATGACCTATCTGCTGGTCATTCACCTACAATTGTTATTTTACACGACAGTTTTGTCACTGCACCTAAAACCCTTAGTTTCTACCCGAACAGAAACACGAATTGGTTAAAATATAAAATGTATGTGAGCTCTCACTTATCTTTGAACATCCCACTGAGAAATCCAGCTGATATTCAAGCAGCTGTAGATCATTTTACAGACGTCGTGACTGCCGGAGCCATAGCTGCAACGCCAACAAAACCATCAGCTAAAATAATATCGCACCAGGCAACAGCAGATATTCAGATGCTCGTCATTGAGAAAAGAAGACTAAGAAGATTATGGCAAAATAGTCGTTCTCCACACATAAAAATGCAAATGAACTTATGCCAAAAAAAAACTTACGCAGTAAACTGAGACAGAAACACGAATTCGCTATCGACAACTTTTTAAAAAACTTGGATCCAATGAAAAACAATGATTATAGCCTGTGGAAAGCTGTAAAGCACCTACAATGTCCTATTGCTTATGAATCCCCACTAAGTCTTGAAGACCGTACTTGGGCTAAAAACTCAAGTGAAAAGGCAAATGCATTCGCAAATCACTTAGAGAAGGTTTTTGCACCACATGATATAAGTAATTCCACTATTCCAATTATTAGTGACACCGTGAATGATCCTATGAAATTTCGGTTGTCTTCTTTAAAATCTACAATTAAAAATACAGATATGAAGAAATCACCTGGACCTGATCGTAT
Source organism: Phania funesta (assembly GCA_963932375.1). NCBI lineage: Eukaryota > Metazoa > Arthropoda > Insecta > Diptera > Tachinidae > Phania > Phania funesta. The sequence continues at coordinate 74,198,462 of OZ010652.1, read as the reverse complement.
AACAGGATCAATGATAAGAAACTTACCTAATTCAGCTGTAAGAATTTTACTTTATATATTGAATGCCATGTTGCGCGTCGGCTTCTTCCCATGCTCTTGGAAGATGTCTGAAATTGCTATGATCCCGAAACCAGGAAAGGACTCAAGCCAGATTACATCCTACAGGCCTATTAGCCTACTGTCAGTTTTGTCAAAGATATTTGAAAAATTATTCGTCTCGAGTGTAACTCCTTTTCTAAATGAACAAAACGTTATCCCAGATCATCAGTTTGGTTTTCGAGCAAGGCATAGTACGATTGAACAAGTCCATAGAATCGTTACCATTATGAGATCGGCTTTTGAAAGAAAGCAATACTGTTCAGCTTTATTTATATACATTTCCCAAGCATTTGATAAAGTCTGCCATGATGGGCTACTTACTAAATTAGTTCGGGTTCTACCTGAAAACACCCACAAGCTTATAAAAAGCTATTTGTCCGATAGAACTTTTAAAGTAAGCTCAAAGGACCAGCTTTCAAGATGTGGGAAAATCAGTGCAGGAGTACCTCAAGGTAGTGCGCTAGGGCCGCTATTATACATCATCTATACAGCGGATATGCCGACAAGCCCACATACATATACATCAACCTTCGCAGACGACACTGCAATTATAAGTGTCAGTAATAATCCAAAGGATGCATCTGAAAAGCTACAGACCCATATTCATAAGCTAGAAGACTGGCTAAAACAGTGGAGAATAAAGGTAAATCCATCAAAATGTGCTCATGTAACGTTTTCCCTTAGAAGGCAAAATTGTCCACCAATCACAATAACTAATACCACGGTTCCAGCGGAAACGCACGTTAAATATTTAGGTATCCACCTAGATCGGCGCTTAACTTGGCCCCGTCACATTGAGGCAAAAATAACGTCCATAAAGCTTCGAACAAATCAACTGCATTGGCTAATATGTCCTAACTCAACTTTGGCTTTGGAGTATAAAGTCCTTTTATACAAATCCGTTATAAAGCCAATATGGTCATATGTTATTCAGCTGTGGGGTACTGCCTGTGCATCAAACATCCAGAAGTTACAGAGAAGACAGTCTAGGATTTTACGTCATATCGTCTGCGCCTCCTGGTACATAAGAAATGAAAACATACATAGGGATCTCAAAGTTCCCACTATCCACGAAGAAGTTAAAACATACACGTCCAAATACGTGAACAAACTAGTCGCACATCCCAACACTCTAGCACGCAATTTATTGCAATTTGATGGCCACTAGAGACTAAAAAGAACTGACACATTGAGCCTGGCGAGGCGGCTCTCTCTACACAATAGAAGATAGATTTTTAAGATTTGAACACAAAAAATTAGTTATTACATTGGTAATAAGTAGTAAATAATAATTTAGAAATAAGATTTGAATACTTATTGTGAATTTCTTTTAATAGAAAGATTCAATAAAATGAAATAAAGTATTAAAAAAAAAACATATTAAAGGGTACGTTTTAATTTTTGCTTGTAACTTAATTTAGTCTTGAAGTGCATTCCAATAAAAGTTCACAAGAACAATTTCTTTGTTAAGGCATGTAACAGTAAAAAATAGAAACAAGCAATTTTTGTGAAAAAAGTTATTAAAAGCGAAGAAAAAATTACAAAATACAAAAAAAGGGCCAACAACGAAACGACAAAAGCGGAAGAAAGAGTCTACGGGCCAGAAGTGGAGGATTTCATCCATCACTACCGGATCGCTGTAAATGTAAGCATCATTATCATAAAAATTTATTTATCCTAAAACCCACGCATAAAACGACATAAATTTATCAACCTCGTAAGAACCATTTTTCCCCTTCCCTCTTAATTTCAAATTTTGTATTAACAAATATACATAGTAATCCATGGTAAAATTTACCCTTTTAAGTCTTTTGTTTATTTTCTGGATTAAAATTGTAATTTATACTGTTAAGAAATGTTAACATTTAACATTATTAATTATAACAATTCTCTTGAAATTTTTACATTAAATTACTCTTAACCTTGAACTTTTGTTAACAGTTGCTTCCTACTTCTCTTCATTCGTTTAACAAAATTTTCTAGGATCATCTTCTCATAAGCTCTTTGTTTATACTCATTAATTCCACATAAATTTGTTAAGGGTTGCCTATGGTGTCCATTACCATAAAATTTTAAAATTGATTTAAAAATTCAAAATTACCCAAACCATATTTTTCGTAGCTTGTCGCCATACATTTAAAAATATTTTCTTCTTGCTGCCAACAAACCTATTTGGACTAATGTTTAAATTAATAAATAATAGTTTCACACTTATAAATATACTTAGGCTTATTACTTAATTATGGTTAAATACAACTAAATACGTCTCTTTTCATGTGAAATAATATAAATACCAGTATAAACTAATTTTTTTCCATTTTTTCACCTGAATGGTTAATTGTTCAATACTTAGCACTAATTTGAAAATTGCACGGGGCTCACTTTTCCATTTAATTTTGGAATAATGGAAGCATAGAGAGGAAAAATTGATTTTGTAGGCAAAATACAATAGGTTTGTTCGCGTTTCACATTTATTTTCTATAATTTGAATGGGAAATAAATTAAATATTCATAGTTTTGAGTTTATCGTTCATTAGTTTACATAAACTTTTTGCAAGACATATTTGCATAAGTTTGTACTATTTTTTTTGCAATGCGAGTACAAGAACGAACCTAATATTCCAACTGTCGTATGGAATATTATTTTGAATTCCAATAAACAAAAGGGTAAATGACCTTTTGAAAATATTTCATGATTCACAGGTGATCATTATTCCAGAATTATTTCTTGCATTCAGCAACCTAAATGACTTCATTTTCAATAAACGAAAATTTGGACCAGCAATAGTTTGATGTCCTCGTTTGATCCATTTGATACATTTTCTGGTGATATTAACTAATAAATTAATATTGTTAAAAAAATTAATTTTTTTTTATAAAAATTTTTTTTTAATTCGTCTATTGCCTATTGGTCTCTTTGGTCAAAGTCTTCCATTTACGAGAAAAGTTCGTGTACTTTTCCTCACTTGAGTTCTACCTTTCTGAGCAACTTAATCCTGTAAAATGTCATTGGATCAGTTCATACGCCTAGCTGATAGTATTGTACAGTTCGAGGCTGACCTAAATGACAACCGGTATCCGGTAACTTCAGGGCATGCGATCGAAGTGCATCGGTATGAAATAAAGTCAAACTGGAATGATGGAATGATACTAAGGCAGCTTACGACAAATTTCTAAAAGAAGCTGAGAAGGAAGCTAAAGATGATGAAGATTCACTGGATATGGAATCAGTAAAATTAAAGTATAAGAGCACATACATAACGTATTGTAAGTGCTTGACAAAATTGTTTGAAATGGTTGATTCCCTAAAGCAACAGTCTGTTTCTAATCCAGAGTTTGTAGCACGTCTGGACGATAACTCTCCGCGTTTAGTCGCTTCGAAAGATAAGGCTTTCAATAATTCTGCTTCTAGTGGATCCAACAGCCTTCATTTGCCTCCCAAAGAGATCGAAATATTTAAGGGTGACTATGCTTCCTGACCCTCCTTCCGTGATATATTCACAGCAGTCATTCACAATTCCAAGGCTAGTAAAGTAGAAAAATTGCTCTACTTAACGCAAAAAACTAAAGGTGAAGCTAGAGACATCGTCCAAAAAAGTCCTCTCACCAATCAGGGTTTCGATATAGCTTGGAAGAATTTACGTTCCCGGTATGAAAACCGTAGATCCCTAGTTAACGGTCAGTTAAAGATCCTTTTGAATCTTCACACTATATATTCCGAATCGGGCATGGCATTAAAACAATTACAAAGAGACATAAATTCATGCATTTCCATGCTGACGATCTATAATATTGATGTAGCAAGTTGGGATCCAATCTTTGTGTATATTTGCACGAATAGACTCCCAGAAAATACCCTAACCTTATGGGAACAGGAGGTGAAAGATAAGACGGCTTGTTCAAAATGCTCCGATCTGGACGAATTCATTACTAATCGTTCGTCGGTGTCGGTGTTGGTGTCTGAAATTCGAGGATCTAGCAATTTTAAGTCTTATGATTCTAAAGCTAAAAATAGCCCCAATCAGAATTCCAACAAAAAGTTGCATAGTTTCCAGGAAAATGTAACTGGTCCTAAGTGTCAGCTATGTCCCAAAGAAAACCATCCTATTAGCATGTGCCCTAAATTCCTAAAGATCGATTTAATGAAATAAAAAAGGAAGGTTTATGTTTAAATTGTTTTTCAAAGACCCACACGGTGAGAAATTGTACTAGTAAGAATAGTTGCAGTAGGTGCCAAAAGGGACACAATACTCTTTTGCACAAAGAAGTTGAGAAGTCGAGTCCAGCTTCTCATCTTAATCCCGATTCGGCTCCATATTCGCCTACAAATCTTGGAAGCATACAGCCCACTAGTTCCACAGGATCTGGCAGAGTTCAAGCTTGTTTTGCCACGAATTCGAAAGGTGTTTTATTAGGAACTGCCTGGGTAAATATTTGCCATCTAGGAATGAAATATCAGGCACGCGCCTTGATATACTCGGGTTCAGAGGGGACCTTTATTTCGGAATTGAATAATACAGTCTCAGCTAATGTACAGCGTCAGTGCTCATTTGTATTGGGCTCACTCTCAAACAAAAATATAGAGATTCCAGTTGAGGCCCTAGTTGACCATCAACTCTCTAATAATCTTCCTGCCCAGATTGGCGGTGATATTTTCCCTTCAATTGTTCGTACAGGCATAATCCATGTCTGCGAATCCCTAATAGCGCAAGAAACCATTTTCGGTTGGATTCTCACAGGTCCGCTTTCACAGAATTCTAATACCAATCCAACAATTGTCTCACATTTCTGTGAGATCTCGTTAGATTAGCAGATCTCACGATTTTGGGAGGTGGAGGATCTTCCCAGGAAGAACTTTATATCTAGCTCAGACAAGTCATGTGAGGCCTTGTACATACAGACTACAAAGCGGGATTCGGAGGGAAGATATATAAGGGGAACTCACTCTTGGTTGCAAACGACCCTTGCACACCTTGTAAATGTAGCCAGTCTAGCAAAAACGCTACATTTTGCAAGACCATAACAACAAAATGTATGAAACTAAGATTTGCTACACTTGAGCAAATATGCTATGGCAAAAATCGTTGCAGATTAGTAATTTGCAATGCTAAAATAACTGTTTATTTCATTTTATTATTAAATCCAAACAACTAGACACCTGCGTTTACAAAGTTTCACGGCGGTAGAACCGTCTCAACAATTGCCTGTGAAGAATTAAAATATCAAACAAAACTCCATTATTTGATAAAAGTTTTTAGGAAGTTTATGCACACACTAAATACTTTTTTTTTTTCATTTCCTGTACAACAAGACAGAGTTTTATATTTATAGTACAGGAAAGCATTACGTTACAAAAAAAAAAAAAATATTATTAACAAAAAAATAAATTTATTGAAAACATAATAAAATTAGTACAATTGACGTAAAAAAATTTATGACAAATTATGCGAAAAAATTTAACAAAAATGATTTGAAACTATTAGCATTGCTGTTTAGTTGTTGACTGTGTGGAAGATTATTCCAAAGACGAGCGGCATGTACATAAAATTGCCATTCAGAAACTAGGCATTGATGGCGAGGTATTACAATATTTCGGTTCCGTGGTGATTGGAAAAAGCGTAGTTTATCAAATAAATAATTTGGGGATTTGGTGTTTATTATTTTATGTAAGAATATTAGAGTACGAATTTTTAGCAAGCTTTCAAACGATATTCCGTACAGATTATTGGACACTGGAGAGACGTGATCAAACCTTCTCAGTCCATACACATATCTTACAATATTATTAAACAAAATATTTAGCTTCTTTTTACTAGCTGAATCACAATTTGCAAACAATTCGCACCCATACATTAAACTGGGAATCAGATACGTCTTGGCAAGTAAAGTTCTTATACTTAATGGTGTGAAGTATTGTGTTGACCAGAGAGATCGCAACTTTATATAGATTTGACCAACCAGAGAGTTTATATGATCGGTCCATGTCAAGTTGCTATTAAAAATTATACCAAGGTTTTTCGCTGCCTTGACAATTTCGATTTTCTCGCCATTTATGACAATATTTTTGGAAATGGAGGGACTTAAGGTTTTTTTACATATTACTATGCACTTCGATTTACGTGGGTTTAAACAAAGTCCGTTCGCACTGGCCCATAGGTGGATTCTGTTCAACTCTTCATTTAGAGACGTTATGCCTGAAGATATATTTTGAATTGAGCAACCTAAAGTAAGTTGCACGTCGTCTGCATATAAATTGATTTTGCATTTGGAGAGCTGCCTTGGCAAGTTATTTGCATATAGCGAAAATAGGAGTGGTCCTAAAATAGAACCTTGTGGAACACCCCTAACAAGTGATAAACTATCCGACCATACATCATTTACGTATACTGATTGCCTGCGATTCGAGAGGTATGAAGATATAAGCCTGGTTGATGTGCTGTCAAACCTAAAGAAGTGCTTTAGTTTTCTAACCAGTATATCATGGTCTACCGTGTCGAAAGCCTTAGAATGATCTAGAAGCACTAAAAAATTGATTTCCCCATTTTCCAATCCTTGACGTATATTTTCACTTACTTCTACGAGTGCCGTAACGCAGCTATGATTCTGACGAAAACCAGACTGCGTATTGGAAAGCATATTATTAATAGTTATATATCTCATCATCTGTTTGTACAATAGTTTTTCTAGAACTTTGGACAGAAAACACAATATAGCTTTTGGTCTGTATTCTCCATTCGATTTAGGTAATGGCAAAATTTTTGCATGTTTCCAATTTAACGGGTACACACATGACGTTATAATAGTATTGAAAGGATGAGTAACATACGGAAGAATCAAATGCATAAGTAATCTTCAAAATTTTGGGTGTATATTATCAATTCCGACTACATTTGATTTTATAGATAAGCATGTTGAATTAACATCATATTGCGTAACACAGGAAAATTTAAAATGACCACCGACCATCCCTAAACTTAAATTCGTCTACTTTATTATTTATGCTTTGGGCATTTGCGTAAACATTTTTGAGGCGGCGTTAGCGTTTATATACTGACTGTGGCTTAGCTTATTGTATGCGGGAAAGTTACTTTATGCAACTCTGTAATAAATTTGCTAAACGCTTCAAAAAGACACTCACGCTTTGTGGCAGAAAATTATACTAAGTGTACAAAAATTGCAGATATGCAACGAAGAGTGATTTCCGATATAGTATCTTTGCCTTTCAAGGAGGAATTTGCAGAATCACTGAACATCGGTCACTCTAGGTCCAGTACAATGGCACAGTTTTTCCGCAACGAAGCTAGACTAGTACGTTCTCCAACCTTCAAACTTGAATATGACAGCGTAGCCCGAGAGTACAAAGAATTGGGCCATATGTTTTAAGTTAAGGTGCCTAGCATATCCGAAAATTCTAAGGTGTACTACCTAACTCATCATGCGGTAATCAAACCAGACAGTACAACCACGAAAGTTCGCGTAGTATTTAACGCATCCGCTCCTTCCTCCAACGGGCAAAGTTTAAATTCATTGCTCCACACTGGTCCAATTTTACAGAATGACCTTACTATTCTAATCCTTAATAATAAAGATGTACAGGCAGATATTACTAAACCCTGAGCACACTCCATACCAGCGAATTGTGCTTCGTAGTCATCCAAGTGATCCAATTTGCGATTACGAATTAAAGACAGTAACGTTTGGAGTCAACTGTGCGCCATATCTTGCTATTCGTACATTGCTACAATTAGCCGATGATGTACAAACTATCTACCCTACTGCAAGTTCCATACTTCGAAGTTCAATGTACGTAGATGATGTGCTGGCGGGATCTCATACCAAACACGAATCCATTGAAGCAAAAAACGAGCTAGTCAAAGCTCTAGATTCGGCCGGTTTTTTATTGAGAAAGTGGACATCGAATTCTAAAGATATTCTGTGGGATATTCCATCAGACCATCTACTTAATGAAGATTTCTTAGAATTTGACCATAGCAGTTCTACAAAAACCCTTGGCATCCGATGGAATGCAAGGTCAGATGAATTCTACTTTACTGCCAGTCCATTGTTCAAGCAAAAATCTTAATGCAGATAATATGGTTGGGACGTAGAACCCCAGGTACTCTAAATCAATGGAAAGCTTTTAAGTCCAACTATTTCATGATCAATACCATTCCTCGATGGATTGGTTATTGTCCGAATGCCGAAGCCCAATTCCACGGATTCTGTGATGAGTCCGAAATAGCATACGCAGCGGCAATATGTATACGAATAGCACATGGAACAGACATCTCATCGTACTTGATTTTACCCAAAACCAAAGTAGCTCCCATTAAAACCCTTTCTATTCCAAGATTGGAACTATGCGGAGCAGTTCTCCTAGCAGAAATGATGGAAAGTCTTGTTCCACGACTCGATGTCAAAAAACACGTAATATATTGCTGGACGGGTTCAACAATAGTGTTGTCTTGGCTGGCGAAACCACCGTGTAGCTGGTTACCTTTTGTTGCGAACAGAGTCTCGAAAATTACTCAAATTACCGATTATTCGCAATGGAACCATGTTATTTCAAATATGAATCTGGCAGATCTTGCCAGTCGGGGTGCATTTCCGAGTGAGTTACTGAATAATAATCTCTGGTGGTTGGGACCACCATGGCTTAGATATCCAACATCAGAATGGCCTAGTTTTCCTTTATCTGATATTCCAAGCACTGACCAGGAGATTAAACGCGTTAGAGTACATTTTTCATATTTTGCAGACTTCGAAGATTTGCTGGAACGATTTTCTTCTGTTCAGAGGGCACTACGTGTCATGGCCTATGCTTACAGGTTTTTCTATAAAACTAACCGTAGTTATTATTTGGACTTGAAGGAAGGTGACATACCACTTTCGACCTCCGAACTTAATTCTGTTCAAAATAAAATAATTTCTGTATGTCAGAAGGCATGGTATCGTAATGAATACAAAGCACTTCATGCTCGACATGCTATTTTTAAATCCAGCAGCATATTAAACATAAATCCATATTTGGACCCAAAGGAAATAATTCGGTTTTGTGGCCGATTACAATCTTCGCTCGGTCTTACTTATAATGAGAAACATCCTATTATTATTCCGTATAAATCCCAATATGCCAGGCTACTAGTGCAATTTGTTCACGTCGTAAGTTTACATGGAGGCAACCAATTAGTTCTATGCCTTCTAAGAACACAATACTGGATTCCGAAAGCAAAGAACCTAATAAAAACGACTATCAACAAATGTAAGATTTGCGTGATTTATAGGAAAAAAGTGTCAAACCCAAATAATGGCAGCTTTGCCTCAAGAAAGAATAGACATCACAAGTCCATTTGCACACACAGGCTTAGATTTCACTGGACCATTTGACGTCAAAAGCTATTCTGGACGTTGTTGCCGCATCTCTAAGGAATATGTATGCGTTTTCGTGTGTTTCTCAACTAAAGCGATACATTTGGAAGCCACTTCCGACTTATCTACACTGTCCTGGCAAAAGAGTTTATCCAAACTTCAAGACAATGCATCCAAGCTGACTACGCTCATCAAAATATTACGTGCCATTTCATTCCCGCAGGAGCTCCCCACATGGGTAGACTGTGGGAAGCTGGTGTAAAAAGCTTTAAAACGCATTTCCGTAAGATTGCTGGGAGACACAAATACACATTTCAAGAATTGTCGACTTTGTAATCCAAAGTCGAGTCTTGCTTAAATTGCAAGCCTATTTCCCCCATATCAACTGATCCTTCGGATCTCAACGCATTGACCCCTGGCCATTTTCTTATAGGGAGCCCAATATTAGCCCCTGTTGATCCTCATGTAAACGATTCTTGTATATCCTTGGTCAATCGATGGCAACGTCTAAAAATAATCAATCACAACTTTTGTTGTAGATGGAAAAATGAATATTTAAAAGAAATGAGTAAGAAGTTAACCTCAAGGAAGGAGCACTGGTAGTGATCAAGGATGAAGCCCTCCCACCGAATTGTTGGCGGTTGGACCGAGTCACAAACGTTTATTTTGGCGCCGATAGTCGCATAAGAGTTGCGGATGTCTTAACTCAACGTGGCGAGATTACACGGGATATAGTTAAACTCATTTTGCTGCCACCGGAATCTTAAATCTCGGTTTCTTCTATTAACAGAACGTCTATCTTACCACTTTCTATATTACAACTTTATTTTCGAGCTCAACATGCCAAAACCAACCACCTCATCGAAAACCAAATCTGCTTCCAAAGGTTTTCTTAAAATGTACAACATTTTTCCCTGCCGACTGTGTAACCGCCCACATCCACTCCGCGCATGTCGAAAATTATTACCCATGAATATTTCCGATCGTATTTGTGCAGTGCGGGACAACAAATATTGCATGCACGCTATTTGTTAGACTCTGGATCTCCCTTAAGTCGGATTTCAAAGGAACTAATCAACAATTTGCATCTTACTGCGTATACTTTACGAGAAGAAACTGTCTGCCCGATGGTACTGAAATCGAGATTCGATTCCTCTTCAAAAATAGAAGGCACGTTTAGGGTAGACAACCGTATAACACTGCGCACTCCTACTCGCTCCTTTCCGGAGTCATACAAAGGGCATTTTAAGGATCTGTTGTTAGCAGATTCGCGTTTTTATGTATCGGCACGAATCGATATCGTGATAGGAGTCGATTTGTATCCAAAGATCATATGCCAAGGTGTTTTTTCAAGAACTGGTCCATGCACGCTATAAGTTTTAAGTAAACATGCACTTTCCATTCATCCATTACAAGCAAATAACAAAACGAATTCCTATAACTTTGTTTTAAAATGATGAATCTGAATTTTACTGCCTTATTTGTATTAGTACTATGAAATTGTTACTATAATTCTCTTATATTAAGTTAAACCAAATTATTATTGAATTTTATAGTTGTAATTAAATTTAGAATCAAAATGAATTGTAAATTTTTAAAGTTAATTCTAAATAGTCAAATCTATTTTGCATATTTGATTCTATTAGCAGCATATTTGACAAGATCAGGCAAATTTTTCATTGCATATCCTGTAAAGGGGGCAGCAATGGTAATGTCAGAAGATTGATCGCAGTCGCTGTCATTAGGTGTTACGTACAAAGTTTTTCCCCTTTGGGACAGATATATATATGCAGGCTGAATGCTGTAAATTCAGCCTGTCATACTTGTTACTAATGCCAAAATTTGCCCGCCATAATTATCACCATGTCAAATATGCTGTTTCTTTACGACATAAAGAATTAAACTTTCTCTTTTTCGTTTCGCAGGCGACTTGAAAGGTATCCAATAAATTCGTTTATCCAAAACTCTACTTAATTTGTTTCTTATTTTCCTTGGTTTCATATTTCCTGCTGGGGTTTTGCGAATTCTGAGCAAACAAAATAAAATTACTTATTTTTTTTACTCCATGGGCTCAGAGAATGATTCAGTTGCATTTCCAACCAGATTTTCTTCATTGTTGAGACGAACAGATACCTTAGACACGTTGGCCAGAACGAAATGGTTCTCTACATTGGACTTGCAGAGCGGCTATTGGCAGGTAGAGATATCCAATAAGGACAAGCAGAACACTGCCTTTAGCGCGACCGATGGTCTATGGCAGTTCAAGGTGATGCCATTTGGGCTCTGCAATGCTCCAGTTACTTTTGAGAGTGTAATGGAACGTGTGCTTAAAGGTCTCAATTGGAAGACGTGTTTGGTATATCAAAAAACTAAGCTTTAAGAAATGTGCGTGGTTTCAAAAGGAGGTTAAATATTTGGGGCATCGTGTAAAATCAGAGGGTATATCCAGTGATGAAGACAAAATACTAGCAGTAAAGAACAGGCCTCACCTACGGAATCTTAATGAGCTTCGTAGTTTCCTGGGGCTTTGTACATACTAGGGGAGATTTATGCCGAACTTTGCTGAAGTGGCTGATAGTTTTCATAAGTTGACCAGAAAGTCGCGACCATACTACTGGAGTGAGGCAGCGAAAGAAGCGTTCCAAAGGCTTAAGGTACTTTTGTATATAGCACCAGTTCTCGCCTATCCAACCGCTGGGCAAAACTTTATATTAGATACGGAAGCGAGCGGCCAGGGAATAGGAAGGGTGCTTTCCCAGATGGTTGATGGGATGGAAAACGTCATTGGCTACTACAGCAGAGTATTGTCCAAGCCCAAACGAAATTACTGTGTTACACGACGGGAGCTTTTGGCAACATTATCACAACTACTTATATGGCCAACACTTCATCTTAAGGACAGACCACTCGGCATTACGTTGGCTGCTGCAATTTAAGAACCCCGAAGGGCAGCTCGCACGCTGGATTGAACGTCTGCAAAGCGATAACTTTAGTATTGAGCATAGAATAGGCGGATAGCATAATAATGCTGATGCCATTTCAAGACAGCCATGCAACGTCGGTTACAAGCACTACACGAAAGCCGAGAAAAAGGCATGTTTCATTGACGTGCGGCTGACCCATATTAGCTCAGGGGAAGAGTGGTCTAAGGAACAGAATGACGACCCCATTTTGGCAAAAATTATGTTGGCTAAGCAGGATAAAAAAAGACCGAGACTTGTAATGAATTATCGGCAGGAAGCCCATTAGCAAAAGCGTATTGGGCCCAGTGGAATACCCTAAAATTAATAGATGGCTGCATATAGCGATCCTGGGAAAGTGCAGATGGCAAATTTACAACGGAATCAATTGTCGTGCCCGCTTCCAAGATAAATGAGGTAATGAAGCAGTTCCATAACGGTCCTAGTGGTAGCCACCAGGGCATTACAAAAACTTTGGAAAAGATAAAACAGCGATTTTACTGGGTGTGATGCAGCAGTCTGTAGCCGATTGGATAGCTAATTGCTAACAGTGTATTGCGGCCAAGGGTCCAACAAGAAAAAGTCGTGACAAGCTTCAGAAATACAACGAGGTGCCCTTTTTGAGCGGATAGCTATCGATGTAGCAGGTCCATTCCCTGTCAGCGACGCTGGTAACCGAGAATCCAAAACGGTTGTAGACGCGTTTGTAAACAATTGGGTGAGTATTGGTGGTCCAATAGAATTGCATTCTGACCATGGGCGAAATTTTGATTCCGCCATATTCAAAGAAATGTGCGACTTACATGGCATCAAAAAGACAAGAACAACACCGCTACATACCGGTCAGCAGTTAACGATTCCACCTCACGTAGTCCATCGAAAATCCTGTTTGGAACGGAACTAAAACTGCCAGCGGATTTAGAATTTGGTGTTAAACCTAAACCTGTGTGCGAAGATTGGCACAATAAGACCTTCACGAGCTTCATGAATTTGTCCGTAACCGCATTAAAATGTCCAGTCCTAAATGTCCTAAATTGCAAACTCACTGGGAGGGACCATACAAGGTGATTAGGAGACTAAATGACGTGGTTTACAGGATACAGAAGTGCCATAACCCGAGGTCCAAAATGAAGGTGATTCACCTTGAACGACTAGTCAAATATGGAAAACGTGATGTTGAGCCTGTTCGAGACGGAAAGGCTTAAGTGGACGGCAGTGCTACGAAGTAATAATCGAAGATGTTTTAATTAAATCATAAAAAAATAATTATCAGCAAGAAATTGGTGTGAAACTACCTATTGTGCAAATACGCAATGTTATAAATATAAAGCAAAAGCAATTAACTAGTGAAAATTCCCCGCACCGCTATTCAAAGTAGAAACAAGAACCACTTCTACAAAACGAAAAAGTAAACAATAGATACGCACACACACGAACACATATACAAGACTACTAAGCCAGCAAATAAAATAAATGATGCACAATTTCACATATGTTCGGGACATTCCAAGAAGTGGTCGAGATCTTTATATTAAGGCGCCGTCCACCGCAGAGAATAGAGTTGACTTTGAGATTTCATAGAGTGAATCTGTGTGTACACAAGAGTGTTAAGTTTACAGCGTTAAATAGTACTGAAGTGATTGCCGAATAAAGTTGCGTATTGATAAAATCATAAAGACTGTGTATTTTAATTCTTGCAATTAAACGAACCCTACAAATTAACGTAACAAAATAATTGAACGTGCTTATTTCCCCAGCTAGCAAATTAAAGTTATTGTTAGGGGTTAAGCTAGTCCTTATGCGCATTTCGCTGGTTGCTTAAGCCAACTCATCACGAAACCTGAACCAAATTTTAGAAAAACTAGAAATATCAGATCTTATGCTAGCAGTTTCATAAAAAAAACATAGAATTGTTTACGAAACCTATAAGTAATACAGAGTCTCCACTAAGACGAAACGATGTGGATAGGAATGGAAGTCCTGGAGCAGTTAAAAACTAAATAAAGAAAAATTTGACATATATGTGCACTAAGAAAAGATATATTAACATGTTTCGTGATACATCGAGTGTTTTTGAGTACTACCGATTTAGATTCATTACCGGTAATTCATGTCGACTTAAACGCGTTTAACCCTGCTACTATGTTAGAAAAAAATACACATGTTATGTTCGGGTCATATTTTGACCAGGCATTTTTTTATTGAGAAAATTCCAATTTGTACATTTCAAAAATGTTTTTAAGGCTTGTGATCAATATGTCGTCGTTAGAGTAATTGTGTGTCGGTGTGGCGAACAAACAGGTTTTTTTGCAAGTTATGCACTCAGTAAAGGCCTTTTTTCCTTTTTCGACGGGCAAAATTTGCACCTTTTCCGTGCACTAGCGCATTGTCGTTTTGGAGAAGACGAATTCGTAGATGGTAATACACAGTCTTCTTCTCGAATTCTTCGTACCAATGATGCAGGGGCTTCTGCGCGAGGAAGCCGACTACGCTTCTTGATATGTTCTTGATCTAAAACTTCACCGAGTTACTCTAAAAATAGGCCCCTTTCGTGCAGTTTATTTTTTTTGCCATTCAGGATATATTTCGGTCCATATTATAAAAGCGTTGAGAGCAGAAATATCTAATACATTAGAGAACAGGTCATCTGGCCAACGATTGGTTTTTATTTTGCACGAATATGTACGAATCATTTGGTCCAATGTGTCGACTCCGCCTTTTGTCGAGTTGTAGTATTCAATTATTTCCGGAATTTTTTTGGATGATCTTCCGAAATGTTGCTGTATTTTTAGGTACAGCCGCACGTCTGTATTTTTTAGGCACATACAAAACTAGTTTCTTTGTCATGAAAAAAAAAATTTACTTGAGTGTATTGGAATCTTACGCTATTTTTGTGTTGTTGCATGAACCGGCAAAAAACGTTTGTTTTTCCTCAATAGTAATTTTTTGCTTTAGCAGTTCTAATGCAAGATTATGACGACGGTATGAAGACACTAAGTCTAGAACAACCCGTTCGCCTTGGTTCCTTTCAGCATTGTCTCCCACTTTGGCCTGTAAGCAAAACGCGGTGTAAGAATTCACTGCTATCCACGCTTTCATGCCATATTTCCCAGGTTTACTTGGAATGTGTGCTTTGAAAGGACATCTACCTCGGAACGGAATAAGCTGTTCGTCAATCGTTATATTAGCACTTGGAACGTAAAGTTGCAAGTTTTGAGTCCATTGCTCATAAAAAGTGCGAATAAGAGCAAGTTTATCTCCTCTTTTTTCTGATCTTCTTCTTTGCATATCGTCAAATGCTAAGACACGAGAAATATTGCTACATCGCTCCAAACCGGAAGACTCCTAAAGAATAATATGTCCGTTATATATGTAATTATAATAGAAAAAATATATTGTAAATAAATACCAATAAGTATAAGAAGTCCCAGGTAAGCATCGAACTCAATAGCATCCTTGGAAATTGCTGTAGTGAATTATATCCCTTCATAGCTTCTGTAAGGCATACATCAAAAGTATCACAAATTCTCGAAATACGATGAATAGCATAAGAAGTCACTCCAGGTTTTGCTGCACGAATTAGATATTGCAAAGAGGGTATTGTTGTCCACTTTAGCATCGGATCATTATCAAAAAATTCTGTGCCATTAGTTACGGTCAATGAACTGAAGGCTTCTGCCACTGGGAATGGATTCTTCTGAAGATAAACATTTGTCCTCCTTAAGTAAAAAATTTGCATCACCATCATCACTTGCATCGTGTTCGAGGTCACTCAAGAATGCACCAATGTCATGCTCAGTCATTTGTCCACGCTGACATTATGGCCAAGTAAATGCAAAAAATAATTTTATCATATAAATACTAGTATGAATTTAGAAAAAAAAAATAAGATTATATACTTACAGTATGTCTAGATTCCATGTTTTATCAAAATCTATCGTCTATAAACTTAGCTTTATAATAGCAACTGATCACTATGACATTTAGCACAGAACTAGAAGTATTCGGCTTCGTTGTTATTGAATACAAAAATTATAACTGTAAACGCATTCCAGTTTATTCGCAACAGGGAGGGGTTTCAGACGATGAATCTGCACTAAGGGTTTTTGTTGACTTTCTTTCTACAACCGTGCGTTATTTTTTTGTGCGTTTTGTCCGTCATTCTTATTTTGTTTGTTTTGTTGTCATGTAAAACACCAAAGAGGTGAAATACAAATGCAAAAAACATATAATATAGATATATAATATTCTATATTTATTATTCGTTTTACAAAAATGATAGAGGGTCATAAAATGACCCGAACATGATATGTGTAAACATTTGCAATAAAAAATTGTCTAAGCCTAAAATGGTGATGAAACTAATTGTATTCAATATACTATTTCAAGAATTGATGCACTGAGTAGTAAGAACATTCAAATATATTCCACCAGTTAAAAATACGGTAATGTTAAATACGATTTGGGTCATCAAAAGACCCTAACATAGTAGCAGGGTTAAAACGGAAGAGTATTCAAAATTACGAAACGAGCGATGAGATTTTGAGAAAAGTTAAAAATATTCGGTTATTTCTGCTTAAAAAATTTTTCAGAAGTGAAAGTAAATTTAAATAAGAATGTTAGCGAATCTGCCATTAGAAGAATTCTCCATAAAAAGGATTATTTATTCATTTATTTACTTAAGTCTAAGAGGTAGAAACCCATACAGACTAAGGAAATGTGAATAGATAGTATAATACTTAAAAATAAGTTATTAAAATGTTTTAATATTTAATAAAACTGTAATACAATGTTAATTGAAATTTTATAATATAGTAGAACATTTTTAAAATACGTTTTTGATACATCAAATTCTAAACTAATCTTATTAGGCAATGCATTCAAGAAATTTAAGGATATAATCATTGGACTATTTAATACGTAATTTCTTTGATGCATAGCGGCATAAAATAATTTTCTATGGCGAAATGATGGCCTTGAAGGCAGGTAAAACTAAATGTTTTCCAAAAGTTGTGGTCAATCAATATTTCCATTGCTCAAGTCATTTATAAACAGCATTGACTGTAATTTAAGCCTTTTTCCAAAGAAGTCATGCCGAAACGTAAGCACTGAGGTATACACTGGCGAGCAAAACCGAGTACAAAATCAGCATTTTTAGGTTAAATGTGCTATAAATTAATAACTAAAAGACGACTTTTTTGTAATTTAAAATAATTATTTTTTATTCATTGTAGGATAAAAATATTTATATAGAATAGTAATAACACAACAAAATCAAGAAAATTCAATATAAAAACATAAGGCCACTCCAAGTACTCAGTTTTGCACGTTTTCGATATGAATAATAAAAGTGGGGAATCACATACTGAAAATAGTAAATAATGCGCAATACGCATGCGTTGGTGGTCTATTTTTGTTAATTCCTATCATTGTTAATTTTTATCAGTAATAGCTGCTTTATAGAGCAAAATAAAACCAAAATGAAAAAAATGAATATTGACGTCGAAAATACTATAGTATCTTTGACTAAAAATAGATATTCATCTAGAGTTATTGCAAAAAAAAAGTTAATTTGAGTCAACGTTCAGTGATTAAAGTTCAAAAAAAGCGAAATGCAGCTCCTAAAACGAATGTTGGAGGAAAAATCCACTTATACGTGAGTAGAGTTCTGGAAGGATGTAAATTTTACTGATGATTATAGTTTCATCAGACTGTAAAGGCAATATTTGAAGAAAAACGCCAAATGTGGAGCTGAAACGATGAATTTTAAGGCCTAAGGTAGAGCATTATCGAGGTTTAATTATGGTGATACATATTATCGCATCATGTTGGAAGAGGTATACATAAGAAAAATCTAGAGCATAGTGCCGGAAACATATAAAGTTAAAACATATTTAAACTATATGCTGATAATGATCCTAAGCTAATAATTTTATATGACCGCGCTACAACTGCTTGAAAATAAACACACCTACCGGATTTCAATTTGAGAACGACCTATTTGTGACACTTCTGATTTCAAGAATGCATTGGATTGGGTAAACATTCCTCCGAATTATAAGGCACAACTTGCAACTTCAACTCCCAAAAGATTGCAGTCAGCAGAAACCAACCGAAGATGTTCAAAAATTTAAATAAAAAAATTCTTAATGTGCAACTAGTTGCAGAAATTTGATTTATGTTATCAAATGAGTATTGTATATACACTGAACCAAATTTCATAGGTAATATAAAAAAAATAGTAAACCCTTAACAAAAAAAATTTTTTAAATCCAGGGATTTTCTTTTCAAACCCACATAAAATTTATTCATATAAAAAAACATTGTGTTGTTGACCGTGGTTGAGTACAGATGTACTTATAAATAAATAATATTAAAAATACATTACAAGAAGTGAAGAGACACAAGTGAACAGTTAGAAAAAAAAACAATATAGAATATACAACAACATATATATTGTGTGTTGTAAATAAAAAGCAAAAGTGCATGATTTAAAAACTCCAGTAATAGCCAGTTCATGAGACATACCAAACGTTCATGAAACAAATATAAAATGTAATTATACAGATGCTAATAATGCAATGAACAAACTAAATAATAAAGGTAAAAGTGCTTATTTAACCACCAGCCCGATTGACCGAACGCGGAAATATAAACATATCTTCTATTTCTAAATCAAATAAAATTAAGCAAATAAACAAGACGGTGCTACACCAAAATTAGTGCAACAAATCAACGCAACAAGTAATACAATAAAATCCGTACAAAGAGTGGAAACAGGTACGGATCTACAGGGCGATTAAATGAAGGAGAATGGATCGTATATTGATAAATGTTTTATTTAACGTCGTCTATTATATATGGAATACAATATCAGATAAATGCCCGCCTCTGTTAGTCTCACAAATGCGAGCCTTTTTTTATACTTTATTTTATTTTATTGAATCTTTCTACTAAAAGAAATTCACAATAAGTGTTTAAATCTTACTTCTAAATTATTATTTACTAGTTATTACCAGTGTAATAACTAATTTTTTGTATTCAAATCTTAAAAATCTATCTTCTATTGTGTAGGGAGAGCCGCCTCGCCAGGCTCAATGTGTCAGTTCTTTTTAGTCTCTGGTGGCCGGCAAATTGCAATAAATTGCGTGCTAGAGTGTTGGGGTGTGCGACTAGTTTGTTTACGTATTTGGACGTGTACGCTTTAACTTCTTCGTGGATAGTGGGAACTTTGAGATCCCTATGTATGTTTTCATTTCTTACGTAACAGGGGGCGCATACGATATGACGTAAAATCCTAGACTGTCTTCTCTGTAACTTCTGGATGTTTGATGCACAGGCAGTACCCCACAGCTGAATACCATATGACAATATTGGCTTTATAACGGATTTGTATAAAAGGACTTTATATTCCAAGGCCAAAGTTGAGTTAGGACTTATTAGCCAATGCAGTTGATTTGTTCGAAGCTTTATGGACGTTATTTTTGCCTCAATGTGACGGGACCAAGTTATGCGCCGATCTAGGTGGATACCTTAATATTTAACGTGCGTTTCCGCTGGAACCGTGGTATTAGTTATTGTCATTGGTGGACAATTTTGCCTTCTAAGGGAAAACTTTACAGGAGCACATTTCGATGGATTTACCTTTATTCTCCACTGTTTTAGCCAGTCTTCTAGCATATGAATATGGGACTGCAGTTTTTCAGATGCATCCTTTGGATCATTATTGACGCATATAATTGCAGTGTCGTCTGCAAAGGTTGATGTATATGTATGTGGGTAATAGCGGCCCTAGCACACTACCTTGAGGTACTCCTGCACTGATTTCCCCATTTCTTGAAAGCTGATCCTTTGACCTTACTTTAAAAGTTCTATCTGACAAATAGCTTTTTATAAGCTTGTGGGTGTTTTCAGGAAGAACCCGAGCTGGTTTAGTAAGTAGCCCATTATGGCAGGCTTTATCAAATGCTTGGGAAATGTCTATAAATAGAGCTGAACAGTATTGCTTTCTTTCAAAAGCCGATCTAATAATGGTAACGATTCTATGGACTTGTTCAATCGTACTATGCCTTGTTCGAAAAAAAAATTCATGATCTGGGATAACGTTTTGTTCATTTAGAAAAGGAGTTACACTCGAGACGAATAATTTTTCAAATATCTTTGACAAAACTGACAGTAGGCTAATAGGCCTGTAGGATGTAATCTGGCTTGAGTCCTTTCCTGGTTTCGGGATCATAGCAATTTCAGACATCTTCCAAGAGCATGGGAAGAAGCCGACGCGCAACATGGCATTCAATATATAAAGTAAAATTCTTACAGCTGAATTAGGTAAGTTTCTTATCATTGATCCTGTAATACGATCAGGTGCAGGTGATTTTCTCATATCTAGAGTTTTAATTGTATAATGATAGCCGAAATTTCGTAGGGCCATTCACAATATCGCTGATATTTGATTAGTGAAACTATTTATATAATGTTGAAACTTGTGAAAACTTTTTCTAAGTGATTTGCGAAGGCATTTACTTTTTCATCTGAGTTTTTAGCCCAAGTACGGTCTTCAAGACTTAGTGGGGATTCATAAGCAATAGGACATTGTAGGTGCTTTACAGCTTTCCACAGGCTATAATCATTGTTTTTCATTGGATCCAAGTTTTTTAAAAAGTTGTCGATAGCGAATTCGTGTTTCTGTCTCAATTTACTGCGTAAGTTTTTTTTGGCATAAGTTCATTTGCATTTTTATGTGTGGAGAACGACTATTTTGCCATAATCTTCTTAGTCTTCTTTTCTCAATGACGAGCATCTGAATATCTGCCGTTGCCTGGTACGTTATTATTTTTGCTGATGGCTTTGTTGGCGTTGCAGCTATGGCTGCGGCAGTCACGACGTCTGTAAAATGACCTACAGCTGCTTGAATATCAGCTGGATTTCTCAGTGGGATGTTCAAAGATAAGTGAGAGCTCACATACATTTTATATTTTAACCAATTCGTGTTTCTGTTCGGGTAGCGACAAAACTGTCGCGTAAAATAATATTGTAGGTGAATAATCAGAAGATAGGTCATAGGATGAACTAACTAACAGTTGGTCACGTTTGATGTTTTTTACTATAGCAAAATCAATAAGGTCTGGCAACTTATTAAAGTCTGTGGGCCAATAGGTGGGTTTCCCGGCAGATACGACGTCCAGCTTGTTCGCTTGAACTGTATAATACAACTGCCTACCTCTAGGGCTAAGGAGTCTGGATCCCCAATATGTGTGCTTTGCATTGTAATCACCAGCGGCAATAAATTTTTGTCCTAGCGTAGCAAAGAATCTGGCAAATTCATGGTGTTCAATTTAATGCCTAGGCGGGCAATACACTGATGAGACTACAATTTTAAAAACTGTAAGATTTATGGTCGTGGCTTGCAAAAAGTCTTCCCTGAATTCAGGCAATGGAAAATGCCTTACGTTTTTTCGGACTATAATGGCAGTCCCACCACATGCCCTTTCGCTTGGGTGCTTGGTGTCATATAAAATACCCATCAATTCTAAAGCAGTTTTTTATAGTAAAGTGTGTTTCAAAGACTAATAGTATGTCTATATCATGTGCTAGCATGAAGTGTTCTACTTCATATTTATGTTGGGAGACCCCGTTAGCGTTCCAGAAGTATATTTTTAACTGGTTCATTTTTTGCCAAGCAAAACTTGCAGAAGCATGTTTTGGGTTCGCATCATTTCCTGAAACATGCCCTGCATAGTTGTCATGAAATTATTCATTTTCTGTATTAAGTTCTCGATCGAGCTCGAATTGTTGGTGAGGGGTCTCTGAGCACCCTCTTTTAAGACGTGGGCATATGAATGTTTATGCGCATTAGAACTTTTGGCATTCGTATTAGGTAAATCATTTCTCAATGTTTGGGCATATGAAAAGTTTAGCTTAGTGTGTGGCTGTGTAGCTTATGTACTAGCAATAGAACCAGCATGAAGCCGAGGAAATTTGGAAGCTTTATATTGCTCATATTCAGGTTTACGAACGACTTTCGCATTATTTTTTACATATTGAAATACTTTTCAGCCCCTGTAATTTGCTGTATGGTTTTCACCACAGTTGCTGCATTTTTTGACCTTGGGGTCTATTTTGGAAGAAGTGCATTCCAAAGTCCGGTGCTCATCACCGCAAACAACGCATACAGATGGTAGCTTGCAGTAGGTTTTCGTGTGTCCGAATTCCTGGCAGTTGGTACACTGATGGGGACCGTTACGTTTTAGAGGCTCTTCCACCGTTATTCTTCTGTTTAAAAGGTAGCGCAAATTATGTATAGGATGAACCGAGTTTTTTGATTTAAGGTGCGATGCGTTAAACACGATTTCAACACGATCTATGGCACTTTTTATCTCCTCAGTGGAAACAGACCTGTCAATGCCTTTTATAAGGACAATAAAAAAAAAATAATAAATGATAAAAGTTAAGGTAGACTGTTGAATGCCGAGTAAGATCTTAAGCTAAACTAAAAACTAAATAAAAATTAAACATAATCCTCTGTTGGACCTGGATGAGCATAAAACTCTGGTAGACTGTATACATTAGAGATAAGAACACGAATTGGTTAAAATATAAAATGTATCTCAGAACATTGCTCTGAGAAATTCGCCTGATATTTTTTCAACTTTCTTCTTGTTTTATTAAATCTTTCTATTTAAAGAAATTTACAATATGTATTTCAAAATTTATCTCTATATTATTATTTATTAGGTATTACCAATGTAATGACTAGTTTATTGTATTCAAATCTTAATAATAAAAGACTATCTACTATTGCGAGAGCCGTCTCGCCAAGCTGAATGTGTCAGTTTTTTTCAGTATCTGGTGCCCATGAAATTGCAGTAAACCGCGCGCTAGAGTGTTAGGATGGACCACAAGTTTGCTTACGTATTTAGACGAGTATGTTTTTTCTACTTCCTGGACAGTGGGAACTTCTAGATCTCTGTGTATATTTTCATTTCTTATGTACCAAGGGACGCATACGATAAATTGTAAAATCCCCGATTGTCTTCTTTGTAACTTCTGAATACTAGATAATATTTAAGAAGCTGTGGATAATTTTACAGATGTCGTGACTGTAGCAGCTAGGGTCGCAACACAAACAAAACCACCAGTAAAACGAAATTCGTACTAGTCATCAGCTGATATACAGGTTCTTGTCATGGAAAAGAGAAGTCTTAGAAGCCAATGACTCTCGTCGTACTCTAGACATAAAGATGAAAATTACATTGTGTGAGAACTTTACGTAATAACTTGAGACAGAAAAACGATTCTGCTATTGAAAGATTTTTATAAAACTTGGATCCAACGATAAACACGGATTATAGCCTGTGGAAAGCTGTGAAGCACTTACAATATCCTGTTGCCTACGAGTCTCCACTAAGACTTGAAAATCGCACTTGGGCTAAAAACTCAGATGAAAAAGTAAATGCCTTCGCAAATCACTTAGAAAAAGTTTTCACAAGTTTCAACATTATATAAATAGTTTCACTAATCAAATATCAGCGATATTGTGAATGGCCCTACGAAATTTCGGCTATCATTATACAATTAAAACTCTAGATATGAGAAAATCACCTGCACCTGATCGTATTACAGGATTAATAATAAGCAATTTACCTAATTATGCTGCTAGAATTTTACTTTACATATTTAAGGCTATGTTGCGCATCGGCTTCTTCCCATGCTCTTGGAAGATGTCTGAAACTGTTGTGATCCCGAAACTAGGAAAGGACTCAAGCCAGAGTACGTCCTACAGGACCATTAGCTTAATCTTAGTTTTGTCAAATATATTTGACAAATTATTCGTCTCTAGTGTAACTCGTTATCTAAATGAACAAAACGTTATCACAGATAAACAGTTTGGTTTTCGAGCAAGGCATAATACGATTGAACAAGTCCATAGAATCGTTACCATTATTAGATCGGCTTCTGAAAGCAAGCAATACTGTTCAGCATTATTTATAGACATTCCCAAGAATTTCATGAAGTCTAGCATGATGGGCTACTCACTAAAATAACTCAGGTTCTTCTTGAAAACACCCACAAGTTTCTAAAGAGCTATTTCTCAGTTAGAACGTTTAAAATAAGGACAAAGGGTCAGGTTTTAAGAATTGGGAAAATCAGTGCAGGAGTACCTCAAAGTGTACTAGGGTCGCTTCATATATCATCTTTACAGCGGATATGCCGACATTTTATCGTATGTGCCCCCTGGAAACTAATTGTACACAAACTAATTGTACATCTCAACACTCTTGTACGCAATTATTGCAATTTGACGGGCATCTGAGATTAAAAAGAACTGGCCCATAGAGTCTGGCGAGGCGTCTCTCTCCACACAATAGTAAATTTGAATACAAAAAAATTCTTATTACACTGGTAATAACTAGTAAATGTTTTAGTATTAAGATTTTATATTTATTGTAAATTTCTTTTAGTAAAAAGAGTCAATAAATTAAAATTAAGTATAAAAAAATAACTTCAATAAAATTGCTATAATTCGCCTGTATGACGTAATCTGGCTTGAGTACTTTTCCTGCTTTAGGGATCCTAACTATTTCAGACACAACATGTCATTAAACATAAATAAGGAAATTCTAACAGATGAGACTGAAATTATAAAATCAATAAGATTGCCTATTCTCGATTGTGAAAGTCTTCGCTGGATTCTGGCATTGGAAAGTATATTATGTTTCTTCCCGCTATATCGACAGTGCTGGCACATACCCTTCCAATCGGATGTTTAGTATCGTATATAAAAAATCAATGGGTTCCATTTTGGGTGCAAAACAAATATTTTCAAAAATAAATTAAATTGGACCAAAAAATTATTAGCATTAATGAAAATACGTTTTCTGCTAATATTTTAGAGCCATCACAAGAATAATTACTTTTAAGTAATTGTTTGCTATTAGTATATGTACTGTTTTTTTTAACAATACTTGAAAAAACTTGTTTAAAAGTAAATACACATACTTACATGTATTTGTATATAAATCATTAAATTTCTGTGAAAAGGCAACATATTTTATTTTTTAACTTCGAAATATATGCTATAAAAATCAAGAGCAATAATATATGTGTCTGAAGGTTTAATTAATCTTGTAATTATTAGGAAATACTTTACATTTGTTTGTTTGGCAACTCTACTCATACTATATGTTCATACAAAAGGGGCATTTACAATAGTCTTTCCGCAAATTAAGGTTGTACATATTTGCTACATATCTTCCGACAGATCGTGAGCACATTTTTAGTAGTACATTGCACTGTTGCCAAGACGATGAAAAAATCTGCCAACCCTATTTGTTATTTTATTAATGTATGTACATATATAAAAATACCGTTTAACACCAATTTATTATTTTTAACAAAAACAGCGATTCTAATTTTTTTTACAAATATTAATATGGTGTATATGCCAAAAATATATATTTATATATATTTGCACCTGAAAAAATAAGCACAGTCGATTTGCCATCGTGTACTCTTAAAATAAGCAAAAGAAAAACTTCACCTCATAAGAAGAAACATAGCATATTTAACACTCCTTGGATTTGCTGCATCCTTTAATTGCCTTCTGCGTTTAATTAAGTTAGGTATTTTACGCTTTTTAATATAATTGTTATTTAGTATAAATGTTGTGGGCATTTGAATTTTGTATTGATTTACTTTAAGATATGTTTACTTGTTTATTGATTGTATTAACAGCAGGCTTTGACGTATAAATATTTTATTCCAACTTAATTTCGACTTTTACCGAATCGAGTGACTTGCAGAAAATCAAGTAGCTAATGATACCTTCTTAAAACTGAACTACGAATACATTTGACGAATACGTAAAAACAATTAGCGAGAAATAAAAAATAAAATAACAATTAAAATAAAGTGTGCAGTAAAAAAATTCAATAATAACTCAAAAGCGTGCATAATAAGTTTGTTCAACTTTTCATCGAATCCTCGCTTACGAAAGCAATGGAAACATTTTTATAGCCGCGTAGTAAAATTGCTATAAAGACGTCGTATACGTATTGAACATTTCAAGCTAGAGGATTTTGAAAACAACTTGCCATTTAAAATGGGTAAGTTGAGTTATTTACAAAATTTTTGCGAAGACTGCACATAGCTTTACCAAAAGAAGATTTTGAAACACGGTACGGTATATTGTGTGTTGCAAATAATACATGCATGCAAATAATACGGTGTATGCATTTTTAAAACCGTAAACTTGAAGTCTATTCAACCAACACAAAATACATACACAAAAAACATAGATAGATTTTATAGTGTTCTTTAAATTCAAACTCGGTATTTTCAATATATAAATATCCGTCCATTCTCTTGCAAGCTAAAAAACTTTTCCAATTCTGAACGGATCTACCATTCAATCTTTATATCCGATTTACAATTTGACAAATTCCCTACGTGATGAATGATTGTCATCACATTTTATAAAAAATGTTTAGTTTTTTTTATTGATAAAAAAACCCACTGTACATACCTGCTTCCTTGAATTATTGACAGTTAAATCAGACAATAACAAACAATCCTGTTTAGCCATTTGATTTTTAACAGCATAGAAAAGCTGTGCTGCTCTTTTATTAAGAACACGTTCTTCAAATTGTTCACTTGTTTCATTTTCCATTTGTTCGTCAACATTATTCTAAAAATATAGATAAGATGTTATAAAGAAAATCCTCTTATTTTTAACATAAAGGAATAAAAAGGTACATATGTACTGGGCATGATGACTTAAAATAATTTTCACTAATTACATATATGTATATATTTTTCAAATGAGCTGGAAAACCCGAATAGAAAATTCTTGCAACGACACAATTGTTATACGTAATCTTTATCGTATTAACTGAAACGTATATAGGTTGTATAAATGATAAATTTTATAATAACTTGGCTTGAAGTCTTTAAATAAATAAAAACATATATATATATATATATATATATATATATATATATATATATATATACATATATATATATATATATATTAAGATAATTGAAAGTATTATTTTATAAAAAAATATTTTTTTTTATGTTGAGTGTCTTAAGACAACTCAACGACTTCTTTATTGTTTCAAAGTAAAAACGATGTTTATGTGATATTTCTTATTTTCTACCCTAACTCTATACTTTGGAATTTAATGATCACGCCACTTATGCCTGCATGTGTTGCACTTTTGGTGTGAACTAAATTTTGGTATACGACACCTAGACATGGTGTCAGCACATTTAATGGGAATGAACAAATATTTTATATTTGTAATTTAAAGGTGTCATCACATTTGGTGGGAATGAACAAATATTTTATATTTGTAATTTAAACATATTTTTTGTTAACTCCTCCCGCCTTAAATACAATCGTCCCGATTGTTCAAAATACGTGAAGATTGTAAATGCTTGATTGTTTTTTTTTCAACCTTTGGTTCTTCGTCAGGCGTTTCAATTGTTTCGGGCGGGGCTTCTTTTCCTCTTTTTGGATGATAGAATCTTCTCCACATTTTAATACTTGCAATGGTTCCCATAACAGCAATTAACACAAGCGCCAGAACTATTGTCATAATATTGTTTTTGGTTTCTAATAGGCTTAGTCGTTTAATATTTTCAATGTTTATTTTCTGCAACCGTCCCAATGAGAGTACCTCCTCTATCTTACCGCTAATCCCCTTTGGTTGTAGAAATGCTGGAAGGGGTTTACTGCCGCTTATTTCAAGAGAGAAATATTCTTGTTCATCAATTTTTATTGTTGTATTGAAGTATTTCACCAAATATGTTCCATTTAGTTTTATTTCTTCGTCATTTGTTGTGATCTTGCCGTTGTATTGATTCAGTAGTATAAGATCGTTTCCAATTTCTTCTATAGTGGCTACGTGATCATTATTTACCTGGGTGCAGTTCCCTATTCTTATATAAGTTGGTTATGCAATAATCATCTCTTAGTTCTACTATATTATTCTTATTACATATGGTTATGTCATTATAAGTTTTACATTTTACTTTAATAGCAAATAAAGTATTTTTACATTTTAATATTTTATCAAATTCAATTTTATCTATTAAATTTCCAAATTTCACAGGTTTTGTTAGATATGTTTCACAAGTATCAGTATGTGTGATTGGAATATTTAGAATATATTAAAGTTCTTTAGTATTCGTTACAATTTTCACATTTCCAAAAGTAAGTAATTCATTTACGTTAAATATTAGTATATTGTAATTTGTGAGTACATCATTCAATGCTTCAATTTCTGTTTTGGATAAGATAAAGGAATTTACAATATTAACTTTTGCCCATTGTATGGCATATTCAATGTTTTGCAATTCTCTTTCAATTAAGTTTAATTTACGCTCTAAGTTAATTGTTAATTCAGTATCCCAATCTTTTTTTCTAACCTTCAATATTTCATTAGTAATGTTGGATATTTCTTGAATTCTATTAATGGTCAGTTCGTTGATTACCATTTGTCTATTGTTATTTTCTAAAAGATTGGCCATTTTCTGTGTCAGAATTTCGAAGTCGTGGCTGTCTGGTGTACCTGCGATCCACTTCCATGCAGTACCAATAGCGTCTATGGATCTCTTTACTTTAGTTGGGCTCAGACGCCTCAGAAGTCTCTTAATCCCAGATGTCTGTTGTTCTAAAAACGGACGGATCGGATGACCATATGCAATTTCATTCTTTAATACGGATTCTAGATTGACTAACAAATCCGATATTGATTGTATGCACAACATTAAATATTCCATTCTGTCTTCTTGCTATCCCAGTGTGGATTATTACGAGTCTAGTGTTAGAGTAGTCTAGGATGTTAAGGTCCGCCAAAACAGTTATCAAAAATAGTCTAGAAAAAAAAGGAGTTTTTTTTTTAAGAATTTAAGAGAATTTTATTTTTATTATTCAATTCCTTATGTGGCTTTTGTGAATAACCCTACCGCTTTCAGTAACGATGGTTGTCCCGCGGTTTTCTTTTACTATTTCTTCCTTAAACCTGTTACTTAATTTAGTACCTAATCGTTTATTAGTTCTTACGTATACCAATTGTTCGGGTACATATTCTTTGCTTTGCTTTTTGTTTTTATTGTGGTAAGCGAGGTCCTTTTCCTGTTTGCGTTTAAGTCGTTCAACGTTTGTGAGCCTTGTTGTCGCATAATCCTGTGGTGAAAAGCCAACTGTTCGTCCAAAAAATAAGTCTACTGGTTTCCTATTCGTAGTAGTGTGGATAGAGTGGTTATATTCTTTAACAGATTTTTCTAATAACTCATCAAAATCTCTAGACGTTTCTTCCTCCTTGAGGCATCTCATTATTTCCACCAAAGTCGAATGGAAACATTCTATTTGTCCATTTGGTTCACTTCTATAGGAAGGGATAGTAAAAATATTTATTTTTAAGTCGTCTTTCATCATAAATAAAATAGAAGGTAATTTCAATGAAGGTTCATTGTCCATTACAACATCCTTCGGTACTCCGAAGAAAAACAAAAGTTCCCTAAGTAGTCTCCTAACGGCTTCAATCGATCTGCCACTAAGTCGTTTCACTTGTACGTATTTTGAGAATTTATCGATTAAAGTCAGAATTAATTTTTTATCAGTTGAAAATATGTCTATATGAATTGTATGACCAGGATATGTTGGTATCGGTGTTTCCCCAAGTTCCGGTGCATTTGGATGCCTTTCATATTTATTTCTTTTACAGATTGAACACAATTTTATTATTCTTTTTATTTTTCGTGCCATAGATGGAAAGTAGTATTTTTCCATAATTTGCGCTCTATTTTATTTTTCATTGCGATGTGCTCTCGAATGTTCTTCTACAATTATGTTCTCCTTATCATTTTCGGATATTATGTCTTCAACCACCATTTGCGTAAATCAACATTTGTAATTTGAGAAATGATCTGTGTAAATGTTTTGAATTTTGCCCATTATCGGTTCTGGAGTTTTAATGCCATTTATCACGGATGGGTTAAGATACCTCTTAAGAACAGTTATGAGCTTCTGTTCATCATAACATGTTTCAACTATTAGGTGTCGATGATACCCTGGGAAGATTATTTTGAACTGATATGAAGGTACTTCTCCTATGGTTATAAACAGTTGATTTTTAAACACGTTAACTGGTGTTTCAATGCTTGGTATAAGATTCTCGCTTGAGCTTTCAGCACTGTGTTGGGTCATAGTAGAAGGACTTGGTTGATCTTCAATAGCGTTCAACCCTGAGAGATTTCTAGATAACGCATCGGCCACTACGTTAGTCCTACCTGGTTTATACCTTAGCTCGTAATTATATTCCTCTAGCATACACTTCCATCTTTTTATTTTAGAGTTACTATTGTTGTTACTGAGAGCATAGGTAAGTGGTTGATAGTCGGTAAATATTATTACTTTTTTTTTAACCATAGAGGTAGTTTCTTAGCGACGTCAGTGACCAAATAATCGATAGCATCTCCTTTTCGTTGGCTGCATAGCTTTCCTCAGTTTTGTTAAGCGTCCTGGAAATAAAACTTATAGCCTTATCATCTTGGCTGAGCACTGCCCCAATAGCGTAGTTTGACGCGTCTGTTGTTAATTCAAAGTCCTTATTAAAGTCTGAATATACTAGTATAACTTCCCGTGAAACTAGAGCATTCTTTAGGTCGTCAAAAGCCTTTTTTGCCACCTCATCCAAATTAATTTTGGTTTGAGAAGATGTCGTCTTCGATACTCTTCCTTCTTTTCCTCGTAAAAGAACTGTAAGTGGTTTTGGGTTATCAGCGTAACCTTTGATAAAGCGCCTGTAATATCCTGACAGGCCAAGGAATGACCGAAGCTCCTTTAATGTCTTAGGGTAGTTGAATTTTAATATTGTGTCGACTTTCTTTGGGTTTGTTTTTATTCCTTCCATTGATACAATAAATCCAAGGAACTCTACCTCACGTTTAAAAAATTCACATTTATCTAGTTGGATTTTCATGTGAGCCTGTTTTAATGTTTGAAATACCTTGTTCACATGTTCTATATGTAATTTTTCGTCTTTACTGAAGATGATAATATCATCCACATAAACATAGCATATTTTTCCTATGAATTGCCGCAAAATATCATCAAGGGCCCTTTGAAAAATAGACGGGGCGTTCTTTAACCCAAAAGGTATCCTGGTGAATTCAAATTTGCCATTATAAAAAGCTGTCTTTTCTCTATCTTCTTCCCTAAGGTTAATTTGGTGGAAACCGCTTTTAAGATCTAATACTGTAAAGTATTTATTCCCGCCCATATTTGCCAAAACGTCATTAATATCGGGAATAGGACATTTGTCCGCGATTGTCACTGTGTTGAGTCTTCTGAAGTCTACAACCAGTCTATATTTTCTTTTCCCTGAATGGTCATCCTTTTTGGGTACCACCCAAATAGGAGAATTATATGGGGATCGTGACGGTCTTATAATCCCATCTCGCAAGAGTCGGTCAATTTCTTCTTCCACGACATCTTCCAGTGCCATCGGATATGGATAATTTTTTGCGTATATTGGTGTCCTGTTTTCTGTCCTTATATCTGCTACTACTACGGTTGAGTAGGTTAGCTTCTCATCTGGTTCCGCAAATAGCTGCCTATGTCTCTCCACAATGTTTCTGAGAGAATGTTTTTGGTTTTCACTTAGATGTTGCTTTATATTAATCCTTTGTCTATTTCCTATGGTAAAATAATTTTCGGCAATGTGGATAACGGCTGACATTTCTTTTAAACTATCATTTCCTAATATTGCATCAAATGAATCGAAACCTGGTAGTAAATAAAATTTAAGCGGAGTGCTATCAATTCCTGAGAATGTCAAAAGAGTATGTTGCGTTATCTTAATTGCACCATTGGCAGATTTTGCATAAAAGATTTGGTTGTTGTCTATTGGGGTTTGTACAACATCTGGTCTAATGTAGTTCTTGTTGCTGCCTGTATTTAATAGAGATGAGAGTATATTTCCGTTCCTCATTTTTGCCTCGAAATATGGCAAAGAGGAACAGTTTAACCTAAAAAATTAACTGCAAGCTGAACGTCGTCTGGTTGCTCATCTTTAATTCCTCCCGGGCCATCGTCTTCCTCAGGAATATGTTGTAAATATTCCTGGATGTAATCCGCTTCATTATTTGCTGATTGTACATCAACTTCGTTTCCTTCAGGTGGATAATCTGTCCATTGATACCATTCATCTACTGGCACATAATCGGCGTTTATATAAAAATTCCTTTGCATCTTGTTAACTGGTCCTTGAAAAGAGGTACCCGCTGGTCTTTTTGGGTTTTGATTCATTGGTGGGTGGTTTATATAATTTACTTGTCTTGTTTGAATTGACCGATCAACATCCATTGGTTCTATCCCAGGAGGTTTTCTATAGTTATTATTATATTCATTTCGGTATGATTTCCCTGTGAATCCATTTGGATTAAACTGGGGTCTAGGAAGATTAAAGTTTGAACGCACAAAATTCTGATTCTGAGTGCTATGATTAACTGCAGTATGGTACCGTGGTTGTAACGGTGGCCTTGTAAATCCTGTATGAGTGAGTTCAGGATAAAATGCACGTCCACTGGTTAAGTTTGGCATCTCGACTCTATTCCTTTGCCCGCTAATTTTTGAGCTTTGAACCTGAGCATAGTTTCTTCTGTAAGTCATGTTGTCCAATTTGAGACAAATATGCAGAGCCTGGGGTAAGGATGTCGGTTCCCTGATACTTAATAGACGAGAAAGGTCCCCATTCAGACCCCTAATGAAAGTATCTAACGCCTTTTCCCTATAAGTGTTAGTCATAGCACGTAATGTTTCCTCATTAAAATCTAGGCAGGCAACCTTATCTAAGATCAAGGAAAGGTGCTGATACACTGTTTGATAAAAATCATTTATAGTTCTGTTTCCTTGACAGAGAGCAGTCATTTGATACTCTAGAGTCCCAATATCTCTTCTGTCTGAATAATGTATCATTAAACATTTTCTAATTTTAATCCAGTCTAGCGGTGTCCTATACGATTCTAATGCCGTATCGGCATCGCCTATTATTTTAGTTCGAATGACGTATAATATGGCATAGTAGCGTGCGGTGCCGCGGAGAGTTTCAAAAAGTGATAATACCCTATCCTATCTACTGACTTCCGCCAGGAGCTAAACTCTCCTGGTTTCCCAGAAAATTCGCGTATCGAACTGACAACGTCCGGGACTTTTTCTAGCTCTTCCAAATTGATACTAACTCTGCCTATCGGTTGATCAGTGCCTTCATCTGATAAATTGCCATTTCTTTCACTAAGCATCTCCTCAACCATTTCCCTAATCTGTTTCTTTTGTGTTTCGTTCAGGACAGAAAGTCCATTTGAACTGGAAGGTCCACTTGGTTGCGTCATTATGAGAGCCCTATTGAGTCTCTGTGTTATTTCATCTATGGAATCGTCCGGTATGAAATTATTTGAAGGATAGAATAACTCCAAAAATAAATTTTTTAACACTGGAGGGTTTAGTATAATTTATAATTCAAAAATATAATTTCCTTAATATTTCCTTGATATGTTTTTTTTTTTTTACAAACGAAAAATTTTCTTTTTATCTAAGTATTGATTATAATTTTCTTAGTTGATAGGGGTAATAAAAAAACTTTTTTATCTTAAATTATCTTAGTCTATAAGCATTAGGATCTTCATATTCGTCAGGATTTGTAGAGCTCGTTCAGTGTTGTTGGACTCCACTTCTATCGTGTCAGTTTCTATTTAGTTATTAACCTTTTTGTTTGTTTTTAAGTTTATTTGTTCCATTGTTAATTTTAAAGTCACTATTATCGTTTCGTTTTCAGGATTGCTTATATTTCTAAGTTTTTTTTATTTATTTGTTGTTTACTTCTATAATTCTTTATTTAGCATCATAGTTTAGGGGTTTTTTTTCTTTATTTATTAACTTTATTTTTATCAAGGATTAATCACTTCCTTTATTGAAAAATTTGTAGTTTATTATTGTTTAGACTTTTAGATTCTTATTAATTTTTTTTTCCTTTTTCCAATTTTTCAATTACCAACAATTTTTTTTTTGATAATTAATGTGTTTTAATTTGTCCTTTTTACTTGTTAACTAATTTCTTCCACTTAATCTGTTATTTTCATTCAACGTTTTTATTGTTAAACAACTTTATTTTACACAATTTATGTTTGTTTATGAATAATTTGTTTTTTCTTATTTGTTAACTAATTTGTTTCACTTACTCCTTTTTGTATTTAAGCAATTTTATTTTACACAATTTCTGTTTGTTTATTTATAATTTATTTTTCGCACTTCTTTTTTTTATTATTATCCTTAACTAATTTTTCGCGTTACGCGAGCTTGACAGGCGATGGCCTAACGCTCAATCCCGGTTTGTTAAATAACTACTAAGGAAGCTGTCAAGGCTTGACTGCGTTTTACCGAGGACATTCAGGTCCCTGCTCGGGCGCCAATTAAAATAATTGAAATTATTATTTTATAAAAAAATATTGCTTTTTATGTTGAGTGTCTTAAGACAACTCAACGACTTCTTTATTGTTTCAAAGTAAAAACGACAGTGATATTTCTTATTTTCTACCCTAACTCTATACTTTGGAATTTAATGATCACGCCACTTATGCCTGCATGTGTTGCACTTTTGGTGTGAACTAAATTTTGGTATACGACACCTAGACATGGTGTCAGCACATTTAATGGGAATGAACAAATATTTTATATTTGTAATTTAAAGGTGGTGGGAATGAACAAATATTTTATACAAATAACTTATATTAAATAAATAATTCTCTTTCTAAATAGAAAGAAAAACGAACTCATGCCAAAAAATTAAAATTACTTAATAAATAATAATATATATAATATATATATATATATATATATATATATATATATATATATATATATATATATATATATATATATATATATAAATATAAATATTCATATATTTAGGCTTTAGTTTTATATTGAATGGATGGACCACTAATTTGTTTACGTATTTGCACAAGTGGTTTTTACTTCTTGCTGGATAGTAGGAACTTCTAGATGTCTATGGATACTTTCATTTCGTATTTACCAAGGGGCGCACACGATTAGTAGTAAAATTCTAGACAGTCTTTTTTGTAACTTCTGGATGTTTGATGCGCAAACAGTACCCCGCTGGTGAATGCCGTATGACCATATTGGCCTGGGATATGTCAATAAATAAAGCTAAACAATATTGCTTATTTTCAAATCCCTATCTAATAACGGTAACACTTCTCTATGGCCTTGCTCAATTGTACTATGGCTTTCTCGAAAGACAAACTGATGGTCTGGCTGATGGGCTACTCAGAGCTTTAATTGTTGATTTTAGTATTGATATCCGAAATTTCATGGGATCATTAACAGTGTCACTATTTTTGGGTCATTCTAAAAATAACCGCCAATCAGCAAACAGCCAACAACAAACAAGAGTCTTTTATTTATTCTGATGATTGTCACGCAAACGTTCAACCGTACGGTCGTGTTCAAAAAAGCGGACAAACAAATGCAAGTGCATATAATAAACAAAGTTAAAATTAACACATAAAAAATAAAAACAACATAACAACAAAAACTGTGACAAAAAAAAAACTCATTTTAAAAGAAAAAAAACAACGGGAATATAAATTCTTTACAAAAATCGTAACAGTAAAAACAAAAACAATTCAACAAGTGCAGTCAGTGGTAGTGCATTAACTGTTGTTGTTGTTGTTGTCAAATAACAACATACACAGTGAAGCGCATAAGTTTAGAGGCAAGTCAAAAATCATAAACTGTATGAGTGCTCCCATCGGAAGTAATTCTGAGAAAGAGCTTAGCTCCACCAGAAAAACTTTATAGATTTCTGAGGAAGAATCCTTAAAAAGGACTGTAGAAAATCTTCTTACAGTAAGAGATAAAAATCGTCCCCGCTCCTGCTCGCCTAACATTTTAGTTACAGCTGATAACAAAACATCCCCTATTTTAGTCAACATTAATAAACCCAAAATGCAAGTTGGTATGGATAGGTACATCACCGTCATTAAACGTCAGAGAAGCCCAAAATCTGCTCATTTAAGAAATGTTTTTGCTTTAAACGCATCTGATGAGGCAGCTGATTTGCCGCCTTTTGCAGGCAGATCTCCTGTGTCTCTACATTTTAATTTTCGAGATGTCGAAAACGCAATTTGTAATCTAAAACTGACAAAAGCTCCAGGTATTGATACAATTAGTAACAAAATGCTGGTGCAGTTACCTATAGTAGCTAGAAGAGTTATGCTTTTTATTTTTAACGCTATATTACGCCTGGAGTATTTGCCTGCAGAATGGAAGTTGTCTATGATTACAATGATACCTAAACCCGGGAAGGATCCCACCAAAGTAGAATCCTATAGGCCAATAAGCTTACTGCCGACAATTTCTAAATTGTTCGAAAAATTGTTGATAATGAAGTTGACTCCCGTACTAAATGCTGTAGGATGTATCCCCAACCATCAACTCGGTTTTAAGGCTAAGCACAGCACTAGTGAACAAACACACAGATTAGTCAATGTCATAAGAAAATCTTTTGAAGACAAAACTTATTGCTCAGCTCTTTTCATTGACGTTGCTCAAGCTTTTGACAAAGTGTGGCACGACGGCTTACTTCACAAAATAAAGCTAAATTTGCCAATAAACACCCACAAACTTTTGGAAAGTTACTTATATGGTCGCCTATTTGTCATCAGAGAAGGTGATTTCACAAGCTCCCTCAGCCAATTGAAGCAGGAGTTCCACAAGGCAGTATACTGGGTCCTACCTTGTATTTAATCTATGCGTCTGACATGCCAACAGGATCCCAAATCCACACTTCAACTTTTGCAGATGATACAGCATTTGTCAGCGTCAATAAAAATCATCAATTAGCCTCGCGAAATTTGCAGGAACATATTAAAAATTTAGAGAAATGGCTAAAACTCTGGAGAATCAAGGTAAACGAACAGAAATGTACTCATGTGACATTCACACTGCGCAGGGAAAAGTTTTACCCAACACAGTAAATTCTTACAGTAAACAGAAATCTTTTTACAATCAAAACCCAATTGTTATTTAACACTATTAAATATACCACACCCAAAGTTACTCCAATTGTTGAATGGAATATTTAGATAAACATCGTAATATCACACTTATAATTACTCACATTGCATTATTAAATATTTACCTTTACGTTGTAATATTAACTTTTAAGAGAATTATTGTTAGATTTAATTCCATAGAGGAAAAGAGTGTATTTACAAAGCCAGCATGAAGTTGTATAAAACGCGTGTGCGACTTTAGTTTTTAAGCTTTTGTCTTCCTGATCTAATAAAGAGCAGTAATATTAAACAATAAAGCAAATTGTTTTATTATAATTGGCGCAGTCGGCAGGATAGAAAAAAAAGGTGATTTTCTATCCGTAAAAAAGAATCCTACGTAAAAGGAAAAATAAAATTATTAATCCTACGAAAAAGGATAAACAAAAAAATTATTAATCCTACAAAAAAGGATAAACAAAATAAAAATAGAAGATCTTGCGAATCCTACGGGACCCTCCAGGATTATAACATAATATTAGCAATTAAATTAGTAGTGAAAATTTTAAATCAACAATTTTTTAAGTGAACTTATGGAAAATAAGAAATATAAGAAAATTTTAAAACTGGAAAACAAAAAATAAGTGAACAATTTAAAAGACTTTAAAGTGGATATACAAAGGCTAAGAAGTATTACAAGAGCAAGAATCTTTTGTGCAAATCGAAATAAAATGAACCAGCAACAACAGCCACCCGAAATGATCAGCGGACAACGGGATATAGATCCATTGAAGTTCTTGGGGCTGACACCCGAATTTGATGGAAGGAGGGAGGAGTTGTACCCATTCTTGGAGAATATTGATAATGTAATTCCCGCGATGGCTCAGTATAGCCCAACGGCCCAGAGGATGTTCCTGTCCATTATAAAAGGAAAAATCAAAGGTAAAGCTAGATTAATAATGGAAATGCACCCGCACCTAAAGAGGTGGGAGCAAATAAAAGAATTGTTAGAATTGAATTTTGGTGGACTCGCTTCAGCAGAGCAGCTGTACGAGGACTTAAGAAGTGCACAATTTAGAGGTGATACTCTCCAGTTTTACAATTTTGTCCAGAATAAACTATCTTTATTAAATCAAAGATACCGATTAAACGGAAGGTCAGAGGAAATACCAAATAATAATAAGGTAGCTCTTAAGGTATTCATTAACAAGCTTCCTCTTAATTTAAGAACAGTACTTTGTGCACTAAAACCAAGCTCTTTGGAAATGGCTCTTCACGAGCTGGGTGAAGCAAGTTTGCTAACAACTGAAAAAGTTAAACATTATGATAACCATAGAATGGGCGAGAAGTATAATAGTAATAAGAATGTACAAAAAAAGTATTCAAACCAAAATAATAATAAAAATTCATTTCCCCAAAAATTTAACCCTAGTCCCTATCCTAACAACCAAGGACAAAATAATTTCGTAAGACAAACTTATCCCAGACCAGAACCAATGGACATAAGTGGACAGACGAGACAGAATCACTGTTTATATGAGAAACCCCAATGTTCCCAGGCAACAAATTTTCAGTATTCGGCCTCCAAAGCAGGGGACCCTCCGCAAAACCAGGGTTGCCCTATGTTTTGTTTAGGGAAGGAGCAGACGTCACCCGAATGTTAGTAGATACAGGATCAACAGAAAATATTATCGAAGAAGGTCATTGTCCGAAGGAATTCATGCAAGTTTTAGAGGGTCCGATTAAAGTAAATACAGCAGCGGCTGGTTATGTCGTTATAACAAAGGAAGCGAAGGTTTCCAAAGATTGCTTACCTATTAGACTAAGAGAGAACATAAACTTCAAGATTTTCAAATTTCACGATTGGTTTAATGGAATATTTGGTTCAAGCTTATTAAAGGAAAATAACGCCATTATAGATTACGAAAGGAAATGCATTACTATAAATCATCAGGAGCTGCCATTATTCTTTGAGGGTCAAAATGAGGATGAACATGAAATAAATGTTGAACACGAATTAGGGAATATAGAAGTACTGCCTGAGTTGTACCATCTGGATGAATTAGGAGTGGTGGAACAATTGAGATTGACACATTTAAATAAGGAAGAGGAACGCGCCCTTAAGAATCTTGTACAAAAGTTTTCAGGTATATTTTATAAGAAAGGAGATGATTTAACATTTACAAGTGAGATAAAGCATAGGATTCCTACAAATAATGATAGACGAATTTACAATAAATCTTATAGATACCCAGAAATACATAGAGTCGAAGTAAGAAAACAGATGAATGAGATGTTGGAACAGGGTATAATCGTCCCAAGTAATTCTCCTTACAATTCTCCCATTTGGGTCGTTCCTAAAAAAGAAGATAATTTGGAAATAAGGAATGGAGAATAGTTATAGATTATAGAAAATTAAATGCCGCAACTAGAGATGATAAATATCCAATACCACTCATTGATGATGTGTTGGATAAACTGGGAAGGGCTAATTATTTCTCCTCGTTAGATTTGACGAAGGGATTTTATCAAATTGAGGTCGACGAAAACGATCAGGAAAAAACCGCTTTTTCAACAAATGAGGGTCACTACGAGTTCAAACGTATGCCATTCGGACTAAGAAATGCCCCAGCTACATTCCAGAGAATGTTTAACAGTGTATTAAGAAAATACATCAACAAAATATGTGTTATATATATGGACGATATATTAATTTTTGGAACGTCACTTCAGGAGCATTTGGATAATTTAACGAAAATATTTGAAACATTAAGAAAATCCAACTTAAAGGTGTCTTTGAATAAGAGTGAATTCCTGAGAAAGGAGACTAGTTTCCTTGGGCATATAGTGACTACAGACGGCATAAAGCCAGACCCGAAAAAGGTAGAGTGCATAAGAAACTTCCCAATACCAAAGACGGTGAAGGAACTACAAGCGTTCTTGGGACTAAGCGGATATTATAGAAAGTTTATCCCAGACTATGCCAGGATAGCAAAACCCCTTACCTTGAGGCTCAAAAAAGATGGCAAGATCAACGAAAATGATACTGACTACAAGGAGTCTTTCGGGAAACTGAGGAAGATATTAGCCTCAGATATGGTGTTAAGGTATCCGGATTTCAAGAAAGAATTCATACTTACCACTGATGCAAGCAATTTTGCTCTTGGTGCGGTGTTGTCTCAGGAGAACGGACCCTTGGCGTTTGTTTCTAGAACATTAAATAGGCACGAAGTTAATTATAGCACAATTAAAAAAGAATTGTTGGCAATGGTATGGGCTTGCGGTCAATTCAGACATTATTTATATGGTAGGAAGTTTCGACTGAACACCGACCATAGACCATTAAAATGGTTAGCCTCATTAAAGGAGCCAAATTCAAAGTTGGTACGATGGAAAATTAGGCTCAACGAATATGAGTTTGATATTCATCACGTGCAGGGAAAAGAAAATAAAGTGGCAGATGCTTTGTCAAGAATACCGGCAAAACGGGCAGAAATAAATCTCTTTGAGTGTGACGTGTACCGGAAGGCTTATAAAAGAAAGGAAGTCTTAAATCAGCATATTGTTCGGAAACACGGTACACAACTTTTTCAATGTAAACTCTGCGAAGGCAATTTTGAGGATAGGACAGGTTTGAGAAGACATTTCATGCGAAAACATAAAGATAAAAAAATAGATTTTAGAACTGTAGACAGGGAGGTGTTTCAGCCACAAGGTAAGAAAGGAGAAAAAAGGAAAAGAAAAGGTTCACCAATACCAACTGTGCATAGCGCGCAGGATGACGGAATGGACCATATCCAGGTAACAGAAAGCCCTTTGCAGTTCGCTAATAGACAAATGTTGATCGGAAAAAAAGGGAGTAACTCATATGAAGAAAAAACACAATTTAATAAAAAGTTATATAAGTTCGGGGTCGATGCAAATGATTACGAGGTAGTTTTTAAGAAGATATTTGAAATAATTGAAAATGAGGAAAATATGGTAATCTATTGTAATGATGAAGAATTGTATTCTATGATCCAGGATCAGGTAATAAAAATGAGAAACATTAAAAGATTTAAAATACGTAGAACATATACGTTATTAAAGAATGTAGATAAGCAGGATTTGTTGGAAATTATACTGATGCATCATAAATATGAAAATAACCATCCCGGTATTGATAAAACGTACCTAGAGCTAAAAAGGAAGTACTATTACCCAAATATGAGAAAGGAGATAGCTAGAATTATAAATAACTGCGAGATTTGCAACTACAAAATTGAAAGAAACCCTCTTAAAATCCCATTTGAGAAAACAGAAACCCCCAAAGGTCCACACGAGATTTATCACGCTGATATATGGTTTTTAGATACAAGAGACGCTTATGTAACGATGATTGATAAATTCTCTAAATATGCACTTATTCAAAAGATCGAGGACAGAACTCCGCTAAATTTAATAAAGAATTTTACTATGTTGTTTAATTTAATGAAAATTCCAAAGAAACTCATCCTAGACAATGAGCCAGGTTTTACCTCAGCTCTTTTTAAAGATTTTCTGGAGAGAAACAATGTAGAAACTCATTTTACTACTCCATATCGACACACCGGAAATTCGGATATGGAAAGGTTTCATAGTAGTCTTAATGAAAATATAAGAATACTGAAAAGGAGGCAAGAAACATCGGATATAGCTTATAACGTGGATTTACCAATTCAGGCTAACTTTATTTATAACAATACTTTTCACCTAACAACTCGTGAGAAACCTGTGGAAATTCATTTCCAGAATGACCCCGTGAAAAACGAAAAGATCAGCAAGATAATTGAGGAAAGAAAGATAAAAAATTTAGCATATCTTAATAGGAATAGAAAGTATGAACGTGTAAATGAAGCCTTCAAAAAAGATTTTAGAGCA
Source organism: Phania funesta (assembly GCA_963932375.1). Classification (NCBI taxonomy): domain Eukaryota; kingdom Metazoa; phylum Arthropoda; class Insecta; order Diptera; family Tachinidae; genus Phania; species Phania funesta. The sequence goes on along the minus strand of OZ010652.1, from coordinate 74,156,052 downwards.
CATAAGACTGACACCAGGCACGAGAAAGTGACACTGGAGAAAATTGACGAAAAGAACTATAGGCACAAAAACCAAAAGGTTTATAAAGACCAATTAATACGTGCAAAAAATTCTTTCAGGTCTTTGGATGTTTTGGTCGATCCTGCTGATGAACATACTAATGATATACTCTCAGAAAATTGATATAACTGATATAACTCATGGCAAGGGATTCTCAACTATTGCTTTGGGACAAACAAAACTGATCGAGGGATATGACAATATCTTACACATTTTCAACGCTACAAAATACGAACAATATATGGATACCATAGGGAAAAACTTGTCAAACACAGAGGACGAATACCTTAAACATCAAATTCAGCATTTGAAAATGGAGTTGAAAACCTTAATTCCCAGAAGACAGAAAAGAGGACTTATCAACATAGCCGGGACAGGACTAAAGTATATCTACGGAACGATGGACGACAATGATATGCAGGAGATAGAAAATAGGTTAAATGTTATTGAAACTAACAACCACAACATAATAGAGCAATCAAATAACCAGATACAAATAAATAAACATTTCGATGAACAATTAGCAAAATTGTCAAGGATTTATGAACAACAGGTCAAGGATACATATTTTGAATATCAATTACTAAAAAACAAAACCAAAAAGGGACAATCAGAAATCCAAGACAGATACTTGTCATTTCAAATTTTGGGTGTAGAAAGAATCGTTGACCGAGTACAAGGAATATTGTTGACCTCAAGCTTAGGACTTTTAAGTCAAAATATATTGACTGACGAAGAAATAAATAAAAATGAAATAACTTTTGAAAAATTGCAAAGTATCAAAATGGCGATAGCAACATCCGGGAAAAATATCCTTTTTGTAATTAGAATCCCAAGACTAACTCCCGAAGTATACAATAAAATTTATATACAACCCATCCAAATGATAATGAATTAGAATTAATTGAAAAACATCATAAGTATTTAAGCTTTGATAAGACAATTTACTTTGATACGGATAATAAAGAAAATCTAACACTTGTTGAAGATGGATGTTTAGAAAACGTACTAAATAATAGAAAGATGAATTGTAGCTTTAAGAAAAATCATGTAACATCTGTAATAGAAGTTGACACAAATCTAATTTTTGCTGTAAATATGAAAAATGTAACTGTTGAACATAATTGCAACGATATACCGATAGATTTAAGCGGTCATTACCTTATCAAAATTGAACAATGTAAAATTATGATCCTCGATAGGTGGTATGACAAAAACGTTTATGGAGAAAATTTAATAATACCTAATTTATCCAAAGAGATACAAATTAATATTGAAGAAGAACTATCTTTACAAAACTTAACTTACTAACATATTAGAAATATAAAATATATAGAAGAACTAAAAACTAAGCAAAAAACAACAGATATGATTATATATATTGTAATTGCAATTGTGATGTCAGTAATTGTTGTGTATTCTATTTTGAAGTTGAAGCCTAAAAAAACTATCAATAAGACTCTAATTTCGCTTCCCGTCATTCCTTTTGAACTTGGGAATCGATCTTCGTCCGGGGGAGTTTTACCCAACACAGTAAATTCTTACAGTAAACAGAAATCTTTTTACAATCAAAACCCAATTGTTATTTAACACTATTAAATATACCACACCCAAAGTTACTCCAATTGTTGAATGGAATATTTAGATAAACATCGTAATATCACACTTATAATTACTCACATTGCATTATTAAATATTTACCTTTACGTTGTAATATTAACTTTTAAGAGAATTATTGTTAGATTTAATTCCATAGAGGAAAAGGGTGTATTTACAAAGCCAGCATGAAGTTGTATAAAACGAGTGTGCGACTTTAGTTTTTAAGCTTTTGTCTTCCTGATCTAATAAAGAGCAGTAATATTAAACAATAAAGCAAATTGTTTTATTATAATTGAAACATGCTCGTCGATCAAGATCAACAATCAAGTAATTCCGCAGCACAATGAAGTCAAGTACCTTGGTATTCACCTCGACCGGCAGCTAACGTGGAAGTCTCATATTGATGCAAAACTGACTCATATGAAACTAAAAGCAGTTCAACTAAATTGGCTTATAGGCAGAAACTCTTCCTTGAAATTGGATTGCAAACTCTTGTTGTACAAAGCGATTATAAAACCAATCTGGTGCTATGGAATTCAATTATGGGGTACCGCCTCGATATCAAATATTAAAAAAATTCAAAGGCAACAAAACAAAATTCTCCGTATGATTATAGCAGCTCCTTGGTATGTTAAAAACTCCCGAATTCACGAAGACCTAAGCGTGCCTATGGTAAAAGTAGAATTCGCCAGGTACGCGATAAAGTATATCAACAAACTTGAAACTCACCCGAACCCACTCGCACGTAGCATCCTTAATTTTGGCGGCCATGCTCGGTTGAGAAGGAGAGATACCCTTGCTGTCATCCGAGCACAAAACAGATGACCTTTCATATATAGTACCCATTGAAACATAATTTTGTTGTCTAGCATTGGCTAGCCTCAAATAATTTTTTTTTTTAGTATTAAGATCTGTATACTTATTGTTAGTTCATTATTTGAAGATTCAATAAATAAATAAATGTAAATAAAAAAACAAAAAAAATATTTTTGGAATAATTTAAAAATTTATATTATGTACTGTGAAAACTTTTTCATCTGAATTTTTAGCCCAAGTGCGATTTTCTAGTCTTAGTGGGGATTTGTAGGCAACAGGACATTGCAAATGCTTCACAGCTTTCCACAGGCTATAATCCGTGTTTATTGGCAAATTCAAGTTTTTTAAAAAGCTATCGATAGCAGAATCATGTTTCTGTCTCAATTTATTACGTAGAGTTCTCTGGTACAATTTAATTTTAATCTTTATTATATCTGTAGTACGACGACTCTGCCATTGCCTTGTTACCTTCGCTTCTCCCTGACAAAAACTTGTACATCAGCTGATGAGTGGTACAAATTTCCTTTTACTGATCGTTTTTTTTTTTTTTTGGTCTAGATGGTCAGTTACGATGTCTGTAAAATGATCCACAGCTTTTTGAATATCAGCGGATTTTCTTAGAGCAATGCTCTGAGATAGGTTAGAGCTCACATACATTTTATATGTTAACCAATTTGTGTTGTTATTTGGATAAAAAATAAGAGTTTGAGGTGCAGTTGAGAAACTGCCATGTAAAATAACGAATGGTCAGAAGACAAATCGTAGGATGAACGAATTGATCACGCAAAATCGATAAGGTCTGGCAGCTTGTTAAAGCCTGTTGGCCAATAGGCGGGTTTGCTCCAGATACGATGTCTAGCTTATTATCTGTTTTATACAGCTGCTCCCTCTAGGGCTAATAAGGCTAGAGCCCCAATAGGCATGCTTAGCATTGTAATCCCCATTTGCAGATACGTTTGTCGCAAAGAACCTAGCAATTGATCATGTTGAATCGTATCGTACACTGATGAGACTGCAATTTTAAAATCAATAATATTTATAGTGGTAGTTTGTATATTCGCTGAAATCTGGCATCTGAAAGTGCCTTACGTTTTCGCGCACTATGATGGCGGTGCCCCACATGCCCTTCCGCTTGGACGTAAAACACCCATTAGTTCTAAAGCAATTTTTCGTAGTGAAGTGTGTTTCAGAGACTATTTGTGTTAGCAGAAAATGTTCTACTTCATGTTTATGATGGGAGAGCCCGTTAGCGTTCCAATTTTGCAAAAGCATGTTTTGGGTGTGGATCATTTCTTGAAACATACCCTGCATAGTTATCATAAAAGTGGTTACTGTTTATAAAAGATTTTCGATTGAACTTAAATTATTCGTAATAGGTACCTCTGCGCCCTCTTTTAGGACTACGTTTACATTAGGTACGAGTGTATTATTTCTCAATGTTTGTGCATACGTATAGTTTGGCCTATTGTATGGTATTTTACTGTGTTGTGTACTATCAAGAGAACCAGCACGGAGCCTGGGAAATTAGGAGGCGTTATAATTCGCAGTGTTGTTTTCGCTACATTTGCTAAATTTTTTTTTACTTTGGAATCAGTTTTGGAGGAAGTGCATTCGGAAGTTCGGCGTGCATCGCCGCAAATCACGCATAATGAAGATAACTTACAGTATGTTTTAGGGTGCCCGAATTCTTGACAATTAGATCACTGACGGGGACCATTGCTTTTTAGTGGCTATTCTACAGTTATTCGTCTATTAAGAAGGTAGCGTAAGTTGTAAATAGGCTGCACGGAGTTTTTGGATTTTATATGAGTTGTGTTAAATACAATCTCAACACGATGCATTGGTTGGGGAACCTTATTTTTGTTGAGAATATTGTGCACTGACCTTACACACTTTTATTTCCTCGGTAGGAACTGAACTATCAATGCCATTTATAACTACTATCACTTTTTAGTTAGTAGGTATACAAACTCTTTTTTTCAGCTTCAAGTCTATTTGCTATGAGCCGATAACTTTTTTCGGTATGTGCTAGGATCTTTCTTTCCTAGATTTTCCCCGTCGAATGGAGGCGACGTAGAACGGCATGTTTACAATTGCATTGTAAGTTTGCTCACGCAAGTAGACTGGTGGAGGTTTTTGTTCCCTGACAGAGGCTTAAGCGTGTTCATCATCCGGGGTGGTATGGAGAATCTATTATCATTTATCCTCTTTGCAGCTACTTCAGAAGTCTTATATTGTTTTGCTGTACGATCTTGTTGCGAAGGCTTCTTGGCTGGCCCTTCTTTTGGTTATTTTTTTTTTTTAATTTGAAATAAGTAGTATAATGCTTTTTAGAATTTACAATATTTTACTAGTTTTCGCCATAATCTCTTATAACCTGAATAAAATTTATAATTATTATTAATTCTATACAAAATTTATAAATTTTTTTTTAAATAAATATACATTTGTTTCATCTTTAATATCATTTGACATAGAATTATATAGTTTCAGTCCTTTATAAAATAGCGATCTTTGCATATTTGTTGTTTGTGTCCTCTGTAGTCTGAAATCGTTAGCATTCCCTAGGTTGTATGGTTGAACAATTCCTACATAGTTTATATGTTCGGTAAGGTACTCGGGTGCATCTCCTTTCTTCATTTTCTGAATAAAGTTTATAGTATTAATTTCCAGTCTCTGTTTTATATTTAACCATTTTAACATATCTAACATTAGATTTATTGACGTAAAACGATTATATTTTAAAATTGCACGCATGGCTTTATTTTGTAGTCTTATTATTTGTTGGTCTGAGCAACACGTATATAAAATAGTTGATCCATATTTAAAATGTGGTTTAATAATTGTATTGTATATATTAAGTGCTGTTATTACGGACATCTTGTAAGTCTAATATTTTTGTATGGATTAGTAGACGTTTGTGATTACTATTTTATTGCATCAGAATTAGCGTTTACGGATGACAGGTAAACTTTAGAGAGGCAGCGTTTCTTTGTTATCATTCATAGTGTTTTTTGTTGGGGTTGGAAGAAGTCAGTGTTTATTAAGTTATAAATATATTTATTATTTTGGTATTGTTTTTTTTTTAATAGTTTATTGCTTTGTGTATCAACCCGTATCACAAAATGAAATTTCTAGCTCTGCCATCGTAAAACGCACAACGTCCCGTGTAAGCAATCAACAATACGGGTTTATAATACGTACAGTTTTCACAGCAGGCTACTACGTGTTTTTTAACTGGTGCTCACCATCATAGCCTTCCGGAAAATGGTGTCCGGACGCAATGTGAAAACCAACAACAGTACACACCATCAGCATACAACGTTTATGAGCACAAATTCATCTTTTGTAATAATAGCTTCCAAGCTTTATTTAAATCCTTTTACAAACAACTCTATTTAAACTTTTCCCTATATTTATATTACGGTAACTAATTTTAATTAATATAAACAAATTTAACTTAACTGTGCCTAAATCGGCGTTGCCCTAATGACTTTTTTGGTGGTGACTTATTTATTCGTAAAAATGTTATTATTTTCCACAACCTTTACTTGATTACATCTATTATGGGACATAGCATCTATGCAAATCGTGGCTCGAACTAACAGCCCCTTCCAGATTTATTCTTTGGGACAGATACCAATATTATCACATACCTCGTCTGCACCTCTTTTATTTATTACAACAAACGCTGTAAGGCCCCGGAGAGTATTGGGTCGATTAGTTACAAATGGTATCCAGTAATTGGCCACATATTAAAAGCAACGAGAATTCGTTAACAAAAGTAAAATGCTACAACTGTTCAAAGTTCGGTAATTTTTTTGTAAATTGTCCGGAGCCGTCACGAAAAACAAGTCAACGTACCACCCATCCAAGCAAAAAGTGCAAAAACAAACCAACATCGAAAAGGGTCGTTAACGAAATTAGTTTAGAACCGTCACCAGCCGCTGTTAAAAATGATATTGTGAAATTGATAATCGCTAACGGACACAAGACAAATTCATTTGTGGACCCTGGTAGTACACGGTCATTAATTACGAAATCATATGACTCTACAATTGGTAATGTTGATCGACACAAAAGTTGTGTTGGAGGGTTTTGGTGGTGGCAAATATGAATGCTTTAGTAAAGTACACTCGGTAGTGTTTGTTGAATCGTTAAAAGTGAATCATTCGTACTTGTCGTCAACCATGCCTTTTAAATAAAAAGATTCTACTAGGTAGATGTTTTATGCCGAAAAGGAAAACGTCCGATTATTGAGGATGAAGACTGTCGGTTGGAAAAAATTCATTGCATTGAGGTTTCAAAGAATCTATTGCCGCGTGACCGAGAAAAATTGAATGAGTTACTTTTTAAACATCGTTCTTGTTTTGCAGAAGACACTTCATCCAGAAGACATCGTCACCAGAATGGAAATTCGTTTAACATCCGATAAGTCCATTTAAATTAAACCATATCATGTACCTTTCGCGTAACGATCAATTTTAGCACATATTACCGATGATATACTAAGATATAATATTATTTGTCTATCTAATTCAACGTATGCGTCGCCAGTCGTACTAGTCAACAAAAGCAATGGTGAATATCGCATGTGTGTCGACTGCAAACAATTAAATTCTATAACGCCAAAAACGCTGATGGAGTTTATTAGTGACCGTGTTAAAGTGCAGACATACGTCATATTAAGCGGCTAATTAATATTCATATAAGGTGACTTTTTTATTTAACAAATTCAATTTAACAAGTGCAGAGACACAGTGAACAGTTAGTAAAAACAAATAAATAAATACAAAACTACATAATATATTGTGTGTAAAAAAAACAATAACAAGTAATGCATGGTTAAACCAGTTTAAACAATTGCTAGCCCGTACATGAGCGCACCTAATATTAATGAAAAAAATATATAAGGTAATAACAACAATGCTTATTACTCTTTTTCTTACACAAATGCTAATAATGCAATGAACAATACAAATAATAAAAAAAAGATGACAGTGCTTTTTTCAGCGTCAGGCCAATTGACCGAACGCGTCTTTATCCGGAAATATAAACTTATCTTCGCAAGTAATAACACCAGAAGAAATTACAATTCAACCAAAAAACAATTCAGGTACCATATCAAAAATTGTACAACAAACCAACGAAACAGGTAATTTAAAAAACCCCGTAAAAAAGTGCAAACAGGTATGGATCGTTATATAACCATAACCAAAAGGAAGGCCAGTCCTAAGTCTTCGCAGCAAGAGCGCACTGCTAAACAATATAAAAGCTCCCCAAGTACTGTAATGCCGGTAAGCGAAAACAGATTCTCTGTACATGCTACAGTAGATGATGAAGCTGAACCCGCTGTCAAGGAGCAAAAACCTCCGCCGATTTACTTGCGCGAGCAAACATCTAACGAAATTGTTAACATGTTGTCTCAGCTTGTAGGTAAGGAAAGCTTTTATGTAGCTTCTATACGAAGAGGTCAAATTCAAGAAATAAAGATCCAAGCTCACACTGAGAAGAATTATCGCCTAATCGCAAGTCGCCTCGATCCAGATAATAAGAGCTATTATACGTATCAACTCAAAAGTGCTAAAGGTTTGATTGTCATCGTAAAGGGCATTGACAGTTCTGTTCCCACTGAGGAAATAAAAAGTGCCATAGAGGTGGAAGGTTATGCCGTAAGGTCAGTGCACAATGTTCTAAATAGGAATAAAGTTCCTCAACCTATGCATCGTGTTGAAATCGTATTTAACGCATCTCAGCTTAAATCAAAAAACTCGGTTCATCCTATATATAATTTGCGCTACCTTTTAAACAGAAGAATAACGGTGGAAGAGCCTCTAAAACGTAGCGGTCCCCATCAGTGTACCAACTGCCAGGAATTCGGACACACGAAAACCTACTGCAAGCTACCATCTGTATGCGTTGTTTGCGGTGATGAGCACCGGACTTTGGAATGCACTTCTTCCAAAACAGACCCCAAGGTCAAAAAATGCAGCAACTGTGGTGAAAACCATACAGCAAATTACAGGGGCAGCAAAGTATTTCAATATGTAAAAAATAATGCGAAAGTCGTTCGTAAACCTGAATATGAGCAATATCAAGCTTCCAAATATCCTCGGCTTCATGCTGGTTCTATTGCTAGTACATAAGCTACACAGCCACACACTAAGCTAAACTTTTCATATGCCCAAACATTGAGAAATGATTTACCTAATACGAATGCCAAAAGTTCTAATGCGCATAAACATTCATATGCCCACGTCTTAAAAGAGGGTGCTCAGACACCCCTCACCAACAATTCGAGCTCGATCGAGAACTTAATACAGAAAATGAATAATTTCATGACAACTATGCAGGGCATGTTTCAGGAAATGATGCGAACCCAAAACATGCTTCTGCAAGTTTTGCTTGGCAAAAAATGAACCAGTTAAAAATATACTTCTGGAACGCTAACGGGGTCTCCCAACATAAATATGAAGTAGAACACTTCATGCTAGCACATGATATAGACATACTATTAGTCTCTGAAACACACTTTACTATAAAAAACTGCTTTAGAATTGATGGGTATTTTATATGACACCAAGCACCCAAGCGAAAGGGCATGTGGTGGGACTGCCATTATAGTCCGAAAAAACGTAAGGCATTTTCCATTGCCTGAATTCAGGGAAGACTTTTTGCAAGCCACGACCATAAATCTTACAGATTTTAAAATTGTAGTCTCATCAGTGTATTGCCCGCCTAGGCATTAAATTGAACACCATGAATTTGCCAGATTCTTTGCTACGCTAGGACAAAAATTTATTGCCGCTGGTGATTACAATGCAAAGCACACATATTGGGGATCGTCTGGATCTTAGCCCTAGAGGTAGGCAGTTGTATTATACAGTTCAAGCGAACAAGCTGGACGTCGAATCTGCCGGGAAACCCACCTATTGGCCCACAGACTTTAATAAGTTGCCAGACCTTATTGATTTTGCTATAGTAAAAAACATCAAACGTGACCAACTGTTAGTTAGTTCATCCTATGACCTATCTTCTGATTATTCACCTACAATATTATTTTACGCGACAGTTTTGTCACTACACCTAAAATCCTTAGTTGCTACCCGAACAGAAACACGAATTGGTTAAAATATAAAATGTATGTGAGCTCTCAATTATCTTTGAACATCCCACTGAGAAATCCAGCTGATATTCAAGCAGCTGTAGGTCATTTTACAGACGTCGTGACTGCCGCAGCCATAGCTGCAACGCCAACAAAGCCATCAGCAAAAATAATAACGTACCAGGCAACAGCAGATATTCAGATGCTCGTCATTGAGAAAAGAAGACTAAGAAGATTATGGCATAAAAATGCAAATGAACTTATGCCAAAAAAAAACTACGCATTAAATTTAGACAGAAACACGAATTCGCTATCGACAACTTTTTAAAAAACTTGGATCCAATGAAAAACAATGATTATAGCCTGTGGAAAGCTGTAAAGCACCTACAATGTCCTATTGCTTATGAATCCCCACTAAGTCTTGAAGACCGTACTTGGGCTAAAAACTCAAGTGAGAAGTCAAATGCGTTCGCAAATCACTTAGAGAAGGTTTTCGCACCACATGATATAAGTAATTCCACTATTCCAATTATTAGTGACGCCGTGAATGATCCCATGAAATTTCGGTTGTCTTCTTTAAAATCGACAATTAAAAATACGGATATGAAGAAATCACCTGGACCTGATAGTATAACAGGAACAATGATAAGAAACTTACCTAATTCAGCTGTAAGAATTTTACTTTACATATTTAATGCCATGTTGCGCGTCGGCTTCTTCCCATGCTCTTGGAAGATGTCTGAAATTGGTATGATCCCGAAACCTGGAAAGGACTCAAGCCAGATTACATCCTACAGGCCAATTAGCCTACTGTCAGTTTTGTCAAAGATATTTGAAAAATTATTCGTCTCGAGTGTAACTCCTTTTCTAAATGAACAAAACGTTATCCCAGATCATCAGTTTGGTTTTCGAGCAAGGCATAGTACGATTGAACAAGTCCATAGGATCGTTACCATTATTAGATCGGCTTTTGAAAGAAAGCAATACTGTTCAGATTTATTTATAGACATTTCCCAAGCATTTGATAAAGTCTGCCATGATGGGCTACATACTAAAATAGCTCGGGTTCTACCTGAAAGCACCCACAAGCTTATAAAAAGCTATTTGTCCGATAGAACTTTTAACGTAAGGTCAAAGGACCAGCTTTCAAGATGTGGGAAAATCAGTGCAGGAGTACCTCAAGGTAGTGTGCTAGGGCCGCTATTATATATCATCTATACAGCGGATATGCCGACAAGCCCATATACATATACATCAACCTTTGCAGACGACACTGCATTATAAGTGTCAGTAATGATCCAAAGGATGCATCTGAAAAGCTGCAGTCCCATATTCATAAGCTAGAAGACTGGCTAAAACAGTGAAGAATAAAGGTAAATCCATCAAAATGTGCTCATGTAACGTTTTCCCTTAGAAGGCAAAATGGTCCACCAATCACAATAACTAATACCACGGTTCCAGCGGAAACCCACGTTAAATATTTTGGTATCCACCTAGATCGGCGCCTAACTTGGTCCCGTCACATTGAGGCAAAAATAACGTTCATAAAGCTTCGAACAAATCAACTGCATTGGCTAATAAGTCCTAACTCAACTTTGGCTTTGAAATAATAAAGTCCATTTATACAAATCCGTTATAAAGCCCATATGGTCATATGGTATTCAGCTGTGGGGTACTGCCTGTGCATCAAACATCCAGAAGTTACAGAGAAGACAGTCTAGGATTTTACGTCATATCATATGCGCCCCCTGGTACATAAGAAATGAAAACATACATAGGGATCTAAAAGTTCCCACTATACACGAAGAAGTTAAAACGTACACGTCCAAATAAGTAAACAAACTAGTCGCACATCCCAACACTCTAGCACGCAATTTATTGCAATTTGACGGCCACCAGAGACTAAAAAGAACTGATACATTGAGCCTGGCGAGGCGGCTCTCTCCACACAATAGAATATAGATTTTTAAGATTTGAATACAAAAAATTAGTTACTACATTGGTAATAACTAGTAAATAATAATTTTGAAATAAGATTTGAATACTTATTGTGAATTTCTTTTAATAGAAAGATTTAATAAAATAAAATACAGTATAACAAAAAAAAACTGTATTGTATAGCTCTTGGATTAAGAATTCTGAAGCCCCAAAAGGTGTGCTATGGATTATAATCGTCGGCTGCAATAAACTGTCCTAGTGTGTTAAAAACTTGGCGAATTGATGGTGTTCGATTTTGTGCCTGGGCGGACTGATGACTGATGAGAGTGAAATTTTTAAATCTGTAAGATTTATAGACGTAGCTTGTGTAAAATCTTCTCTTCGGCGGTGCCCACACATGCCCTTCCACTCGGATGCTTAGTGTCATATGTGAAAAATTCATTGACTCTAAAACAGTTTGTTATAGTGAAATGTGTTTCAGAGCGCAAGAATATGTCTATTTCCTGTGTTAGCAGAAAATGTTCAACTTCATATTTATGTTGGGAGAGCCCTTCATTTTTTGCTAAATAAAATTTTATTTATTTATTTTTTTTTATTTATTTTTTTTTTATTTATTTCATCCCTGCACAACCAGACCAAGTCTTATAATTATAGTGCATGGGTATTAATTTAAATACGATATTAACGTTATCATAAGTGAAGCAATACAGATATGTTACATAATTGAATAAAATAGCGGTTACAGATCTAGATAATATATAATAATAATATTGATAACAAGTAATAATATATTAGTAGATATTCACAAGCTTATGAAATAATGTTTAGCGAATCAAAAGCAAATTTAGTTAAAAATAATACAAAAGAAAAATGGTTTACATAAGTGATTTTATGGAATTAAAAGGATGTTCACTCACATGAATATACACATATACATATTAAAATAATCTAAAAAGAATTTTAATTAAAATATTCATACAGAAATTTTTTGAAAGACGTTGCGTTGTCGTTTAGTTGTCGATTGTGTGGAAGACCATTCCAAAGGCGTATAGTATGTAGAAAGAACTGCCATTCTGAAACGAGGCAATTGTGTTTAAGAATGATAATCTGTTTACCCCTTAGCGATCTAGCGAATCTTATTCTCCTAAATAGATATTGTGGTGTTTCAGTGTACACGATCTTATGGAGGAAAACTAAAGCCCTGATCCTTAAAAAATTAGCAAAAACCACCCCCATATAAAGAACCTGCGTATGCCGAAACATGATCCCTCCTGCCCAGATTATATACATATCTTACAATGTTGTTATATAAAACCTCAAGTTTTCTCCAACTAGCGCTATCGCAGCCATAAAATAATTCGCACCCATAAGTAAGGCTTGGAATTAAATACGCTTTAGCAAGTTGCATTCTCACTCTCAGAGGTGTGACGTATTGGACAACCCATAACGTTCTCAATTTGGTATATAATTTGGCAATCAGTGTATTGACATGGCTTGACCACGTTAAGTTTCTGTTAAATACGACTCCAAGATTCTTTGCAGTGACCACTACCTTAATTTTTTCCTGGTTAATGACAATATCATCACTTAAGATTGGGTGCGTTGTTTTTTTGTGAATTACCAGACACTTTGATTTGCTAGGATTTAAAGATAGCCGATTAGCGGATGCCCATTTATAAATGTTATCCAAATCATAATTGAGCTTTCTGATATTCTCCGCGATAGACTGAGCTGGACTACTAAGCCAGAGCTGTACGTCATCAGCATACATATGAATATCGCAATGAGACAGATTAGTTGGCAAATCATTAGCGTAAATCGAGAAAAGAAGTGGCCCCAGAATCGAGCCTTGGGGAACACCTCTTGTCAGTTGTCTGGGATTAGAAACAATATCATTCGCATATACCGACTGTAAGCGATTAGTAAGGTAGGAGTGTACAAGCCGAACTGCATTCAAGGAGAACCCAAAAAAACGTCTAAGCTTGTGGCATAATATTCCGTGGTCAACCGTATCAAACGCTTTCGAGTGATCAAGAAGCACCAAGAAATTGACTTTCCCGTCATCTAAATTGCATCTGATGCTCTCCGAAACATTCACCAACGCAGTCACGCAACTGTGGTTCGGCCGGAAACCTGATTGTTTATCAGACAGCAAGTTATTAAAATGAACATAAGGACTTATTTGTCGATACAAGATTTTCTCAAAGGCCTTCGAGAGAAAACTTAGTATGGCTATTGGACGATATACATCGTTTGATTTGGGTACGGGGATTATCTTCGCATGTTTCCATTTCACAGGAAAACAGCTTTTGGTAATAATAGAGTTGAAAAAATAGGTAATATATGGCAATATGGAGGGCAATATTAGTCTTATAAACCTGGGATGCATATTATCAAGACCAATTGCATTCGATTTTATCTGTGAGAAGTTCGATAAAACATCAATCTGACTCACACATGAAAAAACTCATATTCACTATACTATTATCATTAACAGTCAAGACTCTGTCACGTTCACCCGTTGCATGCTCTACGGGCCTATCTTTAGTAAAAATTTCATTAAGCTCATTCACATCGGCAGGTATGTCCACATTCATATCAGTTCTCCCAACCCCAATATCCCTTATAGTCTGCCAAGTGCGTCTTGATTCAAGTGCAGAACCAAATCTATTTGAATAATAGCTAGATTTAGCGGATTTTATCATCCTGTTCGTGCTAGACCTGGCAGTACGGAACACAGCCATCAGTTCTGGTGTACGAAAACGCTTCCAGTTGAGTAGGCCAAATCTCGGCGTTTAATACTATCTTTTATTCTGGAATTGAACCATGGCTTTTTTGTGGCTACAACAGTTTTAGTTCTAATAGGTACAGCAGCATGTTTTTCGTGCGCATCATTTCCTGAAACATACCCTGCATGTTTGTCATAAAGTTGTTCATTGTTTGAATTAGGTTTTTGATTGAACTCTAATTGTTTGTAAACGATATCTGTGGACCCTCTTTAAGTATGTGGGCGTAAGAGTGTTTTTGCGCGAACTGACTTTTCGCATCACAATTAGCATTAGCTATATGTTCACCATTTTTCAGAGATTGGGCATACGAATAATTAGGTTTAGTGTGTGGTACGTTACTAGGTTGTGTACTAGCTATTGATTCAGCACAAAGCCAAGGAAATTGGGAAGCCGTATATCGGTCGTGTTCGGGTTTGCAGCCCCTATAGTTTGCAGTGCGATTTTCGTCGCAATTGCTGCATTTTTTAACTTGGCATCAGTTTTCTAAAAAGTGGACTCCGAAGTCCGGGAGGCGTCCCCGCAAACAACGCATATGGATGATAGTTTGCAGTAAGTTTTGGGTGTGCCCGAATTCCTGGCAATTGGTGCACTGGCGGGTACCAATATGTTTTAAAGGCTCTTCCACCACTATTCTTCTGTTCAAAAGGTAGCGCAAATTGTATGTAGGATGAACTGAGTTTTTTGATTTAAGCTGAGATGCGTTAAATACGATTTCAACACGATGCATAGGTTGGGGAACTTTATTCTTATTTGGAATATTGTGCACTGACCTTACGACATAACCATCCACCTCTATGGCACTTTTTATTTCCTCAGTGGGAACAGAACTGTCAATGCCCTTTACGATGACAATCAAACCTTTAGCACTTTTGAGTTGATACGTATAATAGCTCTTATTATCTGCAACGAGGCGACTTGCGATTAGGCGATAATTCTTCTCAGTGTGAGCTTGGATCTTTGTTTCTTGAATTTGACCTCTTCGTATAGAAGCTACATAAAAGCTTTCTTCTGGTGTTGTTATTTGCGAAGATAAGTTTATATTTCCGGATAAAGAACGCGTTCGGACAATTGGACGGAGGTTAAAAAAGCACTGTCATCTTTTTTTATTTGTATTGTTCATTGCATTATTAGCATTTGTGTAAGTAAAAGAGTAATAAGCATTGTTGTTATTACCTTCTATATTTTTTCATTAATATTTGGTGCGCTCATACACTCACTAACAATTGTTCAAACCGGTTTAACCATGCACTATTTGTTATTGTTTTTTTTACACACAGTATATTATATTGTTGTTATTTTGTTGATATTTATTTCTTTGTTATTACTAACTGTTCACTGTTCAATTGAATTCTTAAAAAAAAATATTTGTTATGCGTTTTTAATATGTACTCAAACACGGTCAACGATTTCGAATGTTGTTTAAAAAAGTTACTGAATAGCAACATCGTTAATTTTGTTGTTAAAATTTTTTATCGATGCGATTGTCGTTAAAAAAGAATAGTTAATCGCACTACTGAATTATTATTTTATATTTCGTTAAGTTTTTTATAGTTTTCATGATAAATAAACTAAAATGAAAAAAAAAACATAGTTTTTTATATCTTTATGGTCAAATTTACCTAAATTTTTGTATAAACCAACCGTCCAGAAATTAGAATAATTCGGAAATTCGAATCGCCTTAGAAACAAAGTGGTTCGAATCCGAGCGTCTACTGTATATCGATCCATACCTGTTTGCACTTTTTGTTGTATTATCTGTTTCGTTGGGTTGTTGCACTGATTTTGGTATAGCACCTGTATCACTTATTTGTTTATTTTTATTTGCTTCAGGCGTTGAAGATATGTTTATATTGGCGGATAATGAACGCGTTCGGTCAATTGGCCTGGTGGTTAAAAAAGTTATTATTTAATTTGTTCATTGCATTATTATCATCTGTATACCTAGAAGAGTAATAAGCACTGTTGTTATTACCTTTTCTATTTTGATCATTTATGTTTGGTGCACTCAAAAACAATAAGCAAAATTTTTAACCCGTTTAAATAACCATGCAATATTTTGTTTTTGTATATAAGTATGTATGTTGTTGTTTAATTTTGTTTTTATTTCTTTGTTTTTATTTCGTATCTTTGCACTTGTTCAATGGAATTTCTTAATAAAAAAAAAGGCTCGTATTTATTATGCACTAAATGTTGCGTACGTCTGTACATAACTACGATCACAACTGTACGAGCCAGGAATTTGGCAAGTTACAATCAGTATGCGTTGTTTGCGGTGACGCCCACCGAACTTTGGAATGCAATTTTTCAAAAATAGACTCCAAGGTCAAAAATGTATCTGCTGCGGTGAAAATCACACTGCGAATTATAGGGACTCTAAAGTCTTCCAACATGTAAAAAATTCAAAAATACTACGAAACCCCGTCTTTGAACAATATAAGCCTTCGCAATTTCCCACCCTTTGTGCTGGTTCTATTACTAGTACACAGCCACATACTAAACCTAACTG
Organism: Phania funesta; assembly: GCA_963932375.1. Taxonomy (NCBI): domain Eukaryota; kingdom Metazoa; phylum Arthropoda; class Insecta; order Diptera; family Tachinidae; genus Phania; species Phania funesta. The sequence continues at coordinate 74,139,239 of OZ010652.1, read as the reverse complement.
TATGTCCAAGCACTGAAAGATAATAAACAATTACCTAATGGTAATCGGGAAGCGGGAAGTTCTAACTCGCAAAAATATTCATATGCCCAAGTCTTAAAAGAGGGTGCGGAGATACCTATTACGAATAATACGAGCTTAATCGGAAATTTTATACAAACAATGAAAAATTTTATGACAACTATGCACCGTATATTTCAATAAATGATGCGAACCCAAAACATGCTGCTGCAAATTTTGCTAAAAAATAATCACTTGAAAATATGCTTCTGGAAGGGACGCTAACATAAATATGAAGTGGAACATTTCCTGCTAACACAGGAAATAGAATTAAAGTTAATGAATTTTTTGTATACGACACTAAACACCCGAGTGGATGAGCATGTGGCGGCACTACTGTTATAGGGCGCAAAAACATAAGGCTCGTTCCAATGCCAGAATTCAGCGAAGACTTTTTACAAGCGACTATAAATCTTACTGTCTTTAAAATTGCAATCTCTTCTGCCTAGACATAAAATTCAACACAATCGATTTGCCAGGTTTTTTGCTACTTAAGGACAGCTTGCAGCTGGAGACTACAATGCAAAGCACACCAATTGGGGCTCTAGACTCATTAGCCCATGAGGAAGGCAGCAGTTCAAGCTAATAAGCTTGATGTCGCATCTAGAGGTAAACCCACCTATTGGCCAACAGACATTAACAAGCTGGCAGGCTTTATCGATTTTGCTATTGTAAAAAATATCAGACGTGAACAACTTCTAGTCAGTTCTTCATACGATTTATCTCCTGATCACTCACCCACAGTCATTAGTTTCCACGGCAGTGTTTTCACTGCACCTGAAGCTAATAATTTTTACCGAAATAAAAACGCGAATTGTTTAAAATATAAAATGTATGTGAGCTCTCACTTAAATCAGAACATTCCTCTGATTAACCCGACTGATATTCAAGAAGCTGTGGATTATTGTACAAACACCATGACTGAAGCAGCCAGATGTGCAACGCCAGGAAATACAACAGTTAAAAGAATGTCGCACCAGTCATCAGCTGATGTTCAGATTATTGTCAAGGAGAAGAGAAGGCAATGGTTGAGTTGGATATAGAAGAATAACTTGAACTAATAAAAGTAAATTTGTGTTATTCTTTGAAATAAATATTTGTTTTACTAAAATATCGAGTTATTACATTGGCGACGATGGTAAGTATTTAAAACAAAAAAAAAAAGAATAATTTAATTTGTGAAAATAAAATTCATAATGTGGCGGCATAACAAAATATGCACAATAATGAAGTGTATGTGTATCGCGTTTCATTGAATTATTTTATTGATATTCAAAACAAAGCATGCTTTGGTGTTACATTTGATTGTAACAGATAAAAAAAACAAGTATTTAATTGTGTCTTTTCCAGGTTGGAAAGATAAAAGCAATTAAACTTCGAATAAAGCTGACCACAAAAAAAGGAAATACATTAAATTGTATGAAATACATTGAATTGTACGAGATACATCAATTTGTACTAAATATATGCTACTGTAGGCAAAAAATAGTAAGACTTTTTAATTTAAATTTCGCGCGGAAATACATTTGTCGAAATTTTTTTTTCTACGTTGGTCAGTGACATCTGTGCCAAATATCATATCAAAGTAATCATTAGTGTTTGGTATACGCTTGTCTTTCTGAAGTACAACAAGTGCATTCGGCGATTTTTACAATGAGTAAAATTATTCAACAAAGAAGTTCCATTAAATTTTGTGTGCGGAATGAAATTTCTGGTGCCGAAACGTTCAGAATGTTGCAAAAGATCTTCGGTGATAATTGTATGTCGCGAGCAAGTGTTTTTGATTGGTACAAATTATTTAAAAAGGGTCGAGAACGCGTTGACGACGAACCACGTCCAGGACGGCCATCAACATCAACCCAACTGTCAACAAGGAATACTATTTGCGTGTTATTCGTAAAAAGAGGCCGGAATTATTGGCCGAAAACTCTTGGTTTTTGCACCACGATAATGCACAGTCACATATCGCATTTTTTCTTCGTGAGTTTTTCGCCAAAAATTCAATCAATATCGTTCCACAACCACCGTATTCGCCTGATTTAGCTCCGTGTTACTTCTGGCTGTTCAACAAACTCAAGCGACCGCTCCGTTTTGAGCCAATTAAACGTGAATCGCTACGCACATTGAAGGCTATTCCGGAAATTGACTTTAACAACTGTTACGAGGATTGGAAAAAACGTTGCCATAAGTTTATTGCAGCTGGAGGGGATTACTTTGAAGGGGACGAAATAGATTTGGCAGAATAAATGAAGGAATTTAAAAGTATGAACAAAGTCTTACTATTTTTTGCCCACAGTAGTATGTTGAAACATTGATTCGCAAAGTGGTAAGAAGATAAACATAAATTAAATGTTTCTGTAATTTATGTATGGTGTTCATTAAATTTTTCCACAGGGAAATCATTAAATTATTCAATCATAAAAAACAAAGCATGCAAACTGTAACATAATAAAATATGCCTGAAAAAAAAGCGTCGCAGCACAAAAAATCCAATTGTTCTATGTGCCAAGCGCAGAAAAGAGGTGAAAGAGAATGAAGATTATATTGACTGCTACAAGTGCGCCAAAACTTATCATGCATTTGGTACAGGGCTTGATAATTTGAATACTTCATAAAACATGAAAGCGAAGAATATGTATGTGTAACGAATGTAATGGATCAGTAACAGAAGACCCAATAGAAATAAAAAAACAACTAAATAAGCTGAGTCAATTGAGTGAGTTACAAAATTCTATAAATTTTATGTCGAATCAATTTGATGAAGTTTTACGTGGTATGGCTGAAAACAAAAAAAAATTGAATTAATACAGAAGGAAAACAGATTATTGAGTAACGAAGTTAAAGTTTTAAAAGAATCGGTAAAATTACTGAATGGCGAAAGGGTCAAAAACAACTATCTTATTAGTGGTGCTGTTGTTAAAGAGGATGCTTCAGCTGTGGACACTCCTATGGAAATTTCTAAAAATATAGGATTCGATTTAAAGAAGAACGATGTAAAGGATGCCTTTTTTATTAAGAATAGAAGTGCTGTAAACAAAGCAAGCAACAAAGAAAATAAACATGCTATAGTCGTAAAGTTTGTGTCAAAAAAATGCAAAGAAAAGCTAATGTTAGCTAAGCCGAAATTAAAGCAATGTGAAAAGACTAAATCCATTTTTGTGAGTGATTAACTAAGTAAGGAAATGCTTAGCATCTTTAATCATGCCAAATCACTAAAAACGGTGGGATATCGCTCGGTGTGGTGTAGAATATTTCGCTACGCCTTTGTGTAGCATCGTCAGGAAATAAAAAAAGGCGTAGCGAAATATTGAATAAAATAAAATTAATATTTATTATACTTTATAATAAAGGAAATTTTATTGGACGATTTGGAGTTTAAAAAATTAGACAAACTTAATTATAATAAAGGTCAAAAAACTAGAATAAAGTTAAAAAAAAAGTTAACACTATGTAAATTTTGAATCATTCAAACACTACTTTGACAAGCTTAATTTTCAAATGTTACATATAATGTCTGTAAACATAAGAAGTATTTCAATCATTATTAAATTCAATGAATTGAAATATATGCTTTCTAAACTTCCATAATTACCCAGCATAATAGCAGTTCAGGAGACGTGGTTCGACTGCAACTTTATAACATACCAGGATACGGAACAGTACACTGCTGTAGAACAGATGGATATGGAGGGACATCCATTAATATTATCACGTTTATTACTACAATAAACGTTATTTTGTAGGATTCGTTTAATTGCAAATATTAAAATACACAAATTACGACTCTTATATACAACTCTTTAGTACTAATTTACTCTGTACACTTAACACTTTTGTACGTACATATATTCACCTCTATGAAACCTTAAAGTCAACTATATATCTTCTGCGGTGGGCGGCGCCTTTATATACAGATCACGGCCGCTTCTACAAATGTCCCGAACATACGCGAAATTGAGCATCTGTTCTTTCAGTTGCTGGCTTAGTAGTCTTGTATATGTGTTTGCGTGTGTAACTTTTGTTTACTTTTACTTGCTGTAGAAGTTGTTTTTGTTTCTACGTTGAATCGCGGTTCGGGGAATTTCCGCTACGCAGTGTTCTCTAGCGAATCATCATTAATAGACTGACACTTAAACAAGGCTACAAAATTATCCATCATTATTTGCGTTGAAATTCACTAAATTTATTGTTAGGCGATAAGCCTAATAATAAAAATTTATAAATTTTATAAATTTATTTTTAATTAACACATAATTAAAATTATATTAAGTACATTTTAAATTCCCAAATACTATTTTTATAATTAATTTGCAAGCGCCAGTGTAAAAAACATTGTCATCATTTGTAGCTTTTGTGTTGTTTTACTTTGATTACCGCTTACAACTACACTTTTAAGTTTGAGAGAAGCCAGCCAAAGAAGGATAAATAATATCACGAAATAGTTCTTAGCTTTACAATCATAAGTAACCTTTCCAGGTTTTATTAAAATTTGGTTAAAGATTTGCTGATAAGGTGATTTAAGTTGCCAGCCAAATGCGCATAACGTCTAGCTTTACCTAACCAGAAATATTGTTAATTTACTGCTTGGGAAAACTACCGCGTTGAAATTATATTATGAGGCTAAGAGAGAACGTTAAATTATATAAAAAAGGGTTAAAGGCAAAGAATAAAATAGGCCTTTCTTCAAACTAAGTACAATTTCAATAAACATTTTGGCAGTTCCTTTAATACACCATGACACACATTTTTTTTAAATAAAATAGTATCGAAATAAAGAGGGATAGAGAAATAATTGCATTTACAATTACTTTAAGAACGAGTATAGAACAAGTGCGTTTGATAAAAATTAGGGATATCTGAAAAACAAGGTTTATGCAAACCAACCAGAAGCGCTGGTGCAACTCAAACAAAATATTCGTGATGAAATTAATGAAATACCGCGTGAAATGTGTGAGAATGTAATGAAAAATGTGTTCAAAAGGGCTCGCATTTGTGAGGCTAACAGAGGGGGACATTTATCTGATATTGTATTCCATACATAATTGCCGACATTAAATAAAACATTTATCAATATACATACGATCCATTCTCTTTCATTTAATCAAAAATTATAAACAAAGTAGTCTACCTTCACGGCGCACAGGGGCACATTTGGCGAGAAGGCGGTCGAAAATCCGTAACTTTTGATTGGATTGGAATTTTGATATGCGTTTTTTTCTGTTTGGTAGGTGGGATTTTAAACTTTAATTTTTGATAAAAGCAAAAAAAAAAAGTTACGAATGGTTTAATATTCGTTACCATTATTAATAGAATTTGAATATAAAAGAGGAGTGTTGAAACATTAAAAAAAATTTTTTTTCTTCAAATGTCCTATTCTTATTGTTACAAATTATAATTATTAATAGTTTTGTAAACTAAATCTTGTCAGGAAACGCCAAATTTTGGCCTCCGTAATATTTTTAAGCTTAAAAGAAATAAGGACCAAAGGTTCCTTTTTTTAAACAGCCTTTTGAAATAAAAAATTTAAAATTTTTAAAAAGTTAAAATTTTTTTAATAACGAAAAGTGTTAATGAAAAAATCCTATTTTAGTTAAAGTTTTATTTTATTTTTTAATTTTTTTTTAACGATTTATAAAATATACTTTCAAATCAAAGAGCCACTATACATTAGGGAATTTTAGTAAAATTTTTTTCTAAATAGCATTGATTTTCATCTTCTAATATAGTTGTTTAGCCTCCTCTTCTAATTCGACTGGAGTTGTTTTCCATTTTTGTCGAATTATGGACATATATGGATCTGAAGTACACAATAAAATGGTGATAAGGTTGTAACGACGTGTTTTCACGATTAGCTGGAGTAGAGCTCGCGGCTCCCAGGGTTCGTTACAAAAAAAATATTTATTTGTTTCCAAGAGAGAGAGAGACGAAACAGTTAATATAAATGTTTTTAACAACGTTATAAACTTTATTCATCAACTTATTTAATAAATACAGCGCGACACGAAATACGGTAGACCTTCCGTGGCCATTGGCACATTCGTTGCTACTGTCCTCAGCTTTTCACACTATCCGACGCTTATAGAAGATATCGCCACTATTTGTTGCGAGTGCACATAAGCCGATTCTCTCTTCGGGTCGAATAAAATTCTGGCCCGATGGTAAGAGAGTACTTCCTTTTCTGGCCTCTCTTGTCAGGGCGAATAATATTCTGGCCTGACTCGACAGTACCAGAAGCTCTGTGCCTCACACTCAGATGGACTCTCTTCGTCTGGCTGCTGCTCTAGGTGACGGGACAAGGATTGACTCTCTTTTTGGGGCGAATAAAATTCTGTCCCGAAGCTAAGAGATGTCTCCTCTACGCACTCAACTCTGACCGCACTCGGTTGGGGCGAATAAAATTCTAGCCCAATCGTTTACCGCCTGGAGAGTGGCTATCCGCTACTCGCATATACCAATTGGACGAATAATATTCTGGCCTAGGTGGTATAGCGTCACCTTACTTACTGGTTTCTCTGGTCAGGGCGAATAAAATTCTAGCCTGACACGAAAACAACAGTAGTTTCACTACCAGTTGGTGGCGCGAGAGACTAGCTTAATTAAGTTGAGTAAAACTCTAAAATAATTAAGCTACAAGTAGTTGAGTCGAATAAAATTCTAGCCCAACTATTTGTTTTCTGCCAAAGACTTAAATAATAAAGTTGAATAAAATTCGAAAATTATTAAGTAAGTCTTACCGCCTTGCTAGCCACAGGCTGACTGACTTTTCTACTGTCTACGTATTACTATTCTGCTTGTTTGGCTGAGTCTCACGTATACGCACACCATTTTACGATCCATACCAGCTGATCAATTGTCAGTCATGGTAGAGTTGTATTAAAACAGTGCTACCATTATGGGGCGGTGTTACCTAAATATTTCCATTAATCTTAAAACTAAGTTATTATTAATAAAAACTATGAATGTAGTTAGAAAAGCAAAAGACATAATTATATGTGACCCAAAAACGCGTGGAAGGACTTTTGGTCGTCACAAGGTCTTCATTAGTACATCTAGACATATTTCTTGTGCTATGTTCGAGAAAGAATCTGTAGTCTTTGTTCCTTTTTTCTTGCTCTTTTTCAGACAGATCTCCTATTTATGAGTCTTATTAACTCATAATCTACACCTGTGATAGATGCTGCAGTTTCTGGATCGGAAAAAAATCTTCTTGCAGTATTTCCATCATTCGAATTTCGTTCTCTTTGTTTAGGTTGGTCGATTATAAGGTCTAGCTGAAGATATCTTTCTTGAATTTGTTCTTTTTTTCTTTCGTTTTTCTGCATTTTCTTTACTGTTTCTTATGGTTTAGCCTGAAGAACCAAATTCCAAATCATAACCCAATTTAAGAATATGTTCCATAAAACGAATCCTAGTATTAAAAGGCGACAACCCAAATTCGCAAACTTCCTTAAAGCTATCGTCGTGTGTTGGAGGTTGATTTAATTGGTTTGATGGCTTTTGGCATATAATGCAGCTTGACGACGACTTTGTTTCCGTTAAATCTTGCGCAAATTTTCCATCAATCATTGTTAGACACATTTTAAAATGTACTTCGATGTCTTGTTTTGTTAAATAGAAATTTTCTGTCCTAATTTGTGTGTTCGTATATTTTTGTGCAATTAGTATCTCGTTTTGCGAACACTTTAAGACTAATACGGACACGATTTTTTTAATATTTATATAATAATTTTATCCACATGTGTAATTATAACCTTTGTGGCAAAAATAAACAGGTACTAACAATAATCAGGTACAGATCATCCCATGCAGTGTGTGCGCACATCTTTTGTGTACAAAATTTTGTTATTCAATTAAGCAAGGAGTTAGCTCACATTTCCTTACCTATGTGGTAATAAAACTGAAAGAATGCCATAATAAACATGTGCATTAACGTATTTTATTTAAGACTTCCTTTTTAATTATTTCATTAATCTGGATTCATAATTCTTTATGATCTTATTGTTTTATGATATAATTGCCATTATCATCTCTAATGGGTAACCAAAATTTCATTGAATATTTGGATTTTGCAAATGTGATAGGTACAATATAGTGCATTTGTATATTACTAGATTCCATCGCAAAAGTTATAAATGCCATCTTTCAAGGAGATTTGAAAAAAATTTGGCATTACCTTTGTGTTAAAAAGTTAAAATAATTCAAAAATAACTCTTTAGAAAAAAAATTTTTTTTTTTGTAAAATTTCGTATGTATTGATAATTTTTGTACAAAATACCTGACCTTTTGGTCAGAAAAATTCCTCTGGTGCACACGGGCGCACATATAATGGGGTATAGGTGTGTAGGGGAGTTTTGGGCTATAACACAGAGAAATATCTTTTTGACGTGGTTTGACGGGAGGGAGTTATGCCCTATTAAGCACGAGATTTTTGGAAGAATTTTGACCTTTTTTAAAACAAAATATTTAAAAACTTCTAAAAAAAAACGTAACGACTTTATTTTGCTAGCACTAATAACTAACAAACTGCATAATTAAAAACAATTTATTTTGATTTAATATATTTTAAAACAAACAAGGTATAGTAATTTGAAAATTAGAATTTACTAAAAAAAAATTCCTTTTAACAAAATATTTAGAAAGTCTATTTTGGATCACCCTGTTCAGTATGTTATAGTTGGAACAGAGTTCTTAATTTTTGCCTCTCGAGGTTTACTGGTATTTACTTTCAAATGAATCAGAAAACACTAAGATTGGTAAAAAAAAATGATTTTTGGCTGCCTTCTCAAAATATGTGCCACTGTGCGACGGACACCCTTTATAATATATGACGTACATATCGCACACAGTTCATCAGTGACCGTGTTTGAGTACAGACGTACGTCATATCACACGCATAACAAATATATATATATATATATATATATATATATATTTTTAAGAATTCAGTTGAACAGTGAACAGTTAGTAATAACAAAGAAAAAATAACACCAATATAATATATTCTGTGTAAAAAAACTACAACAAATAGTGCATGGTTAAACTGGTTTGAACAATTGATAGTGAGTGTATGAGCGCACCAAATATTAATGAAAAAAATATAAAAGGTAATAACAACAATGCTTATTACTCTTTTACTTACAAAAAAGCTAATAATGCAATGAACAATACAAATAAAAAAAAGACGACAGTGCTTTTTTAACCGCCAGTCCAATTGTCCGAACGCGTTCTTTATCCGGAAATATAAACTTATCTTCGCAAATAAGAAGAAATTACAATTCAACCAAAAAACAATTAAGGTATGGTACAACAAACCAACGAAACAGGTAATATAAAAGATCCCGAAAAAAAGTGCAAACAGGTATGGATCGTTATATAACCCTAACCAAAAGGAAGGCCAATCCTAAGTCTTCGCAGCAAGAGCGCTAAACAATACAAAAGCTCCCAAAGTACTGTAATGCCGGCAATCGAAAACAGATTCTCTGTACTTGCTACAGCGGATGATGAAGCTGAACCCGCTGTCAGGGAACAAAAACCTGCCCCGATTTACTTGCGCGAACAAACATCTAATGAAATTGTTAACATGTTGTCTCACTTTGTAGGTAAGGAAAGCCTTTATGTAGGTAGCTTCTGTACAAAGAGGACAAATACAAGAAACATAGATCCAAGCCCACACTGGGAAGAATTATCGCCTAATCGCAAGTCGCCTCGATGAAGATAATAAGAGCTATTATACGTATCAATCAAAAGTGCTAAAGGTTTAATTGTCATCGTAAATAGCATTGACAGTATTGTTCCCACTGAGGAAATAAAAAGTGCCATAGAGGTGGAAGGTTATGTCGTAAGTTCAGTGCACAATATTGTAACTAAGAATAAAGTTCCCCAACCTATGCATCGTGTTAAAATCGTATTTAACGCATCTCAGCTAACATCAAAAAACTCGGTTCATCCCATATACAATTTGCGCTATCTTTTGAACAGAAGAATAACGGTGGAAGAGCCTCTAAAACGTAATGGTCCCCTTCAGTGTACTAATTGCCATACGAAAACCTACTGCAAGCTACCATCCGTATGCGTTGTTTGCGGTGATGCACACCAGACTTTGGAATGCACTTCTTCCAAAACAAACCCCAAGGTCGAAATATGCAGCAACTGAGGTGAAAACCAGTCAGCAAATTACAGGGGCGCAACATCTTTCAACATGTAAAAAATAATGCGAAAGTCGTACGTAAACCTGCATATGCGCAATATAGATCTTCCCAATTTCCTCGGCTTCATGCTGGTTCTATTGCTAGTACACAAACTACACAGCCACACACTAAACTAAAGTATTCGTATGCCCAAACATTGAGAAATGATTCACCTAATGCGAATGCCTAAAGTTCTAATTCGCATAAACATTCATATGCCCACGTCTTAAGAGGGTACAGACACTACCAATTCGAGCTCAATCGATAATTTAATAAAAAACAATGAATAATTTCATGACAACTATGCAGCGTATGTTTCAGGAAATGATACGAAGCCAAAACATGCTTCTGCAAATTCTGCTTAGCAAAAAATGAACCAGATAAAAATATGCTTCTGGAATGCTAACGGGCTCTCCCAACATAAATATGAAGTTGAACACTTCCTGCTAGCACTTGATAGAAACATACTATTAGTTTCTGAAACACACTTCCTATAAAAACTGCTTTCGAATTGATGGGTTTTTTATATATGACACCAAACACCCAAGCGAAAGGGAATGTGGTGGGACTGCCATTATAGTCCAAAAAAAACGTAAGGCTTTTTCCATTGCCTGAATTCAGGGAAGACTTTTTGCAAGCCACGACTATAAATCTTACTAATTTTAAAATTGTAGTCTCGTCAGTGTATTGCCCGCCTAGGCATAAAATTGAACACCATGTATTTGCCAGGTTCTTTGCTGCGCTAGGAGAAAAATTTATTGCCGCTTGCGATTAAAATGCAAAGCACACATATTGGGGATCCAGACTCCTTAGCCCTAGAGGTAGGCAGTTGTATTATACAGTTCAAACAAACAAGCTGGACATCGTATTTGCCGGTAAACCCACCTATTGGCCCACAGACTTTAATAAGTTGCCAGACCTTATTGAACTTTTAAAGTAAGGTCAAAGGACCAGCTTTCAAGATGTGGGAAAATCAGTGCAGGAGTACCTCAAGGTAGTGTGCTAGGGCCGCTATTATACATCATCTATACAGCGGATATGCCGACAAGCCCACATACATATACATCAACCTTTGCAGACGACACTGCAATTATAAGTGTCAGTAATAATCCAAAGGATGCATCTGAAAAGCTACAGTCCCATATTCATAAGCTAGAAGACTGGCTAAAACAGTGGAGAATAAAGGTAAATCCATCAAAATGTGCTCATGTAACGTTTTCCCTTAGAAGGCAAAATTGTCCACCAATCACAATAACTAATACCACGGTTCCAGCGGAAACGCACGTTAAATATTTAGGTATTCACCTAGATCGGCGCCTAACTTCGTCCCGGCACATTGAGGCAAAAATAACGTCCATAAAGCTTCGAACAAATCAACTGCATTGGCTAATAAGTCCTAACTCAACTTTGGCTTTGGAGTACAAAGTACTTTTATACATATCCGTTATAAAGCCAATATGGTCATATGGCATTCAGCTGTGGGGTACTGCCTGTGCATTAAACATTCAGAAGTTACAGAGAAGACAGTCTAGGATTTTACGTACTATCGTCTGCGCCCCCTGGTACATAAGAAATGAAAACATACATAGGGATCTTAAAGTTCCCACTATCCACGAAGAAGTTAAAATATACACGTCCAAATACGTGAACAAACTAGTCGCACATCCCAACACCTTAGCACGCAATTTATTGCAATTTGATGGCCACCAGAGACTAAAAAGAACTGACACATTGGGCCTGGCGAGGCGGCGCTCTCTGCACAATAGATGATAGATTTTTAAGATTTGAATACAACAAATTAGTTACTACATTGGTAATAATAATTTAGAAATAAGATTTGAATACGTATTGTGAATTTCTTTTCATAGAAAGATTCAATAAAATGAAATAAAGTATAAAAAAAAGAAAAAAACCTAGAACTGACACATTGAGCCTGGCGAGGCGGCTCTCTCTACACAATAGAAGATAATTTAATAAGATTTGAATACGGAAAATTATTTATTACATCGGTAATAACTGGTAAATTATATTTTAGAAATAAGATTTGAATACTTATTGTTAATATTTTTTTTAGTAGAAAGATTCAATCAAATGAAAGTATGAAAAAAATATATCGCACATTAAATCAAAAACAGTATAAATAAATTTTAATATATCGTATCGGCAACACAAATATGGGCTGGGTGCCCCGGTAGACTAGTTTGTAGTGTGCTAGTCTATCAGTTGGGGCTTGTGGGTACGATTCCCACCTAAGACTCTGGGTGTTTTCACTACAACGAGTGAAGGTCTTTGTTACTATGCTCGGTAATTTAAGTTGCAATATAATTTGTAATTGTATTGTAACATTTAAATAAATAAATAAATAAATATGGGCGATAACGATTTATCGGAAAACCTGCAATATGGCAAATATATCGGTATCTTTATCGGATGCACCCCTAGTCTAAAGATGGCTTAATTGATACTGGCCAAGAATCCAATAAAGTCATCTTAAGTTGTATGCCCTTAACAAAAAAAAAAAAAAAAAAAAAAAAAAAAAAGATGGTACTAAATTAAAATTTACCTGCATTTCTATCGTAGGCGAAAAGGCGTAGTCATTCCAAACTTGTGCCAAATCGCACTTTTTTACACTTGCAGAACTTTCAGTATTAATATTTTCCGGCATATTTTCGGCTTCATTCAGTATGGATGATATTTGATCAACAGGGAGGTTAGGTATCGATTCAATAGTTTCAATTTCGGGGTGTCTTGGAGTCATCCCATCATGACCATCATTTAGGTTAGCTGGTGTGAGTCCGCCATGATTAAAATCGTCTACTGCATCGATTCCATGGGGCAAATTTCCTGGCGTAAAAGCAAGGTCACCAATAGATTCTAGATTGTCAATATTACTTATATCATTCATAGTAAATAATGGACCAGGACTTGCACAGCTATCAAATGTTATTGGTTCAGCTGTTTGAGCAGCTTCGTTTGTAATTATATTAATTTTTAAGGAATCATTTGATATTACAAAGCTTTCTTGTTCACGAATTGTTTCAGGAACTGCTAAACTTTGAGTTGTTATATCGCCATTGACATCAGTAGATGATAATAGATTATGAAATACATCAAATTTTCTTTTACGACCGCGTTTATTTTGAATTATTGCTAACGAGTCGTTATCACTTGTAGTGTTATCTAAAGCTAAAATATCAGACGGTCCTAAGCATGTAAAGTCTTCTAATTGATTAAAATGTGATATAAGATGTCTATGATAATTTAGAAATAATGATCTTGCAGGTATTGTTCTAGATGGCAAGGAAAACAATTTTTCAACTCCGCCAGTCTCTTTCCAATACATTAACCTGAAATGAATATTATATTAATATAGTTGCTGATGTTTTCAACGATTTTAAATAATTCACCACCTCTTCGTTGGTGGAGCTAAGTCCAGTGTTGTAATGATATCTGAGGTATTCGCTAATTGAGCCTTCATTTCCTCTCCAGATATATTCTTTACTTCATCAACAATAAGCTTTCTTTTACGTTTTGGTTTTGTAACTCCTTTATATGCCGAAGCATCTACTGGAGCCAAAGCAAAACTTTCATCTTCGTTTTGTATTAATGTTGATTGCTGCAAATTCTCACCTATGGCATCATGTTCGCTCACGACCGTTATGCTCTCTTTTTCAGCATTACCTTCAACAGAAATGAAACAATATATAAAATATTTACTTGAACAAATTGCCGAACTGAAATTCATTGTATTTCAATCTGCTAGTATTGAATATTTAACTTTTTCATTGTTTTAAAAATTATAGTATTAATAAAAATATATTTTTGTGTCTTAATTGAAAGAATAATATATGAACTTGATCCTGAATAAATTTCTCGCGTATATAACATATACGAACCAATACGAGGGCGGATCAATAAGTCCGTGAATTTTCGAACTTCCCTCGTAGTTATATGAAATGCAACACTGTTCCCATCAAGTACCACCTGTTAATAGACTACTGTCAAATTTTGGGCAAGTGTCATTTACTTTGCGTTTAACAGCTGTTCAAAACATACATTTCGACTGCTAATTAAACATAATTTTTTGCAAAAAAAAAAAAAAAAAAAACGTCAATCAAACTCCAAGATAAAGCTCGATAAATACTATCGGGACTCTGCACCATCGATTTCAATGGTAAGAAAGTGGTTTACTAACTTTCGTCAGTAAATGGCGAATATTATGCCAAGTTATTAGACTGATTTAATGAGGCTTTAAAAAGAAAACAACCCCTTTTCAATCAAGATAATGCACGGGTGCACACGTGTGCAGTCGCAATGGCAAAACTCTATGAATCGGGCTACGAATTGGTACCTCATCTGCCATATTCTCCGGATTTAGCCCCTAGTGACTACTTCCTATTTCAAAACCTAAAGAAATGGCTCGGTGGAAAGATGAACTTATTGACCAAACAAATTCCCATTTTAAGGACCTCGAAAAATCCTATTTTTTGGAAGAGATACAAAAACTGGAACAACGTTGGACTTAGTGTATTGAGTTAAAAGATTATGTTGGAAAATAAATGTTTGTTTTGCAAAAAAAAAAAAACTCTGTTTCATTCAAAAATTATTGATCCAACCTCGTATTCTGCCGAAGGTGAAAAATTTAAGTTGTTGATTTTTTTTCTCTAACGGTATTAAATTAATCGACGATAATTAAATAAATACTTAAATATTGAACTTTGCAAAGTGAATCCACTTATTTGGACGGTTGTGGCAATTAAGAATATTTTTAGTTATTTTAGTCAATTAATTTTTAAGCACTGGATCTTTAATAAAATTTGTTTATAAAATAATTTTGTTTATCATTCAATATTTTTCTGTGCATCAGGAAATAAATTATATTACAAAAATTTTAATTAACAATCGAGGAAATATGAAAAAAATTTGATATACAAAGAAAAAAATTTCTCCTAGATTCCGATCCGGAAAACTCCGATGTTACAGTCGCTTACAATCGGGACGATTGCGAAGGTGATGGAAACTAACCTTCACCACTCCAAAGCAGCATCTGCTGTTCTAACTCTTCGTCTCCTCGAGCGGGACGAGGATCTGGTCCATGAAGACTGGACTCACAACGGCCAGATCCTGGGATTCAATGCACAGGGCTACAAACTGCTCTACGCTAATTATTAATTGGCTCCTCTGCAGCTACATGTACCTAGTACACAAAATGTTGCAAGCAGCAAATAGCAGACGCATTTCAGTCATCATTGTAGCGGATGCAAATGCACACCACCTCTTTTATCGTTAATAGACACGAGATTTTGGATATTACCTTGGTAAGCGCGCAGTTCGCCCACCATGTCGAGGACTGGAAAGTGTCTGCTGACTGTTCATTTTCTGACCATCGCTAGTTTGAGTATTCCATTAACGAAGTTCGTCAGGTATCCACGCTCTTTTTAAATAAAAGGAAAACAAATTGGGGAGCCCAGTCACATTTTTGACGTCTTTATCCCACATTCACCGCCCATTACAATGGATGTGGACATTGATAAAGCTGTTAATAAACTGCCAGAAGCTTTCAAAAAGGCAACGTCGGGATCATGCAAACCTTGCATACCTAGAGGTAGGTGCGGCCCGCCATAGTGGCCCACAAATTGTTCAACGTAGCTAAGAGGACTGGGAAATGGTAGCTATACAAAGCCACGGTGAGCAAATTCAAAAAAGAAGTTAGAATCACAAAACGCAAAGCTTAGAGGGATTTCTGCGGTAGCGTGGAGAATTCACCCGAAACAATCTGCTTGCAGGATCCTAACGAAATTTCCAACTATTCCTGTTATCGTCCAGAGGTTTAATGGAAAGTGCGCCAAATGCGAAGTGGGTGTCTTGAGTAATGTCGAACCGATCTCCATTGGGCACCCCTTGCAGTCCGTCGGTATTGATCTATTTACAGTAAACTTCATTATGAGACTACTCATACGTAGGACTATTACATCCAAAATGGGTACGACCAGGCTTACGAAAACGCTCAGGAGAGATACACCCCAAGGAAGAGTGATTTCCCGCTTCTATGGAACACCACCATTAACGACCTTCTCAGGAAACTGGATTATGCAGTAGCAGAATCCTATCCGGGCACGATTTCAGATGGGATGGAAATGGCTGTCAGGATAGTCCAAAACTGGCGTTCCTGAAATGGTTTAACATGTGTTATTTACGAGAAGATACAAGATCTAGAAACCCAATATTGAATCCAGAGCCACAAAGGCGATGTCAGCTACTTACATTTGTAATAAGACCAGAGGAACGACACGGGGATTGTTTATTTGAGGTTGTGATTTAACCGGTCTTATTTTATGAAGCCGTAATCTGGTTGCAGGCTATAGACAATGCTATTTTTGAGACAGTATCACGTAGTTTAGCAATCCTAATTACGGGAACCATGCGCACAACGCATACAAATTCGCTTTTTGCCATGCTGAACTAGTTACCAGAGGACCTATTAACCAGAAAGCTGGCGCTTAACACGGCTAAACGCCATTAATGAATGTAACTCACCACTATGGGGCCACTCCAGCATCATTGAGATTTTGATCTGTCTTTCTGGTCTTATAAATTCTACCTCTCAAGGGAGATGCAAAAAGAACAACGTTAAAAGCCTATTTATAATATCATTATTCAGCTTTAGATAAAACGGCTGGAAAGTAAAAATCACCATAAATTAAGTATAAAACATCCTAAATGGGTGCGTGGACATGGGACCAACATGGGCAATTGTATGGCTGACAAGATGGCAAAGAGAGGAGCAAGGCTACAGGTCTCGAACATGGATGATGCATTCTGTCGCGTTCTTCTTTTGGCCTGTAGGAAGCTAATTCACAATGACTAAGGCTATATGGTGGGAAGAGCACAGATGTCAGAGCATTAGTCTGGTTTGGCCTAGCTTAGATAGGGTTCGAGATCTACTAAGATTTCAGAACACGCAATTAAGGGACATCGTGGCTGCGATTACTGGAAACTGCAAATTTGGCAATCCCGAAAAAGTGGGGTTGTCTGCAAATGACTTGTCATTTGTCAGGCTGAAGAAGAGATGGTATTTCATCTCATGCGCTTCTCGCCGGCCTTAGAGAGCCCACGCTACAATCATTTCCAGCGGAGATCCTTCGGCAGCCTCTCCGAAATATCGGAGCTGGAATCACGCAAAATTTATTTCTTCATAAGAAGCAGACACTGGTTTGGGATCGGCTACATACCGGCACAGATATAGTGACCATTTAACCCATCGCATTTTTTAATTTTTCCATCTCTCCCTCTCTTTCTCTCTTTCTCACTCACCCATTTCAGGCAACAGAAAGGGACAGGTTATGCAGAACGCCGTGGGTCTGCGTTGTAGGAGTCCTGTCAACCGAACCTAACCTAAAGAAAAAAGATTTTTTTTTGTTTTGACCTGTGTCGAACTACAATTATTAATAAGTAATTTAATTTATTGGCGTTAGCTCGTGTTCTTTATTCTTTCTATTCAGAAAGAGAAATTATTTCATATGATAACTTTGAATACAGTAAAAGTTATAATTTATTAAACAACTAGCTGAATGGAATGCATTTTCTATGCCGCTACACACGTTATCAACATTCTTCGTGTAATTTCTACCAATCTTGTGTTTTAACTGTAAACATAATACATTTAAACCAACACTTAAGACAAATAGAATACGAAAATGAATTATTTCAAAATTTTTCATGTTCTAACCTTTTCTCTTTGATTAAGAATAAAGTTTTAAATTTAAATGGTGTCGCTTTTTCTAAATTGTAATCATTTAATTCAACCTACAACGAAGTGTTCCTCAAATTAATGTTATTTTACATAAGCCACATGTAATGATCAAAATATAGGTACATTGCAAATCTTGTTTCTTCGACACGACTTTCGGATTATACATTAAGTTTAGGAAATATATAAAAATATAAAAAAATGCCAGCAGATTGGTACTTTGTCTACATTAGGACACATGTTTCAACTTTTACTTGCAAAATACCGAATAAAAATATCTCAATCCATTCAAAGATTAGATTTTTTCCCGTGAGTAATTCACGGCGTGCACTGGCTCGCAGATGTCACGCTCACTTATCTCGAGCGCTATACTTAAACCTCTTTGGGGAACTTACTTTTCGCAATGTAGGTATATTATCTGGTGGTCTAGTGTTTTTAAGCTTAAAATATTATTTTGGAGTCCATATGACCCTCCATTGTAAAATACACGGGATTGTATTGAGACCCGGAAGCAAAAAAAAAAAACTTTATGTTAAGGAACTTAATCGATGATTAATGAGAAGCGAATGTTTTTCTGAGACATCTGTAACGGTTTTTTTGGAACACTCCAATATCTGCTATGTACTTTTGTAACCTTTTTATCGTTGACATTATTCTTAATTGCTAACGCACTGCAAATCACAATTTTTACTGGTAGAGGCGCGTTTTCTATTACACGATTTTACACTCATATTTGCTTTTAAGTTAATTATTTTCACAAAATGTAAAAGTCAACGGAGCACCTCTGTTGTTAATGAATGAAGAGTCATAAATATTCTTGTTGTGCCTTAGATTTTTACTACTTTATATTATTATAATACTTCTAACAAGTTCTGCTTTTGTGTTGTTGACGTATTGTACTAATTTTTATTTTCTTGAAATAGTAAAATATACTCAAACTAACAAGTTATAGGCCTTATGACGCGCGAGTGATAGAATTATTTTGTGAATTGGGCGTTAAATTAATAATGACATAGGCAAATTGAGCATTCACTATGGAAACATTACGCGGTCGAGAGAACGACGTCTGGAAGCAGCAAGCTAAATCGTGATTAGTCATCAAAATGTTGGTCGGTGGTCGCAAATGGTGTTGTAGAAGGGGATGATGCAAAAGTTGATGAGCTTGCGTTGGCAGAACTCACGTTAATGGTAGACCCTACCAATTATGGTCATATTGCAACGGCTACAACGGCTAAACAAGCATGGAGTGTTTTAATGGATGCTTATGAAGACACGGGCCTAACTAGAAAGGTGGAATTCGTAAAGCAGTTAGTCAATATTAAATTAGGGAAATACAGTTCCATGCAAGCGTATGTAAATGAGTTGGTATTCATAGCATTGAAAGTGAAGAACGCTGGTCTCAACATAGACGACGAGTTGACAGCCTCGTTGATGTTGGCTGGGTTGCTTGGCGGATTTAAGCCGCTGGTGATGACAGTCGAGAATTCCAGTGAAAAATCTTCTTTTGCAAGACGCGAAATTTTATCATCAAGCAGATACTGATGCAACCATTATATACGAGAAGCAACAAAAATATTAGAAAACAACTGCAATGTTTCAATTTGAACATATTGCAAAATATTGCCGGAATAAAAGAAAAAGCAATTTTAATAACGGTTGTTAAAAAAAAAATGAATAAGCAAAAAGATAATATTTCAGCAACGCTTATTGCAAAAGCAGGAAAGATTATGCATGCATGTGTAGATAAAAAGAGAACACAAAATGACTTGAAAGGCAATAAGGTTTATTGGTATGTTGACAGCGGTGCTAATAACTATATGTATAATAAGCGTAGAATAGAGGACAAGAAAGTGCTTAAAGCAAATAGTAGTGAACTGGTTTATTGTGAATCGAAGGAAAAAACTGTAACTGTTAAAGACGTTGAATTTGTACCAAACTTATGTGCAAACCATTTGTCTGTTAAGCAAATGACAGACAATGGAAATTAAGTAATTTTCGAAAACCAAATGTGCAAAATTTTTGATGAAAATAGTAAACTGATTGCACCTGCCATAGCTGACAATGATCTTTATCGCTTAGATAGTACAACCTATTTGAAAAAAGAAAAAGTTCTTTCCACTAAAGAAAGTTTTGAATGGTGGCATATATGCAATAGAAGTTTAAAGGATGTTAAAGAGCGAACATGGGTATCAGTTTTGGCTCAGTCCCTAACGATCACTGTGTGACTTGTATAAATGGGAAGCAGACTAGAAGACCGAATAAAGAATGCGGAGCAAGGGCCACTGAATTGTTACAGATCGTGCATTCAGATGTTTTAGGACCATTGGGTACGGAATTATTCTCTGGTGCAAGATTAACGTAACGTTTGTGGACGATTTTTACAGAAAACATGTCGTTTATCCCTTAAAAATGAAGTCGGAAGTTTTTACTACGTTTGTGAATTTCAAGATGTCCGAAAAACATTTTCAGAAAACGGTGGCCAGGTACGATTGAAGGCAAGGTTGGTAGCCAAAGGGGTTTCCCAGCGCAAGAGCATAGACTTCACTGAAACCTTCGCTACTGTCGTTAGGTACGAGTCCATCAGATATTTGTTGTCTCTGGCAGCAAAACATGACATTTACATACCTCAGATGGTAAGTTGAGGGAAAAAGTATATATGGAGCAACCGGAAATGTTTAATGATGGTACAAATAAAGTGTGCAAGCTGATAAAATCGATTTATGGTCTTAAACCGTCTGGTAGAGTATGGAACGATACAATAAATCTTGAACTGCTTAAGATGGGAGTTGTTAGAGGCGAAGTCGACCAATGTATATATCATAAAGTTGCTGATGGTCAAAAGTTGTACGTGGCCGTATACGTCGACGATGTTTTAATATTTTCAAACAATCTGCAATCGATTAAAAATCTGAAAGAAAAACTTGCATCTTAATTCAAAATGAAAGATATTGGAGAGGTTTCATCCATACTTGGTTTCAAGGTTACCTTGGGAAATGATTTTATAAAAACGGATCAGTCACAGTATATATTGGTTGTTCTAGCCCGTTTTGGAATGGATGATTGCAATCCGGTGACAACAACTATTGACTACAATCAAAAGTTATCTGCAAGCATGTCCCCCACAGATGATAAAGGTAAGCAGAAAATGTCAAGTATCCCATATATGCTGCACAAATTTCAAGACCGGACATATGTTATGCAATGAACCTACTAAGCCGATTTGATTCGAACCCTGGTAAACCTAACTTGGAAGCCGTGAAGAGAGTGATGAGGTACCTAAAAGGGCAAATTACCAAAGGAATTTGAAGAGGCAGAAAACCGAGGCGGTCTCTTCAACGGAATCCGAATTAATGTCAGTAACTGCAGCAATCCTAGAATCAGTTTGGTTGAAACGGTTAGAAAGTGAACGAAACCGTGGCTGTGCAAAGAACACAACTTTGTTCTGTGATAATAAGGGTGCAATTCAGGTGGCTCTCAAAATTATTCGCCAAGGACGAAACATGTAGACATCAACACCAAGTTTATTCAACAAATGATTGAAGAAAAGGAGATTGTGTTACAGTATCTTCCCACAGATAAAATGGTTACTGATGTGCTCACCAAAGCCGTAACTCCCCAGAAGATCATGTACTTCCCAGGCTGCTTGGGTCTTCATAAATATTTTTTGCATTTATTATATTGTTCTTTAATTGAAATATGTTTTGCATAGCTATTGTAATTCTTTATAGTTGATGTACATGAGAAAATGAAATGGTTAAGTTGTTAATAATTCTTCATTTAGGGAGAGTGTTGTGAA
Organism: Phania funesta; assembly: GCA_963932375.1. Taxonomy (NCBI): domain Eukaryota; kingdom Metazoa; phylum Arthropoda; class Insecta; order Diptera; family Tachinidae; genus Phania; species Phania funesta. Next base: position 74,117,449 of record OZ010652.1, on the reverse strand, counting down.
TGTATGAAGAGTTATAAATATTTTTGTTGTACCTTATATTTGTATTACTTTATATTATTCTAATACTTCTAGCAAGCTCTGCTTTTGTGTTGTTGACGTATTGTACTAATTTTTATTTTCTTGACATAGTAAAATATACTCAAACTAACAATCTCTTTAACTGTCCCAATAGTTTTACTCACATCCTCCCCACAGAACTATTGCTGAAACCGACTCAAATCAAACTAATTGAAATAACTAACCTTTTAATTTCTTTCTGGGAAGAGCTTTCGACAACAGAGCTGCTAAAACAGCAATGGATGTATTCATGGACATGGCTAATGAACACTTTTTATTTATTAACAATTTAAAAATTACCTTCTTTTTTATTTAAAGCCGATGACTCTTCACATATTAAATCTGGTGACAGTGCTCTAGCATCACAGTGTTCAGACACATTGTCATCTGAACCGTCGTGCTCGGTAGGAAGTGTTTCTATTGCTTGATGACTCTTGGTCGCTAACCGAGGAGGTTCATTAAATAACTCATCGCCAAATAATTCAGGTTCTACAAAAATTTTTTTGGTATTTTTATAATAACAAAGGAAATTTCAACATACGGCCAAATTCATCTCCAAATCCATCGCCATCTAAACGAGAATCGGATACATCCGGGTCAGTAAGCCGAATACTTGCTTCATTGCTCTGTCTTACGGTAGAAATTAGCTCACCTTCAAACAACTGATCCTAGAATAGCTATATACCGTAATTCAAGTAAATAAAGAAAATTACGTTAAAAGACATACATTAAAAGTAGAATCTAGCTGCTCCCGAACCATATCTGGTGTTTCGTTATCGAAGCCCACATCCCCAAAGCCATCATCATGTAATGAAATTGAGAGGCTTCCGTAATCCTCACGCATTGTAATTTCATCAGCTCGAGATTGATTTATAGAAAATTGTGCTTCAATATCAATATCATTCAATTCAGGTAGTGCTGTATCGAAATCATGAAAAACTTCCGGCAGCGTAATCGCGTTAACATTTGCTTCTCTGTGTCCCTCAGGCAAATCCACCATTCCTGGGCGAAATGCCATCTAAAATCAAAATACATTAATAAATTACATTGTATGTTATTTTTCTCATTATTTAGTCCACCACATTCACATTTCAGTATACTCTATCTAATTGTATTTAACATTGGAACTTATATATACATACATCAAAGCAGGTTTTTATTATTAAAGTATTAAATATAAAGGATAGACAAGTAAGAATACCAAAGCCTGTGTATTGTATCTGTACTCTTACTGTTATAGCGGGACAATATATTGTGCACTTTCCGCTATGTATAAAATATCTTATGATAAACCTTTTATCATTTTGGATCCGCATTATATCATTTATTGGTTAACGCTAGGTATCTAGAGTATAAATTTTTTTATTTGTTGTGAATACATTACTTTCTATGAAGATCTCGCATGATGTATAAACGATGAAGATTGTTTATTTTTTAAAGGTCTTCTTTTAAACCACTTAATTTTTTAATGAGGGGTATGGATTCACTGCCCCAAACATAACATCCGTACAGCTATATCGGTATTATTATGGTCTTACATATCGCCCATGTTTTGGAGGGGGGCGGTTTTGAAATCGCATATCGTTTGCAAAACGTCATTCTTATTGAAGCATGTTGTTCTTAAATGTTGTAAATTTTCGTAGCTTTGTTCGAACAATAATAACATGTTTTATCATTACAAAACATAAATAATAATAAATTATAAATAAATCAACGACATCTGTTATGTCTGTCGTGGTGGACATATGTCCGATATCATTTTTCATTTACTGACAAACCAGCAAACATTTTAATAGTTTTCATAAAAATTCTGTTTATTATTTAGTTTGACAAACAAAGTTCTGGGTGACAACTGCGTTCAAAGTAATGGACTCTTAAAAAATGTATGTGTAACAATAAGTACTTTGTGCACAATGTATACTTTAAAAAGCTATTTTTCTCAAATTGTTTATTATCTTTATTTATTGCGCTTTATCTATTAGTTTTATTTACATTTTTTATTTTTTTCCGTATTTTACAATAACTTAATATTTATTAAAAAAGATACAGGTACGTTCTACAACATTCTACTTTGAAAAAGAATTCATTTGAATTCACTTCGACTTAAATTTTTGGTATTATGCATTTTACTTTTTACATTAGAGTTTCATATTCAAAGCAAATATGAATCTACTTTTCCAGAACATCAAAAATGAAAACTTTACTTCTAAAATGCTAGCAATACTGAGGGCTAAATAAAATGTTTGTGCATCAGAATAAAGCGAAGGGAAAACAAATCAATTTGTTAAATAAAACACACCCAAATCCCGAAAGTTTAATTACATAGTACTCTGTTGATATATTGTGGATTTATTCTATTTGTTCTTGATTTATATCTTAATATATGGAATTTTCATAACCTACAAATGCTTGCCGCCATTACAATACCCAAATTATATGATGCTGTGAAACTATAAACAATATAAAATCAGTTAATGGTACAATGAATAATCTTAACAGAAATATAGCTATTACAAAACCGTAATTAAATGATGCTGTGAAACAATACTCAATAGAAGATCAGTCAAATAAATATAGTCTTAATATAAATATATTAAATAATAAAATTAAAATAACACTGAATGTATTAGAGTCAGTGTGACATAGCGGAATCATTGATCAATGAGAAATTAGGGGAAGAGTACGAAATAAAACTCCCCAATGCCATAAATACAACTGTTTTAATAACTGTCAAATCAACCCAGTGATTTTATCTCACTATCTCAGAATTTAATCAAATTTGGTATAGAGGTTCCTCCTACAGAAACTGAGAAAAATAAATTTTTTTGAAATCCGTCACCGGTTTGGAAATTATAGCTATGTAAACTTAAAAAAAACCCAAAAAATTACCGTAGATGACATTTTTGAACTGTGATTGTGACTCTGCTATTAAAGATAGAAAGCTGGAAAAGCATCTTTTAGCATTTTTCATGCTCTTTTAGATTCAATCATAAAAAGTTTGGGTCAATCAGAAATTTTTTTCATCAAATTCAAAATCAACATTTTAATTTCAAATTTAACAAAAATCGGAATTTTTAATTTTTTTGAAAAAAAGTTATTGTGTACATTTTCTACAATTTGTTCACAAAGTTTCATGATGGTACTTTAATGGTGTCCCTCTGAAATAATTTTTTTTCTAAATTGATACCGTGAAAAGATACACTTCACTACTTGTTGCCATATTGCAATCCAATGTTTTATTATACACTCATAACACAGATTGCCTCACATGCATATTACGTGTTTAGTAGCTAAACTACTTTCGTAACTTTGTTTTTAAAACATGATCCCATTAGAATACCATCATGAAATTTGGCACATATGTATGTTCTAATAGAAAGCACAACAAAAATATATCTTTTTCAAGGAAATAAGATTCCGATTTAAAATTTTTTTCAAAAAGTATTTTTCTGGATTTTAAAAAATTTTTGTCATTAAGCAAATATAGTCAAGCGACATATCAAAATTAAGCTTGAAATTCTAAAAAGAATGGTGAAAGTTTGAACTGTCTAGGTTGAATGGTTCTGGAGTTAGAGGTATTTAACCGTTTCCAAACACGTAAAAAATCTGCCGATTTGTCAATTTTTAAAAATTTACAACTCAGAAACTAAAAGTAAAAAAAAATTGAAACTTCATATTTTTCATTACCTTAAAGGAAAGAACCAAATATTACCCATTTTGAAAAACCTTAGGTCGAAAATTATTTTTTTATTGGTTGATGTGACATGGAATGACCCATTAATTTTAAATATGAAGATGAGAGACTTTTGAATTTAATTAAAAAAACAAAATCAGGGCATGAATAATACTGTTGTGAAAATAGTTAAACAATATGAAGTAAAAAAATATAATAAAATTTACTATAATGTCAAAATTGAGGTCGAAATGAAAGTATTTGCAAATATTTTTGCAGCTGAAAAATTAAACATTGGGTGGGAACAATGTAAAGTGTACGATGGCATGAGTGTGTTACAATGTTTTAAATGTAGAGGCTTTAATCATAAAGCAATAAATTGTCCAAATCATGAAATTTGTGTTGAATGCCATGGACTTCATACGTGCTAATAAAGAACTAAATCTAGGTCTAAATGAAGAACATGATACAATGAATAAAAACTGTCCGGTGTATTTAAATAGGCTTCAAGCAAAGAAGAGAAGAATTAGCATAAAGACTTTCAATGTAATTCGATGTGATTCACATTCTCGACCCACCGGTGGTGTTTTAATACATATACATGAATCAATTCAATACAACTTAATGAGCAAAAGCTTTAATCGGAATATGTGGTGCATTATCAGGCAGGCAATCACTTTTTTGTAAAAGTGATTGCAAATTACGAAAAGGTTTTCAGTGCACAAAATTTTTTGAAATATCGTGATTTAAAACATTTAGAATCAAATAAAAATTATATTATATATTTAATATGATGTGTTTTTTATTTATTGAAGTAATAAAATAAGGTTTTATACACACAAAATAAAAAAATTAAACAAACAAAACACAAATCTAAATAGTCAGCAGTTTTCTCGTGTTTTCGAAAAAATAAAACCACGCCGAAAATCGTAAAATCACGTGATTTGCAGAACAGCATCAAATCGTCGGCGTGATTTCAAAATCGTTCGTGATTTGAAATCACGTGGTTTTCAGAACAGACCTCAATATAGAGGAAAAAGTGGAAAATTTTAATTCGATACTGCTAGATATTATGAATAATCTCACTTATACTAAATGTGTGAATAAAAAATTTCTAAACAAGCAGTACGAACATTGCAAATGGTGATAATAAACTTATATGGAAGTATTTAAAGGAAGCAGTTAACATGACAAAAATGAATCAACCAATAAAAAAGAGAACGAAAAATGACACTGAAGATGGCACATAGCCGAAACCGGTATGTCTCCAAACTAAACTTGACAAGGGATGACGGAAATTCGTTCCAAAATTCTACAATAAAAAAAAATTCTACAAAAAAAAATTCTACAATAAAAATGATCGATTAATAGAAAATGAACTTGAATTGACTGAATTTTTAAATTAATTTTTCGTAAACAGTATTTCTGGAATTAGAAGTGAAAGAACAAGTAATACAAACTTGAAAAACGCGTTTGAATTTAGACAAGTAACTACGACAGATATACTTAATGTAGTCAACAATTTTAAAAATAAATATGGCGGGCAAAAACTTCTGTCAGGTGTCATAAAACTGCTGAAACTAAATTAATGATCATATTCAACAGTAACTTTAGTCGCATGACGAGTGTAGCTCCTATTGCAATTTTACCATGCTTATCTAAAGCTTTTGAGTATATACTTAAGAACCAAATTTGTATGCAAAAAGGATTTAAAAGTGGGTTCACTACAACTACTGTTCTGACAGCGTTATCTGATGATATAAGATCTGGATTCAACAAAGTTGAATGCTCACTATTGGTATCACTAGACTTATGAAAAGCAATTGAGACTATTGATCATAACCTTCTATTTCGGAAATTACAAGATTATTTTATGTTCTCTGACACGGCAAGTAAACTTAATTATTCATATCCATCCGGAGGAACACAATACGTTGATTATAATAACACTTACGTGATATTAGGAATATTAGAATTGGAGTCCCGTAAGTTTCTATATTGCGCCTTTTACTATTTATATTGTTTATGAAGGATTTTAATAAATCATTAAGTTCCAGAATTTCAAATATTTATTGATGCTGATTACGTCTACATATTATTTAAACAGGACAAATGTTTTACGGATGTATTACAAGCACATCTTGACTTCAATAAAAATGGGCGAACATATAATATAACAGTTCCACAGCTACCGAGCATATGAGACTGAATATAATAGAACGTCGAACTATAAGATATGTATACAAATTACAAGTTCATGACCACACTACTTTTAATGAAAATAAATTTTTGGTTACAGCTTTCTTGAATTAACCATAGTAAGATCCCTAATATTTGTGTATGACAATTAAATATAGTAGGCCGCCATATTTATGTAACTTGTTCTCTCTTTCCCATACTTTCCGAAACCTGCAGGTATTGCTCTAGATAACACTTAAAATATTCTTATATTCTATAACACATTTAAGAAACTTATCTTGAACAGCATAATTAGCGCGCTAGGTTTATAACGTGAAGTACCAACATAACATGCTTGCTTATAGGCGCAAATACTAGCCATAGATCTGTTCTGGCTACTTACAGATTGCTGTTCGCAGAGAAACATGGCTCGAAACAAGATGGCAGAACAGCGTGGTGCGAACAGCTGTTCGGACAACGTTGTTTTAATACTCACAGGCAAAATAAAACATATGTATGCATGCACTCGGCTGTAAACAACCGTACATAAACTATGTTGAGAACATGGTAACAATCTTGATGAAAGAAATTATGCTCTAACTTAACTGGAACATCTACACGTATTCTCCATACAGAAGACCACTAACACATTTTTGCTCGTTATTCTAAAACTGTGGGCAATACCGGAAAATTATTGGCCAGCTGGCAACAGTTCGATGTGAACAATCAAGATTATGTGAAAACGGCGTCAGGTTGACGAGGTACTAATTTGGATTGAAGAGCCTGATGCACAACAGTGTGCTTAAGAAATAAATGAGCTACAGAAAGGTGTGTCTAGGTTAATGGATACAGTAGCAGCTTTGACAATAAAAATTTATTGGAGAAAAGTCCCGTCGGTAGTTGTTGGTAGCAACACAAAGACAAATACAGCAGTACAATCCAGATCAAATGTTGTAGAATTGCTAATGAACGTACATATATTTTACATGACAACAACACACTTAATCGAACTCAAAGTTCGGTAAATTGCCTTATAATAATTTTTTGTAAGCGTTTATTTTATTTTATTGACTTTTTCTAAAAGAAAATTACAATAAGTATTAAACGCGTATCTCTAAAATATGTATTATCATGTAGATTACATCAGGTACTTCAATTGTATATTCACCGGTTAAATCATTGCATATTTAACTTCCATCCTGCTTCGCTTGCACTTTGAATTCTACCTGTCCCATTTTTCTATTTTCTACATATTTGATTTTTAAATTTATAGTATTTACTTTTTTATTTAATTTCTTAGATTTTTCAATAGCTTGCTTTCTTTAAGTTTCACGATTAAAGATACGTTTATTTGAATCTGAACCACTACCTTTTTAACTTGCTCTGATTTCGTACCCGTTTCTTTTGTTTTTTATTTCTTTACATACAGTTTGTAAAAAAAGTCTATTCAATGGTAAATAAAACTAAAAACTCTGGTAGAAATAGATTTTTTTGAGTAAAACTAAAACTTTTATTAATTTTTTTGTATTTGCACATTTTAATATTTTTTAAATACATTTCATTAAAACAAACAAAAAGAGATCCATAAAAATAGTAATAATCGTAAATTAAAAATATAGTTCAGTTTATTTGCTGTAAAATAAATGTTTTCAAAATTGCACTATGATCAATTAAATCTTTTTAAATAACCTAAAAAAGGTTTATTGATGCTAGTATTTAGTGTGCCTTCCTTTAGCATCAATTACAGCTTTCAAACGTCTACACATTGAATGAATTAATTTTGGTATATCATAGTCTGTGTCTATTTTTTCCCACTCTTCTTTTATAAATGTTATGAACTGATCTTTGGTGACCTTTCACCGACTTTTTTCTTTAGGTGGACCCACAAATTTCCAATCGGGTTTTAGTCGGGGCTTTGTGCAGGCGTATCAATTACTTTTGTTCAGTTATACAGCAACCAGGATCTACATAGGTACGACTTATGTTTCGGGTCGTTGTCCTCGTACAATTTATATTTTAACTTTTGCGGATTTTCCGGGTCTAAAAAACCAAATTTCCGTGCACTGGCAGCCAATTCATTTTTTAAAATATCCATACAGACTTCTTTTGTCATTATGTTATCTAAAATCCTAATTTCGCCTACACCCTTGCTTGATATACAACCCCACACCACAACAGATAATTTACCAAACTTCACAGTGGGTATTATATTTTTGCTTTCTAAAGCAGTCAGTGGTTTACGCCAAACTTTTTGAGGTCCGTCGTGGTAGTAGAGCATTACCTTCGTCTCGTCGCAAAAAATTACATCATTCCAGTGCTCCACAGGTAAGGAAATATGTCCCATAGCAAATTTATATCTTTTTTCAATGTTTTGCATAGATAGTAATGGTTTTTTCGTGGCAGCTCTACAAAAGTACTTGTGATTTTGCAGCACAATTCGAACCGTCTGATGACTAATACTAACTCCACACTCATTGCTGATGTCAAGTGATATTCCTCTAGTGTTAGAGTGTGGGTTTTCATCAATGATCCTTAGAATTTTCTTCCCAATGCGACGAGTTATTTTTTTTTTGTCTTCCTGGTGCAGGCTTTGGTTCCAGTCTTCTTTCTTTTTCAGCACGATTAATGATGTTATACACTGTCCTTAGGTTAAAGGAGAACATTTCAGCAATTTCTTTGTGAGATTTTCCCTTGTAATAATGAAAAGACACTAGCTGTATAATATTTTTTTCAACTCTCTTTCCTGGCATAGTTACAATTTTTCCTCGTGATCACTTGTTACATATACGCGCTCAATTTGATAATTAAACGTTACTAACTGTCCTTTTCTAGAAACACCATCCGAAAAAAATACTTACATGCAAAAAATGTGCAAAAAGCAAACGGGTTTTGTTTGCTTTAGCTGTTTTGAAAACATTTTTTTTACACTATACAAAGTTTTAAAAAAAAATTTTATGGTGTTGTTGTTGTAATGTGTGCATCTATTTTGCGAAGTTTCGGCGCCGCCTCGTCGACAACATCACAAATAACAGTTACATACAAAAACAAAAAACAAACGGTGCGATCTTGTTGTTGTTATTCTTTATTTAAAATGAAATTCGTAGTTTTTTAGTTTTGAAAAGACTTTTTTTACAAACTGTATATCTACATTTTGTTCTTCTACGTTCCATACTGGGAATTTCGCGGAAAAAACTCAAATTGTCAACATACTCTTCATGAAATATGCAGTGATATTTTGAAATTTTAGGCCAAATCAAAAATAATTACTCCGATCTGACTGCTACTTTTTTATAGCCGTCTCAAACTCAGCACTTGTATGTTTATCGAACCAACTTAATTTAAACCTAAGAATTTCAAAACGAATGTTATTTTATTATGTGAGCTAACGTTTTTGTTTTTATTTTTTAAACTTTGCAGAGACTTAAGTTTTTTTTTGTTTGTTTATTTTTATGAACATACAGTGTGGCGCAAAAGTAATCCTCCTATCAGAAAATGCTATAAATTTTGCGATTGGCCCCTAATGTCAATTCTGTTTGGACATTTGTGTAGTAAACACTTGCGAAATACACGTTAATAAACAATGTTACGCTACACTGCTCCAGAACGCGGAATATTGGTGACTATTTATTTGACCAATAATCGGTCGGTGACTTTGGCACAACGTGAATTTCGTCGCAGATTTCCTGGCCGCCTAATCTCCCGTTTTGGCGATTTGCACTGGCCAGCAAGATCGCCTGATTTGACCGCTGCAGACTTCGTTTTGTAGGGCTTTTTGAAGTCGCGGGTTTATGTCAACAAGCCTCAGACTCTTGCAGCTCTTAAAGACAATATCCGTCAAGAATGTGAGGACCTATCGCCGGAAGTTTTGGCCAAAGTGATGGATGACAGTGTGGCGGCATGACATCATATTCTCGACTTGATGTAAAAAAAATTAAAAGACCAAATAAAAATAATCTACAAGAAGAATCAAAGTTTTTAATTTTTTTTTTAAATTACAGCCAAAAAACATCGGAAGGTTATTTTTGCGCCACCCTGTATAACAAAAATCCCTTTTTTCTCCAAACATTTGGACCTGCAAATTTAGCCATATCTGTTTTTACATTTTTAATCAATTTCTAGTGCCACCTCTCAATTTGTTGCATTACACAGTACAACATTTTTCAGCTGATTGATTCGCGACTCAATTCTGCTATGGCTCTTTTGTTTAACATAACTCAAGAACCACTAGTCGGATTTTGCTGAAACAAATTTAGAAAAATCAAGAATTACAATTCCTTTCATCTGTTTATATAATGTTTCGCTAAATAAGCAACAGTTTCGCAGTTATAAATAAATGTAAGAAGAAAAAAAATATTTTTTCCCTAAAAAATTAATTTTTACTTTCTCGTAAAGTCGCATAACCTATGAACAAAAGGAGACATAAATCATGAAAATCAATGAACGTGAAATTTATTTACAATTAAGTAAAGGTAGGAATTTAAAAAATTTGCTCGAGATATGCACAAAATTCTTTGGAAAAAATATTGATGATTTTTTTTATGATTCTCAGAATTAAAAAAACAAGTAATAAACAAAAGGTTATTTGATTTTTATGATTGCAATAGCAAAGTAATAAGCGCTAATAAATTTGAGTGGACAATTAAAAGGAAAGAAGGAAAGTGCACTTTTTTAATTATTTGGGTTTTTCCGTTAGTTACCTGCATGATTTTTTTACAGAAATTGCACCCACATTTATGAGTGCTCGTGTTTTGGAACGTTTCGAAATATGCGCCCATCCATAAGTACCTGTCAGTAAAATATTAAAAAATACGTAGTATTTATAGGTGTCCATTGATAGATTTCTGCCATTCAACAAGTGCCGACGAACGCGAAAAGTACAACCGAGATCTCCGGGTTTTAATTAAAAGTGAAACTAAGGCCCAAGAGTTTTACGACAAGGGAAAGTTTTTCTATTTCACATGGGGTTTTAAAACAGTTTTTGCAACAATCGCACGTTGGCTTAAACGAAACTAGAGCATGTGAAATTTTGGGTAAAATATATAAAGGCTTTTACTCTAACTTCAAACAAAGATGGCAGGATTCTAATCGTACGAAGTCGCGATTTGAAAAAAAAAATGCAAATTGGCTTGAACGCACATTTACAATTAAGTTTACTGAGGCTGAATGTTCTGCACTTGGTCGGCCACGGAAATCGTTTGAGGAGTGCTGTGATCGCGACAAACGATACAAAAGGGATGAAGTACGTGCTATGTTTCCTCAAGAAGTAATTGATTTTACTTCTAGTATTTCAAAAACCAACCACGAAATTTGTGCATTAAAAACTTTGGGGATGTTTACAAAGCTTAAACTTACAAAAGAAAAATACGAGTATCTAATGCATTGGTTAGAAAATGAAGGGTACAAAATACTCGTACCATACAAAGAACTCACGAAAGAAAAAAATAACAGTTATCCTCAAGGAATTTCTATTACTGAAAGTTCAGGCAGTGTACCTCTGCAAAATCTGTTTGATCATACTGCTAAAATAGTCGTAGAGACCAAGTCAGTAAAGGAAATAAATAAAATTGAAAGTGGAAATCTAACAATGTATTATAAATGGGGATGTGATGGGGCATTTAGTCAAAGCGAATACCAACAGAGGTGTTCAGATGATCAAATTTCTGACTCTCATTTGTATATGACATCAGTTGTACCACTTAAATTATCATTAAGTGATGACATAAATAAATAAGTATGGAACAACAATAAACCTTCTTCCGCACAGTATTGTAGAACACTACAGTTTGCATAAAACATGAATTATATTTTACAATGATTGACGGCAAGACAGCACAATCAGTAACAGAACACCAGCAGCATCTTCTTGTTTTATTTGTGGTGCCACAACATTCAAGATGAATAAAATCGAAGAAGTTGAAGCTATGCCCGTAAATGAACAAGCACTGCAATTTGGTATGTCACCACTTCATGCGCGTATTAAGCTGATGGAATGTCTTTTGGATGTAGCTTATAATATTGAATTTAAACGTGGGAGAGTCGACTCAAATACTCATCCGATAAAAGAAGCCCGAAAATGTTTGATAAAGCGTGAACTTAAAGAGAAAATTGGAATACAGGTTGATACCGTTTAGCACGGCTCTGCTACGACAAATTCAGGAAATACGTCACGAAGATTCTTTGCTAATCCTGCTTTGATTTCCAAAATCACGGGTCTAGATGAAAACATAATCAAGAGGTTTTTAATAATTCTCGAAGCGATAACAATCACATTTGACTCGTTCAGAAAAAACATAGTGTTATAAGCGACGAAGTTAAGGCTCTTTTAGAATAATAAATTAAAAATAGATTTAAAATAAATAATAAATTAAAAATTAAAAAAATCATTTAAATTTTTTTGTTAGTTAGGGCTTTTTACATTGTAGGTAACGATTTACATTTCTCTAACTTTCTTTATTATGATTACTTTTGTGTATTACTATATAAATAAAACTAAATTTGTGATGAAATCACTATATTTTTTGTCAAATCTATTTTTTCCTCACCTCCATGCAAAAATACCCAGTGTGCGTTCTGGTAAATTTGTTTGTTTTTTATTTTCAGAGCCAATTATGTATCGGGACAAATTTGTTATACCATCAAAAATTTTTTCGAATGATTTATGTACACAATCTATTTCATTAACTCTTTTTTCGTATATTTTATGGCTGCTATAAGGAGCTATTTCATATTCAGCCCAGGGAAATGAATTCCCAGAGAATAAGTTTTTCCCAAAAATAAAATCCTCAAATTCTGAATAGTCTGGGAAGGGAGAGAGAATTCGAAACATTCGAAGTCAGATGTTTTACTTGTTTTATCTAATGTTTACAAAAATAATTTACCAATTTAATTTTATAAAATTTAAAAGTAAAAGTGTTTGGAGTGAAAAAAGAGGTTAGAGAAAAAAAATAATGTTTAGTGCGGCATGTATAATGTTAACTGATGAAAGTGAAGTACTAGACAAGAAAGAACAGAAGTTAGCAAGAAATATATTACGTGATGCCACCAACCCACTTGAGCAACCGCAAACTTTGTAAGTAGATTCCTTAAAAAGTACTATAATTGAATAAAAAAATGTTTTTTAGATTTGAAAAATATTACAGGGTAAATAAACCATCCTTTATTTACCTTTTGGATATGTTAAGAGCACATATTCCACTAAAGAGACAGTCAGTTGCAGTTTCCCCAATCGTAAAGTTAAGTGCAACGCTTCGCTTCATGGCCGAAGGTGGGTATCAAACGGGTGTGGGGAAGGACTCTGATGTGTCTGTGGCACAAAGCACCTTTAGTAAAATTTTGACAGATGTTATAAATATATTTGAGGAGCATCTATATGTCAAAGGTGGATAACTTTTTGCAAAACAGAGGAAGAAAAGCATAAAATTGCGTTAAATGTTTATATAAAGCATGGCATTCCAAGCGTTATAGGATGCGTTGACGGAACTCGTGTCCGTATTGTTCCTCCGTCTAATAATAAGCACTTATACTATAACAGGAAGGGGTACTACAGCTTGGAATGTAATGCTGGTGAATGAATTTTGTCGAAAATATTTTAACCCACATTGTAAAACAATGAAAAATTACAGGTCTATGACCATGAGCTGAGGATTCAGTACGTAGAAGCCTCTCATCCTGGAGCGTGTCACGACTCTTTTATTTGGAACACCAGCGTGTTAAGATCTCATCTTGATCAAGAATGCCTCAGAAACAATATTGAAATATTAATAGATATATTTTTTTACTAGGAGACCCAGGTTATTCATTATAACCATGGCGTATAACCCCTCACAGATGTCCGCACTATGTTCCAGGAAAGGCAGCTAAAATAACAAACGTTTGCTGTGCATTGCATAACGTTTGCATTTATTTCAAATGCAATATGGAAGTTAACGATGAAGAAAATGTAGAAACTCTCAGCGTTCAAGACGATGATGTGATATACTTAGCCTCCCCCCAGTATTTGGCCGTTTCCCAAAATATTAGAAATAATATAGGAAACAAGCTGTGAATTCTATTTGCTTTAACTTGAGCTTAGTTTCCTTTTAAATTTCAAAATATAAAAATAATACAACGTTTTTTTTAATATTGGTAATTTAAAAAATAAACATCACATTTTATTCATTGTTCACCACATTTTATAAAAAAAAATCTTAAAGATAAATAATTAAAAAATTAAAATGAATTCATAAATCTTATATGCACTTTTTAAATTAAAAAAAGAAATAAATAACAGGTACTTGATGGCATATAATTGCCTTCAGTACTTAAGCTCTTGTAGCTCCAAAAGACGACGGTTTTTTTCAATTTTGTCCTCGATTTCTCAGCCTCAATTTCTCCATCACCAAGTTGTGCCGTTTGATCTCTTTCAGCTCTACCTTCTTTAAATCATAAAGGTGATCAATAGAGCGATATATTTTTTTGGTGCTCTGAAGCTGCTCCTTTATCACCTCCAGCATTTCTTTTTGAATACCAATCTGCTCTTTGAGAATATCGGTAGTGAATTTCCTCATTTGCAGAAAAAACCTGCTCCATATTTGGGCCTCCAGCAGTTGCCCCGAGAAAATTTTAAATTTTGTGCCGCCTTATGGCGTACATACTTCTTTTGGTCGCACCAAACCTGAAAAATAAATTTATCATTTGTTGCTCTGAAAGGAAAATTTATTGCCAATTAATAATTCATACCTTTTTCCATTCGGCGATACTTTTAAGTGGTGGCCCAGCTGCGTTTACTTCCGCCATATTGCATTTAAGTCATCTTTGCTTCCTTTAAACCATCCCCGGGCAGCATCTGGGTGGGACTGCATTGCGTCTATAAGGATCTCTATTTGTTTCTTATTTGTTGTTTTTGACCTAAAAATATGAACAAATTGAGATAATGATCAAATTTTTAACGAAAATTAAATTACTTACATTTTTTGGCACAATCCTCTTCAAATTTTTGACTGAATTATTCCCAAAATTTGTAACAATTTTCCCTCTTTTTATGACATTTGTAATAGCTACTTTTTTCCCCGGGAAGAGTTTCCCAGTTTCGAATTTTGTTTAGAATAGGAGGAAAGTAAAATCTCCCAGGGAGACTTTTTTTTAGAATAGGTTAGTTGGGAAAAGAGAAAAAACTCCCAGAAAGTTTCAGTTTAGAATTGGGCTGATTCATTTTGTTTTAAAGCTAATCTAAATTTAAATATATTCTACCATTGGATATGTATTCTTTGAGACTTTATTTTGAACGTTTTTTTGAATCATGTCAACATTGTGTATAATAACAAATATGCATGGTTATTTAAACCGGTTTAAACAATTTCACTGATTAGACAGCACATGGGTGCACCAAACATTCATGAAAAAAATACAAAAGGTAGTAACAACAATGCTTATTACTGTTTTAGTTATACAAATGCTAATAGTGCAATGAACAATATAACAATCCAATGAAAATTTTAAATAATAATAAAAAAAGATGACAGCGCTTTTTCAACCGCTTGGCTAATTTACATTATCAGTATATATAAACATAAATTCACAGGTAACAACACCAGAATTAAATAATATTCTACAAAAAAAATTACAGGAATTAATCCAAAAATAGTACAAGAAGCCAACGAAACAGGTAATACAACAAATCCCGTACAAAAAGTGCAAACTGGTATGGATAGGTACATAATAATAACCAAAAGAAAGGGTGGTAGCTGCAAAGCTGGTAAGTGAAAATAGATTCTCTATACTTGCTGCCCCTGATGATGATGCTCAACCCGCTGTAAGGGAACAAAAACCTCGACCGATTTTCGTGCACAATGAAACAATCAAATGGAACTGTAAACAAATTGTCCCAGCTTGTAGGTAAGGAAAACTTTTACGTTACCTCCATTCGGACAGATTCAATAGACAAGGAAACAAGTCCACATAAAAAAAAATTATAGGCTCATCGCAAGTCGACTTGATGCAGAACACAAAAGTTCCACCTACCAATTAACAAGAGCTAATGGTTTAATAGTTGTAATAAAGGGCATTGACAGTTTAGTTCACACGGACGAAATAAAAAGTGCCATACAAGCGTCTTCAAAAACAGTCTAAAGTAAAAAAATGTAGCACTTGCAGTGAAAACCTCACTACAAATTATATGGGCTGTAAAGTCTTCTGAAAATAAAATATAGTTGAATAATATTATTGTTAAACGAATAAATTAAATTTTATTATGGCTGAATGCCATTAGTGTAAAAGTGCAATACGCAGCGAAACGGGCTAGATGTGTGAAGGCATATGTAAAAAAAGTACAGTCGAACTTCTCTATAACGTAGCAGTTGCGGACTGTCAAATTTCTACGTTATAGAGAAAATTCGTTATAAAGAAACTGCAGAAAATTTTGACTTTACATTTTTTATGTAGAAAATATATTTATTAAGAAAAAAAGGCTTTTACATGAACACATTAATTTTTTTTTTATTAATACATACATATGTAGACAAAAATTATGTGTATTAGGAGAAGAACATTTTTTTACATGAACACATTTAAATTTTTTTGTTTAAATGTAGAAAAAATATATACTAGGGCAAGTTTTTATATGGTGGTAAAGAAAGGTGTAATTTTCATTTGTTTTTGATGTTTCTACTTTTCTTCGTCAACAAAGTCTTCACAACGATTAAGAAGGGAAAAAATATACCCAGGTACATTGTTTCGAGATTCCAAAAAGGTTCTTATCGTGTTAAAAGACGAGTGTACTTGGGAAAATGAAGGCAATTCTGAAACATTTTGTTCTATGTCAGATTCTTCATCGTCTGATTCTGAAAGAAAATTACCTTCATAGTAACTGGATAAAATGCTTTGTAGCCTATCTTCATCGGAAGGACACTCCATGGTGATTGTTTCGCAATCAACATTTACATAATCTTCAACCGCTACACCTTCAATATTATTGCTGTTTGCATATTCCAACCGTAACTCTGACAGATGGGAATTATTTTCATCTACTATATCTGCAGTTTCTGTAGAATTGATCGAAAATCCAGCTTTCTTAAAACAGTTATGAATTGTTCCACTTTTGACATCTGAATTCCACACTCTGGTTAAATTTCGGACTGCATCAAGTAAATTAATAGTTACTGGAACTTCATTCGCGTTGTAATTTAAAATTTTCTGTAGAATCCGCTTTCTGTAATGATGTATTAAATTCTGAATAATTCCTTGATCCATTGGTTGTAAAGATTATGTCATGTTAGGAGGGAAGAATACAAGATTGACATTTTTTAGCCTATTTTGGACTGATTTGGAGTGTGCTGGACAGTTGTCAACAAGAAGCAGAATTTTCCTCTTTTGAGCAGCAAATTTTTTGTGTAGGCTTATGAGCCATTTCTCGTATAAATCGGTAATCATCCATGATTTTTGGTTGCTCTCATAGTCCACTCCAAGATTTTGTAGACCAATAAAGCAGCGCGGATTTTTGGCCTTTCCAATAACAAGCAGCTTAAGTTTTTCTGTCCCAGTCATGTTGGAACCCACCATTACGGTAATTCTATCGTTTTTAAATGCAAATGTTCGGGATGGTAAGCATTTATACGATCATTATGATCGTATTGTTCGATTATGTTCGGCAAAACGTTATTAATCCAGTCATTGCGAGTTTGGATATTTATGTTCCAGCAATATTGTGTCTTCTTTTAAATTTATCAAGCCCTCCAACACTCGCAATGAAATCGGAATGGCCCAAATGACTGCAATTTCAATTGCCTCTTCTCGAATTATTGGTCCGGAAAGAGGAATGGTTTTATACCTTGCTGCTGTTATCCACTTAATCATAGCTTTGTCAACATCGGCATACTCACAGAATCTTGCTTTTCGAAATTTGCCATGTGCAATAGATGAGCTTCTAGCTTCTTCAATCTTGTTTTTATTTTTTAAAATAGTTGAGAGAGTGTTGGGGAAAATTTCAAACTCCAAAGCAATGTCCTTCTTTTTTTTTATGCCCTTCTCAACTTCAGATATTATAAGACACTTTTGTTCTAACGATAGACATTTACGTTTTGCCATCTTTCAATTTACGTCCGATCAATACAAAAATCACTTGAAACTGAGATGTTGTGTACATATGTAGTATGTATGTACGTAGGTGTGTAAACTTATGCCACTGTTTTCTTTTCTATGTGACAGTCGTAGCAAGCGTTGAAAATGTAACGTCTTTTACAGTTATATTTTCTGTGACTAAATTGATGCAAAAAATCGGTTGCTAAAAACTTCGCAATAGAGTGTGAAAAATTCTATTTAGGTCTTAAAAAATTGTACGTTACAGAGAGAACTTCACTATAGGGAAGTTCGTTATAGGGAGATCAAAATGTAGGGAAATACTTACAAAAATGGTGTGCTCACGAATTTTATTTGTTATAGAGAACATTTCGTTATAGAGAAGTTCGCTATGGAGAAGTTTGACTGTATATCATTGCACAAAGAAATGTTCGGGCATTGATCAATATTCTCGTCGAATACTAGATTCTGTTGGTTTTATCCGTTTTATGTGTGACGATTGTGTTCAATAAATCCAAAATGTGGATTTGGTGCTTGGAGATGTACAAGAAAGTGTCAAGAAAAACAAAGAGAATTTGGCGGAATATAAAGGAGAATTTAAAGATGCACTAGAACAAAGTGAGCGCGAAACAGCTACTTGAAGCAATTGAAAAAAGATACAGTGAAAGGCTTAAAAAACTAGACGAAGCTGAAAAATATTGTGATTTAAATGTTAAAGAAATAAAAAAATATATGGTTCCATAAATGATTATGAAAATAAAAATAAAGAAATGTGTAATTATATAGAAGAAAAGAATGTTAAGATGTGTGATGAAATTAAGAAAGTAATAAACGAAGCAAGTGCCAAACAAAAACAAGTATCATACGCAGAAACAGTTTAAAAAACCGTGATGCCAGACTTAAACAGAAAAATCCCCTTAGTTGTAAAACCAAATGAAAAACAGGATAGTAAAAAGACAAGAAAGGAACTGAATAAAAAAGTTGATCCAGTAAATTTGAAAATAAACAATGTTGAACGCAGAAAAAATGGAACCGTAGTGATACAATCTGAAAATGATGAAGAACGAGAAAAAATAAAAGAAGCTATACAGTGTAAAATGAGCGATAATTATGAAATAAGAGTATCCAATCCAATTGATCTTAATGTCGACATAAAGTTCATGAGTTTTAAATATGATGAAAGTGAGATAAAATAAAACTAAAAACCAAATCCTTTCTTAAGTAATAGTGATATTAAAATATTATGAATATAAAAACAATAACAGAACGTTGTATAATGTAAAACGGGCAACTGGCGAAGAAACGTACGCAAAATTAATAAGTGCACAAAGAGTAAACATAGGGTGGGAAAAATGTAAAGTTTTTGATGGGACAGAGGTTCTACAATGTTATAAATGTAAAGGTTATAACCATTTCGCAAGAGAATGCAAAAATGAGTAAAAGTGTTTTAAATGTCACGGAAACCACAAACATAGTGAATGTAAAGTGATATTATAGTCAAATGTATAAATGGAGTGCGAGTAAATGATAAACTAAGTATGGGACTCGATGTAAATCATTTAATTAATAATAGACTATGTCCAGTGTATCAAAACAAATTAAAAAGTAAAAAATGACAGATGGGTTTAATAAATTAACAATTAAAGAACACAAATGTGATTTATACAAACGTGCAAGGACTGACCAATAATTTATATCGGATTGAAATATTAGCTGCAAGGGAAAACCCCGACTTTATTATATTATCAGAGACACATCTTACAAAAAACATTGAAGAAGAAGAAATAATGATAAATAACTATAATCATGTAATAACTTTATCAAACTCGTCGCGTATTTATTTTAAAAGCGAAATGTTGTAAACAATTTTGAAAATGTTATAGAATCAAAGTATTGGATAATGTGTTTTACGGCCCAACGCGAGAACAATTTGTGTATTGTGGCAGTATATAGATCGCCGAGTAGTAAAACATCAGAATTTTGTGAAGTATTCGGAGAAGTTTTGGAGGAAATATGTGAACATAACTGTGGTATTTTAATAACTGGAGATTTTAATATAGATTGGTCAAAACAAAGTTTTTATAGACAAATTGAAATGTGCTTGAATCAATGGATTGATACAGATGGTGAACAACTTTACTAGAATAACAAAAAATTCTCGTACAATAATTGACTATGTAATTAAAAATAGTAACAGAATATCGGTGCAAAACAGTAATACAAATAAAATATCAGACCACGAAATAATAAACATATAGAAAAGAAATTGAAATATTCAAGTACGATAATGCAGCGTTTAGTAGAGAATTAAGTGCAATATTAAGATATGAAGAGATAAAAGATTTGAATGAAAATGTTAATTTTTTTGATAAATGTTTTGAACAATCAATTAAAAAATGTATTAAGAAAAAGATTTATAAAGAAAAAAAATTATGTAAACAAATGGTTTTGTCATGAAATTAATATGTTGAAAAGAGAAAAAATAAACAAGTACCAAATTGCAAAAATTGTGAAGACCAATGAGGCCTGGACAAACTATAAAAAAGTTAGAAATTTATATAAAGAACTGAAAATGAGAAAAATAAATTCATTAATAATCAAATAAACAGTGCCAAAGACCAGAAAAAAATGTGGAGCGCGATAAAAGAGTTGGTTTTGAGAAAAAATACATCTGTGATATTTAACGAAGTAGAATATACAAATAATAGTCAAATAGCTAGTCATTTTAATGAATATTTTATTGATAGTATTAAGTTAATACGAGAATCAATTGAAAATGTGCAATACATAAATAAAATACAATTGACAAATAAAATCTTTCAATTTCGTGCAATAAATTTAATAGAACTTAAAAATATGGTAAAAGAACTTAAAAATAAGCCTGACTATAACAAAGTATCAACAAAAATAATACTTGAAAATTGGAGCACGATAGGAACAATATTACTGAATATAATAAATAAATCATTTGAAAGCAGAGTGTTTCCGGAAAACTGGAAAGAAACCATGGTGACACCAATAGAAAAAGTTACTAAAACAAATAAGTGTGAGGAGTTTAGGCCAATTAATGCGGAGACAATTATTGAAATAGTAAAAAAATCAACTGGAAAAATACTTTGAAATAACAGTTTTTTTTTTATCAAAATATCAATCTGGGTTTCAAAAAAAGTTGTCATGTGAAACTGCAAAAAACTATGTAATAAGCGAGTGGAAAAATAAAGAAAAATATAAGAAAATTATGGCAGTATTTTGGGACTTTAAAGGGGCATTTGAAACAATTGTCAGAGACATCATGCTAAAAAAAATTATACATGTAATGCATTCAAGGCCTCAAATTAAAGTGGTTCAAATCATATATCGAAAATAGAAAGCAAATAACAAAAGTGAATGGTATTAAATCAACAGCATTAGAAAATGGTTTTGGTGTCCCTCAAGGGTCAGTTTTAGGTACTTTATTGTTTATTATCTATACAAATGATATGCCAAACATTATTGCAAATTGCAACATAATGTTATACGCGGATGATACTTTGGTGTACTCAGACGGAGAAACAGAAGAGAAGGAGAAGAGAAGAGAAAGAGCATATTGACTATATATGCGGAAAAATTGGTAAAAAAAAATTGGATTTTTTAAAAGAATTAGAAACAAAATATCGATAATGACGGCA
Organism: Phania funesta; assembly: GCA_963932375.1. Classification (NCBI taxonomy): domain Eukaryota; kingdom Metazoa; phylum Arthropoda; class Insecta; order Diptera; family Tachinidae; genus Phania; species Phania funesta. Next base: position 74,095,822 of record OZ010652.1, on the reverse strand, counting down.
ATAAATATATATAATACTATGATAAAACCACACTTCGAATATGGCTCTACAATTCTATATACGTGCTGTTTAGATTCCCAAATAAAAAGAATGCAAAAATTACAAAATAACACGATGCGCAGTATTTTAAAATGTAATCGATACACACACATATCTACGATGCTCGATGCACTTAGGTGGCTTTATATTAAACAAAGAGTGGAATTGAATACCTTATGTTTTATACAAAAGATGAAAATGGGACAATTACCAGAATACCTGTGTGAGGAAGTGAAATATGTTGGAGATGTACAACCATATAGGCTGAGGAATGCAGACAATTTTAGAATTGAACTTACAACATCAACTGCGATGCAGCGATCACTATTTTTTAAAGGAATCAAATTATATAATACTGTGCCAATTTATTTGAAAAATGAAAGAAATTTAAATATATTTAAAAGAGAATGTGTACAATACCTCATAGCTCATGTAAATTAAATATTGTAATATAAATTATTTATAATAATATATATATGGAAAATCATCAGCGTAAATAGAAATGTCCGTCGATTTACAACCTTTATGAATGCAGCTTATAGACACGGTGTTCTTATCTCATTGGTAAATTCGTATTTTATAGAGGATTTTATTAATAACGCTGCTCCACCATGTGCTCTATCAACTTTAATCTTTAATTTTGAAAAATTATCGATACGAGACGAGAAGAATATCAATAAATTTGCATTCCATATTTTGTCATTAAAATATAAACATTTTTTATATATGAAGTTGGACATCCATAAAGACGGAAATACTTTGAATTCGCCCGTGAGTTTAGCTTATTATCACGAAAAAAACTTTCCCAATGTAAAGGATGACTAACTACTACTTTTGGCAAAAAATAGTTAGACTTTGTTCATCATTTTAAATTTCTTTATTTATTCTCCCTAATCTATTTCGTCCCCCTCAAAGTAATATCCACCAGCTGCAATACATTTACGCCAACGTTTTTTCCAATCCTCGTAACATTTGTTAAAGTCAATTTCCGGAACAGCCTTCAATGCGTGTACCGATTCACGTTTAATGTCAATTGACTCCAAACGGTTACCCCGGAGCGGTCGCTTGAATTTGCTGAACAGCTAGTCACACGGAGCTAAATCAGGCGAATACGGTGGTTGTGGAATGATATTAATTGGATTTTTGGCGAAAAACTCACGAAGAATCAATGCGGTATGCGGAACATATTGTGATTTCACTTTTCTTAGGCCCAAATAATCTTTTAAAATGGGTTTCACTGATCCCTCAGACATTCCAACGATATCAGTAAGGTCTCTGACTGTTAATTGTCGACTCTCGAACACAAATTCCTTGATTTTTTTGACGTGTTGATCATCAGTTGATGTTGATTGCCGTTCTGGACTTGGTTCGTCGTCAACGCGTTTTACGACCCTCTTTGAATAATTTGTACCAATCAAAAACACTTGCTCGCGACATACAATTATCACCGAAGGCCTCTTTTGCAACATTCTGAACGCTTCGGCACCAGAAATTTTATTCCACTCACAAAATTTTATGGAACTTCTTTGTTGAATAATTTCACTCATTGTAAAAATCGCCGAATGCACTTGTACTTCAGAACATAGACTACTAACTAGACGCGACAACTTACAACATTACCTCGATTATATGAAAGAGATAAAAAACCTTATGGTTTCTAATTTACCTATCTCTTTCATATAATCGGGTTAACTTAAAATTTTGTACGTAAAAACGCACAACACCTGATAATACGCTTTTTCAAACGCCATTGTTGGGTATTCTGTTTATATTCTGTGCTTCAGAAAGACAAGCGTATACTAAACACTAATGATTACTTTAATGTGATATTTTGCACAGATGTCACTGACAGTCATACCAACGTAGTAAAAAAATTCCGACGAATAGACTTCCGCGCGAAATTTAAATTAGTCTTACTATTTTTTGCCCACAGTAGTAAACCCGAGAACTTACAAAAACGCGTTTCACGCTTATTCAATCATTGCGTCTTGAAAACATTTTCTGCTATCAAATGTTAATTGAGTAAGCTAGAATGCACGTGTGAATAGCAAATTTTCTAACCCAATTTAACATGTAATTGACTTTATTGTTGTGTATATCTGAACATAGTGTTATGATAGTTGTAAGAATCGCTACATTGGAATTTATTGAAATCCAAAATACACTAAACTTCTGCAGAATTTTATAAGCTACGATAATTTCAACTTTTGCAAGACCTACTTTACATACCGGTGACATTCATTCACGTAATAAAAAATAATTCACATCTTTAATAATGGAATAAATTCCAAAAATTTTTTATCGGGAGTAAAAATCCTAAATAATTGGAATCCGTTAAATATGATCAATAGTAAGTCTGAAAATAGGCCTTTACAACAATAGAGTTGTTGTCAAACCAACTGCTTCTCACATTAGTGAACGGCAGACCGCATTGTATACTTTAAATAACTATATCTTACCTTAATTTTGACAAAAGCTTCATTGCAGTCAGCTAGCAAATATTTTGCTTTTCGTGAGTATATGCGTACGACCCCTAGTAATAAGTGTCCAGATGTACGTAAAGCTAGCTTCACCTTAGGTTGCATTATTCCTTGTACAGATTTCTCTATATTTGTTTCAAAGACATGAGCTTTCGTAATTTTTTTATCCCAATGGGCGGCGAGCCAGACCCTGGCCAAAGGTCCCTTTTTTGCCAAGATTATATGCGCATAAAACATTATAAATTTTGTTGAAACTTGACCGAAACTTTATCCAACAATTTGTACCACATTACAGCGCGAAACAATTGTTTTAAGAGGCGGCTAACAGTTAACGGCGCGTTGCGCCGACACCAATAGTACCAACATAGCCGCCGCCAACTTGTGCATTTCATTTCACTAAGTCTTGACTAGCCCTACATTTGTTCGCACATTCAGAGAGCATCTGCATAATAAGACCCCTTTCAGACCAGCAAGGTTTTCTTAGCAAAGTCATGAGTTTGTGTGGTGAGTGGAAAGGAGAGCGGGGGTTGGTACAACAATTGTACTCGCAAATTCCTTTTGTGTTTTTAATTCGTAAACCGAATTAATATGACTGCTCTTTATATTTGACAAACCTACAAGCAAAAGAAACAGACTTTGTCAAAAAAAATTATCCTGTCGGAACACAAGACAAAGTTTAAAAGAGAATTCAAGAAACTTTGTCAAAGAAAACTTTGCTGGTCTGAAAGGGGTCTATCGGGAGAAAATGTGTTCATGCTCTTCTGTTTGGAGAATACTGCTAAATGTTACCGTTCAGTTTGCGAATAATTTTTTGTGTTATTCAAATTGTATGGATGCTTTTAGCATAGTTTATGTATTATATTTTGGCTGTGTGTTTTTGTTTGTATAATGGCTTAACAGAATTGTGCGAACAAAAGTTCGAAGAACTCTGTTCGAACACGACGCAACAATCTCGTCTAGTTCTGTGCAAGCAGAATGTGCAATAGCTAGACAGATTTATTTATTTTTATTATTATGTATATCTTTATTAGTATTCATTATTCTTTCAAATTTCACATTAGTTATAATTTAATATTAAATAAATACAAATATTAAAAATGTTTGTAACATTAGACAAATTTAAACATTTGAATTATTTTTAACAAAATTTACACATTCCCTTTGAAATATATTAATATTGATTTCTGTTGTCGTATTGTTTGGGAGAGAATTTTGACATTTGTAACAAAATTTTGACATTTGTAACAAAAAAAAAAAGCGCGGTAGAAACAAAAAATTTGCAGCAACATTAAAAAATAATAAAAGTTTAAAATAAGTGGTTTCAGTATTGATTAAACAATAATGAATAAAGTGTAAGTAATATTACATATGTAATTATGTGTATAAAAACAATTGTAGCACGAATTTCATTAAGTTTAGAGCCAATTTTTTATTCTTTCTACAGTCAGTTGTTTTTGTTGTGAAAATGAAATCCAATAATACGTCAAAAAGCATTGGTGTAAACGGCCGAGATTTTCTTCGAGATTTGAGCTGAAATCTACTAGATTTTGCGTAGATGTAAATGTAGTATTAATTAAATTATTACTAATAATACCTAAAATCCTAATATTACTTATTCCTATTAAATTACACCACTTAATCCTAATACGCTTAATTGCAACTTTGTAAACTTAAGAATTGAAAGAATATTACAATAAAGTCAGTTTCGTTACAACCACAGAATATAAACAGTATACCCAACAATGACATTTGAAAAAGCGTGTAACCAGGTGTCATGCGTTTTTACGTACAAAATTTTAAATTAAGCCGATTACATGAATGAGATAGCGTCTAGTTAGTAGCATAGACTACTAACTAGACGCGACAACTCACAACAACATTACCTCGATTATATAAGAGAGATACAAAACCTTATCGTTTCTAATTTAGCTATCTCTTTCACGTAATCGGGTTAATTTAAAATTTTGTACGTAAAAACGCATGACACCTGATTACACGCTTTTTCAAACGTCATTGTTGGGTATTCTGTTTATATTCTGTGGTTAGTAGTCTATGGTTACAATCATGAATGCGTGCGGATCTTTTAATAACACACAGCAATTGGCGACGAGTGATTAAAAAAGAAGAGTGACAGTTATTATTAAAAACTATTGTGCAGTTATTCTTGGAAAGTGTGTGTGCTTAAAAATATTGAAAAAAAACGAAATAGATAAAAACAATCAAGTTTTTTTTCGCAACAAATAAAAAAACAGCATACATACATGTACAGTGTAGAACAAATCGTGTGCTATAACAAGCAAAATAATTACAAATTTAAGCAAACAGTGCGTCTTGTAGGTAACAATAAAAAATTAAATACAAAGTAAAACGAATAGTACGGTTTTTTCAATTATTCAATTTGTACAAGTGTTACAACAACTACAAGAATGGCAACAGTCAATTTAAGCGGTATGGAAATGCTGTTAGAACAACAGCCAGAATTCACAAAACATTTGCTAACACAGCAACAACTGTGGATGCAATCTATTCTGGAAAACAAACCAGAGGCTGCTCCCGTAGCGAAACTCAACGACCAATTGATGGTACCAGCGTTCCATAAGTTCAATAAAGAACAACAACAATGGAACTCATATTTACAACAACTACAAGAACATTTTGTACTTTACTCAGTGAATTCAGTGGGTAAGAAAAAATCGTTTTTTTTATCATGGTGCGGAGCAGAGTGTTTGATTTGCTCAAAAATTTATTCGGCGTAACAAGCCTTGAAAATCAAACATACCAAGAACTAACCGAAAAACTAACGGAATATTTTTCAGTCAGCACATAGTAGCAGCTCGTTATAATTTTTTCAAAAGACAAATGAAGGGCACACAAACATACAAAGAGTGGATTGCAGATCTTCGTGGATTGGCGAGAGACTGCAACTCCAATATATGCTCAGCAAATTATGTTGATGACATGATACCTGATCAAATAATTATGAATACACCACACAATGCGGTTCGCTCTGCTGCTTTGCAGAAGCAGAAACAACACTCGCTGACGTAGTGCTTATTGCGGAATCTTACGAAGCAACAACGAGAACAATAGCTACATTAAAAGAAACTTCAAATGAAAAAACAATAGAAATAAACTCAGTAAAAAACGTTCGGTTGAAATTTTTTTTATTTTTTTAATATTTTATTTAATTTTATTGAATCTTTCTATGAAAAGAATATCACAATAAGTATTCAAATCTTATTTCTAAATTATAATTTACCAGTTATTACCAATGTAATAAATAATTTTCCGTATTCAAATCTTATTAAATTATCTTCTATTGTGGAGAAAGAGTCGCCTCGCCAGGCTCAATGTGTCAGTTCTAGGTTTTCTTTTTATACTTTATTTCATTTTATTGAATCTTTCTATGAAAAATCTTATTTCTAAATTATTATTTACTAGTTATTACCAATGTAGTAACAATTTTTTTGTATTTAAATCTTAAAAATCTATCTTCTATTCTGTAGAGAGAGTCGCCTCGCCAGGCTTAATGTGTCAGTTCTTTTTAGTCTCTGGTGGCCGTCAAATTGCAATAAATTGCGCGCTAGAGTGTTGGGATGTGCGTCTAGTTTGTTTACGTATTTGGACGTGTACGTTTTAATTTCTTCGTGGATAGTGGGAACTTTGAGATCCCTATGTATGTTTTCATTTCTTCTGTACCAGGGGGCGCAGATGATATGACGTAAATTCCTAGACTGTCTTCTCTGTAATTTCTGGATGTTTGATGCACAGGCAGTACCCCACAGCTGAATACCATATGACCATATTGGCTTTATAACGGATATGTATAAAAGTACTTTGTACTCCAAAGCCAAAGTTGAGGTAGGACTTATTAGCCAATGCAGTTGATTTGTTCGAAGCTTTATGGACGTTATTTTTGCCTCAATGTGCCGGGACCAAGTTAGGCGCCGATCTAGGTGGATACCTAAAAATTTAACGTGTGTTTCCGCTGGAACCGTGGTATTAGTTATTGTGATTGGTGGACAATTTTGTCTTCTAAGGGAAAACGTTACATGAGCAGATTTTGATGGATTACCTTTATTCTCCACTGTTTTAGCCAGTCTTCTAGCTTATGAATATGGGACTGTAGCTTTTCAGATGCATCCTTTGGATTATTACTGACACTTATAATTGCAGTGTCGTCTGCAAAGGTTGATGTATATGTATGTGGGCTTGTCGGCATATCCGCTGTATAGATGATGTATAATAGCGGCCCTAGCGCACTACCTTGAGGTACTCCTGCACTGATTTTCCCACATCTTGAAAGCTGGTCCTTTGAGCTTACTTTAAAAGTTCTATCGGTAAAATAGCTTTTTATAAGCTTGTGGGTGTTTTCAGGTAGAACCCGAACTGTTTTAGTAAGTAGCCCATCATGGCAGACTTTATCAAATGCTTGGGAAATGTATATAAATAAAGCTGAACAGTATTGCTTTCTTTCAAAAGCCGATCTCATAATGGTAACGATTCTATGGACTTGTTCAATCGTACTATGCCTTGCTCGAAAACCAAACTGATGATCTGGGATAACGTTTTGTTCATTTAGAAAAGGAGTTACACTCGAGACGAATAATTTTTCAAATATCTTTGACAAAACTGACAGTAGGCTAATAGGCCTGTAGGATGTAATCTGGCTTGAGTCCTTTCCTGGTTTCGGGATCATAGCAATTTCAGACATCTTCCAAGAGCATGGGAAGAAGCCGACGCGCAACATGGCATTCAATATATAAAGTAAAATTCTTACAGCTGAATTAGGTAAGTTTCTTATCATTGATCCTGTTATACGATCAGGTCCAGGTGATTTCTTCATATCTGTATTTTTAATTGTCGATTTTAAAGAAGACAACCGAAATTTCATAGGATCATTCACGGTGTCACTAATAATTGGAATAGTGGAATTATTTATATCATGTGGTGCAAAAACCTTCTCTAAGTGATTTGCGAACGCATTTGCCTTTTCACTTGAGTTTTTAGCCCAAGTGCGGTCTTAAAGTCTTAGTGGGGATTCGTAAGCAATAGGACATTGTAAGTACTTTACAGCTTTCCACAGACTATAATCCGTGTTTTTCATTGGATCCAAGTTTTTTAAAAAGTTGTCGATAGCGAATTCGTGTTTCTGTCTCAATTTACTGCGTAAGTTTTTTTTGGCATAAGTTCATTTGCATTTTTATGTGTGGAGAACGACTATTTTGCCATTGTCTTCTTAGTCTTCTTTTCTCAATGACGAGCATCTAAATATCTGCTGTTGCCTGGTGCGATATTATTTTAGCTGATGGCTTTATTGGCGTTGCAGCTATGGCTCCGGCTGTCACGACGTCTGTAAAATGATCTACAGCTGCTTGAATATCAGCTGGATTTCTCAGTGGGATGTTCAAAGATAAGTGAGAGCTCACATACATTTTATATTTTAACCAATTCGTGTTTCTGTTCGGGGAGAAACTAAGGGTTTTAGGTGCAGTGGCAAAACTGTCGTGTAAAATAACAATTGTAGGTGAATGATCAGAAGATAGGTCATAGGATGAGCTAACTAACAGTTGGTCGCGTTTGATGTTTTTTACTATAGCAAAATCTATAAGGTCTGGCAACTTATTAAAATCTGTGGGCCAATAGGTGGGTTTCCCGGCAGATACGACGTCCAGCTTGTTCGCTTGAACTGTATAATACAACTGCCTCCCTCTAGGACTAAGGAGTCTGGATCCCCAATATGTGTGCTTTGCATTGTAATCACCAGCGGCAATAAATTTTTGTCCTAGCGTAGCAAAGAACCTGGCAAATTTATGGTGTTCGATTTTATGCCTAGGCGGGCACTACACTGACGAAACTACAATTTTAAAATCAGTAAGATTTATAGTCGTGGCTTGCAAAAAGTCTTCGTTGAATTCAGGCAATGGAAAATGCATTACGTTTTTTCGGACTATAATGGCAGTCCCACCACATGCCCTTTCGCTTGGGTGTTTTGTGTCATATATAAAAAACCCATCAATTCTAAAGCAGTTTTTTATAGTGAAGTGTGTTTCAGAAACTAATAGTATGTCTATATCATGTGCTAGCAGGAAGTGTTCTACTTCATATTTATGTTGGGAGAGCCCGTTAGCATTCCAGAAACATATTTTTAACTGGTTCATTTTTTGCTATGTAGAACTTGCAGAAGCATGTTTTGGGTTCGCATCATTTCCTGAAACATACCCTGCATATTTGTCATGAAATTATTCATTGTTTGTATTAAATTATCGATTGAGCTCGAATTGGTAGTGAGGGGTGTCTGTGCACCCTCGTTGAGGACGTGGGCATATGAATGTTTATGCGCTTTAGAACTTTTGGCATTCGCATTAGGTAAATCATTTCTCAATGTTTCTGCATATGAATAGTTTGGTTTCGTATCTGCCTGTGTAGCTTGTGTACTTGCAATAGGACCAGCATGAAGCCGAGGAAATTGGGAAGACCTCTATTGCTCATATTCAGGTTTACGTACGACTTTCGAATTATTTTTTACATGTTGAAAGACTTTGCAGCCCCTGAAATTTGCTGTGTGGTTTTCACCACAGTTGCTGCATTTTTTGACCTTGGGGTCTGTTTTGGAAGAAGTACATTCCAAAGTCCGGTGCGCATTACCGCAAACAAGGCATACGGATGGTAACTTGCAGTAGGTTCTCGTGTGTCCGAATTCCTGGCAATTAGTACACTGGCGGGGACCGCTAAGTTTTAGAGGCTCTTCCACCGTTATTCTTCTGTCCAAAGGTAGCGCAAATTATATATTGGATGAACCGAGTTTTTTGATTTAAGCTGCGATGCGTTAAATACGATTTCAACACGATGCATAGAATGGGGAACTTTGTTCTTATTTAGAATATTGTGCACTGACCTTACGACATAAACTTCCACCTCTATGGCACTTTTTATTTCATCAGTGGGAACAGAACTGTCAATACCCTTTACGATGACAATCAAGCCTTTAGCACTTTTGAGTTGATACGAATAATAGCTCTTATTATCTGCATCGAGGCGACTTGCAATTAGGCGAAAATTCTTCTCAGTGTGAGCTTGGATCTTTGTTTCTTGAATTTGACCTGTTCGTATAGAAGCTACATAAAAGCTTTCCTTACCTGCAAGCTAGATGGTTTTTATTCCCTGACAGCGGGTCCAGCTTCATCATCCGCTGTAGCAAGTACAGAGAATCTGTTTCCGCTGTCCGGCAATGCAGTACTTTGGGAGCTTTTATATTGTTTTATATTGCAGTGCTCTCTTGCTGCGAAGACTTAGGACTGGCCTTCCTTTTGGATATGGTTATATAACGATCCATACCTGTTTGCACTTTTTTTACGGGGTTTTTTAAATTACCTGTTTCGTTGGTTTGTTGTACTATTTTGGTACCTGAATTGTTTTTTGGTTGAATTGTAATTTCTTCTGGTTTTGTTATTTGTGAAGATAAGTTTATATTTCCGGATAAAGAACGCGTTCGGTCAATTGGCCTGGCGGTTAAAAAATCACTGTCATTTTTTTTTATTATTTGTATTGTTCATTGCATTATTAGCATTTGTGTAAGTAAAAGAGCAATAAGCATTGTTGTTATTACCTTTTATATTTTTTTCATTAATATTTGGTGCGCTCATACACTCACTATCAATTGTTCAAACCGGTTTAACAATGCACTATTTGTTATTGTTTTTTTTTACACACAATATATTATATTGTTGTTATTTTTTGTTCTTTATTTCTTTGTTATTACTAACTGTTCACTGTTCAATTGAATACTTAAAAAAAAAATATATATATATTTGTTATGCGTTCGATATGACGTACGTCTGTACTCAAACACTGTCACTGTTGAACTGAAAATGTAAACCAAAAATACAAAAAAGAAAACAAATATAAATCGTGTTCGGGATGTTTTAATTCTCATAAAAGAGAAGAGTGTAAATTTAAAAATGCAATCTGTAATAAATGTGGAAAAAAGGGACACATAGCGCCTGTGCGTATGTCAAAGCAAAAAACAGAATACAAAAAAGTGCACAAAAACAGAAAACAAAACAATAACATTGATATGATTGAAACAATTTATGGAATTTCAGGCAAAATAAAAACAGGGAATTCAAAGAGTGAAATCTATGTTGAAATTAATAATCAAAGATTTAAATTTGGTGCATCAATTTCAATTATTAATTTAAAAACATTTGAATAAACCAACATTAATAAAAACAGAAAGAATTTTATATGGTTTTGGAAAAAAATAATACCTATATTAGGTGAATTGCACATAAATATGAAATGTCGTGATCCTGAAAAGGAAGTGGTTTTAATTGTTGTAAACACCAACGCGGGTGAAAATTTGTTCGGCTTTGATTTATTTAATACATTTGGTTTTCAAATTACGCAAATAATTTCCGTTCCGTGAGGTGTTTGGACTATCTCTTGGTACGGTGAAAATTTTTAGGGCAAGTGTTCGTTTAAAGCCTGATGCCCAACCGACATTTTTTAGAAGTCGAACAATTCCGTTCGCGCAAATGCCTCAGTTTAAAAAGGAAATAGAAAGACTTGTTGAACAAAAAATTATTATGCCAATAAAGTTCAGTGACTGGGCTTCTCCCATTGTAGTACCAACATAATTCGATTCGTATATACGGAGATTTTAAAGTGGCTGTCAATTCGCAAATCGATATAGAACAGTACCCGCTTCCAACTCGTGAAAGTTTGTTTCATACCGTCCGCAACGGTAAGTATTTTTCAAAAATCGACTTGAAGGATGCCTATCTTCAAATGGAGTTGGATGATACGTCAAAAGTAATAGTGGTAATTAACACTCCGCTTGGACTTTTCCAATATCAACGTTTGCCCTATGGCATAGCTAGCGCCCCAGCTATTTTTCAAAAGTACATCGAACAGCTTCTGTACGGCCTTGAAGGATGTGCCAATTATTTGGATGATATCATAATATCAGTACCAACTGTAAAACAACATCTCCAGCGACTCGAACAGGTATTTCACATTTTGTTATCTAATGGTATACGATGCAAGAAAGAGAAGTGTATGTTTTTACAGCAGAAAATCACATACCTAGGCCGGAAAATCAGTACTGAAGGTATATTGCCAGACGAAACTGGTGTTCTCGCCGTAAAAAAATTGAAACCACCACAAGATATGAAAGAATTAGAAGCTTTCATGGGCAAAGTCAACTATTATCACAACTTTGTGCCAAACTTTTCAACAGTTGCAGCTCCACTAAACATGTTACGCAGACACAACGTTCTTTTCCGTTGGGGAAAAAGTCAACAACAATCTTTTGAAAAACTTAAGAGAAACATTATTAACGCAACGCGGCTATCACATTTTCAAGACAACTTGCCGCTTACGCTTTCTACGGATGCATATTCACACCTGTATCCAGATGGTTCTGAAAGGTCAATCGCTTTTGCCTCTAAGATACTGGACAAACATCAAACAAACTACAGCCAAATTGAAAAGGAGGCTCTCTCAATTATATTTGGTGTTAAACGTTTTCATCAGTTCCTGTATGGTCGTAAGTTTACCCTTATTACCGACCATAAACCACTGGTAATCATTTTAAACCCTAATAAAGAATTACCTACAAAGACTGCACATCGCATTCAACGCTATTGGCTTATCAATTTGAAATAAAGTATAGAAATACTGCCGATCATGGTAATGCAGATGCATTATCGCGTTTACCTATTGGGACAGATGAAAGTTTCGATAAGGAAGAGGACTCATGTTTGTTAATATCATTTGATGAGTTTCCTCTAAAGGCACAGATTCACAAAGAAGCTAAAGTTGACAAAACTTTACGCGCCATTATCCATTTACAATAACTTACTTTGCTTAGAAACGGATTATATTCGTGTTAAGCGAATTTAAAACTATTGCATGACGGACATTGGGGAGTTGTTAAGATGAAGCAACTTGCTAGGCAACATGTATGGTGGAACAACATCGATTCTGATATTGCAAGAATTTCATCTGATTACGAAATTTGCAAAGTTCAAAATCAAGCCCCTTCTAAGGAATATGAAAGCTGGCCAAAGTCATCGAAACCTTGGGATAGAGTACACGTAGATTTCACTGGGCAAATTTTTAACTCCATGTGGCTCGTATGCGTCGAGGCATTTTCCCAGTTTCCGTACATTTCATCAATGAAAAAAACAACAACAGAAGACACTATTTCGGCTCTGTCTGCAATATTTTCCATCGAAGGAATACCCAATACAATCGTTAGCGACAACGGTCAGCAGTTAAGCTCTGAAAAATTCGAACAATTTTGTACAACACTTGGTATTCGCCATATCACAACCACGCCGTTTCACCCAGCCTCTAATGGGTTTGCTGAACATTTTGTCAGAACATTCAAAACTTCTGTGCGCAAAAACATCGAAAACAACCTGTCAATAAAAGATGCTATCCATAAATTTCTTTCGACTTATCGGTTTATGCCAACAGCTGAAGGCAAATCTCCTGCAGAACTCACAACTATTCGAATCTTCTAAACAATTCAAACAAAATTCTTCAAGTTCTTCAAAATATCAAAGCAATGACCCCGTTTACGTCAGAAATTAAGGTAAGGGGAAGAAGTGGATACCAGGCTACATTCAAGCTAAAATTGGCAAAGTCATTTTTATCATAAGCACAGAGAAAGGAATTTGGAGACGACATATCAATCAGATCAAACCTCGTAGTCTTCCAATAATTGATACAGATCAGCTGAGCCCAAATGACGAAGAGTCACACCCATCAACATCACCAAATCGTTCAGTTTCAACAGCGCTACCAACAACAAATGAAACGGCACCAAATCGTTCATTTTCAACACCACAATCATCAACAAACGGAACAACTCATAAGGCAACTTCACCAAGGACTTCATATCAACAAGAAACTAATAGTCAACAGAATCTTCAGGTTCGCAGAACAGCAAGAAATCGCTGAGAAGTATCGTATTGCGCTACCAGCCAGATGATTTCAGAAAACATCAACATTATTTTATTATTTTATTATCAATAATTGTTGAGTCTCTAAATTTTGAACTGCTAAGCCTGCATAGATTTGAGCGAAAATTAAAATGAATTGAAATAAATGGAATCAACTACTATGTGGTCTTAAAAATTCGGGGTGAAGTAATGTAATATATTTAATACTTAATTAAATTATTACTAATAATACCTAAAATCCTAATATTACTTATTCCTATTAAATTGCAATAAAGTATCGATTTGAAGAAAACATACTTTTTTAGCATACTTTTAAGCACAGTTGTATAAAAGAGTACAAAAGTTTGTAAACAAAGCAAAAGTATTAAAAATAGAATTAAATGGAAATTGTAGTTAATAGGGTCATTCCATCTGTTTCTTTATATAAAATAGTAATACGTTCAGAGGAACTCGATACAAAAACAGTTTTATTAGATATTTATACTACATTTACACCTACGCAAAATCTAGTAGATTTCAGCTCAAATCTCGAAGAAAATCTCTGCCCTTTACACCAATGCTTTTTGACGTATTATTGGATTTCATTTTCAAAACAAAAACAGCTGACTGAAGAAAGAATGAAAAATTGGCTCTAAACTTAGTTAAATTCGTGCTACAATAGTTTTTATACACATAATTACATATGTAATATTACTTACACTTTATACATTATTGTTTTATCCATATTGAAAACACTTATTTTAAACTTTTATTATTTTTTAATGTTGCTGCAAATGTTTTATTTCTACCGCACTTTTTTTTTGTTACAAATGTCAAAATTTTCTTGTTCAGCGCTGCATATTTCAGTACATAAGCAAAAAATACATACATAGTTGCATCATTTAGTATTGCAAGATTTTGAGAGATTTTGCCAAAATCTAGTTCGTAAGTAGATTTTGTTTTGTATGGGAAATCTGGTGGAAATGAACCAGATTTTGCTCAAAATCTCATAAGTACCAGATTTTGCGTAGATGTAAATGTAGTATTATATACATTTTAATTATGTACTTTTTTTTATTATTTTATCAAATAAGATTCTAAATCTAGTATAATGGCGTGAATTGAGCTAAATCTTTAAGATTATAAATTTACATCGGTTAACATGGATTAAAACCTTAAAAATATTTTTTGCTTTTTTTTCTTTTGTATCCTAGGTACCGTTTACAAAGGAAAGTAATTGCAATAAAGTCGCAATACACTCACACTTTTTCACTAACACACTCAAACTTTTTTTGCTTTCCACTCAGCTTTCAACAAAATTTCGATGAAAACGATTTTTTGACGTTTTCTTGAAAGAAAAATGACAAGGGCTTAACACTGTTGCCTACTAGGAGAGATATATAAATTTGCGGGATTGTAGTAAAATAATAATTGTAAAATTTAAATATTTTGTACACATACGAAAATATATTTAAAAATTTTTCATCAAATATGCTTAAAGAGCACAACTGTTGATTGTCTATAATGATATTAAAAAAAAAATTAACTAAAATAATAATAATTCAAAAGTATTGCCTTATAAATTTGTGTGAGCGAATTATTTGGCAACTCTACTTTAGTAAAAAACAAAACGTCACTCTTGTTTTGTTATCATTTTACAATTCTAGTCTTTTCATTTGTAGAATTATTGCAACAACTTTTCTCTTCGAAAACAATTTACAAATGAACTTTCACTATCCTCTGAAAGTGAACAAGAAATTTTCATGAAAGTTGAAGAATTCTTTGAAATTTTTATTTGTAATACGTATACAGAAATTTCATGAAAGTACTTTCAGTTGTAAATGCAGAGTGAAATATTCTAAATAAATTGTAACTAATCTCTAAAGACGCATTATTATAATTGGTAGTTTTCTTTCAAATACCTTGAAAAGGGTTAATATGTAATATTATTTCATATTTTCTGATTGTCCAATTCTGTGTACGTGTTTAAAAATTACATTCCCAATTTTCAATGATCTGGCAACATTTGAAAAAATAAAATTAAACGGCAGTCATTTGTATTATAACAATGCGAATTTAGGTAGGTATCGCACCAGCACAGCTGATGAATTCGTTAGGAGACTTATCTGTCTTGAATTTGCGTTATACTACATTTACACCTACGCAAAATCTGGTAGATTTCAGCTCAAATCTCGAAGAAAATCTCTGCCATTTACACCAATGCTTTTTGACGTATTATTGGATTTCATTTTCATTTCAAAAACAGCTGCCTGAAGAAAGAATAAAAAATTGGCTCTAAACTTAATTAAATTCGTGCTACAATTGTTTTTATACACATAATTACATATGTAATATTACTTACACTTTATACATTATTGTTTTATCCATATTGAAAACACTTATTTTAAACTTTTATTATTTTTTAATGTTGCTGCAAATGTTTTATTTCTACCGCACTTTTTTTTTGTGACAAATGTCAAAATTTTCTTATTCAGCGCTGTATATTTCAGTACATAAGCAAAAAATACATAGTTGCATCATTCAGTATTGCAAGATTTTAAGAGATTTTGCCAAAATCTAGTTCGTAAGTAGATTTTGTTTTGTATGGGTAATCTGGTAGAAATTAACTAGATTTCGCTCAAAATCTCATAAGTACCAGATTTTGCGTAGGTGTAAATGTAGTATTACTAATAAAATGTTAATTTAGATATATACACGTCCCAGATTGTAGCATATACGTGCTTGTTTTTGAGTTAAATACTTGTTTTCTAGATTGGGTAAGTTTTATCTGTAACAGAGTAGAACTACAATTACATTTATTTTTATTCTAATAAAATTTATTTTTAGGTCTCTTTAGTTTTTCGTTATATGAAGTATAATTATTTGGGAAAGTGAATTTAGGGATTATGTGGTAGACAAAACAAATATATTAATACATAAAAGTTATGGCACATTTAGTAAAAAACTAGCAAGAAAGGCAAGATTATACTATGAAGATAATAGACCACAGGGTAACCAGAGGTGAAGACTTTGACACATAAAAAATAAAAAACTCAGTTTATTTTACTATGGGCTCTGTTAGAAAGAGACTAATATAGTATTTTGTGACGAAATACAACAACAAATACAGGAAAACACGACAAGAAAATCAAAATAAAAACAAAAATCTAAAAACAAAACTAAGGCTCTGAGGGAACGAGATGGATACAGAAAAAGATCACTATACTGTCGTTTCACATCTGTTTACTACTTTGTGTAATAGACATTACATGTCATTAATAAAAATTATAACTTTATTTTTAAAATTCATTATAGATCCAATCAATTTGTAAATTATATCTCTATTTATATAAAAATTTTTTACTTATTATAATAAGAAATACATTTAAATATAACAAATCTTTGTGTTAAATACAAATAAAATAATTTAACATTTTTTAATAAAATTAAAGTTTTGGTAATTGTAAAATTTGTTGCGATTTTTTCAATTGGCATAATATACATATATGCCAACTTTTGCTTTTGGTTAATTATTCTTTTTGTAATAAAATTTCTTCTGTTCAGCTTTGTCAAACTTTTTAGTTGTTTTCTTTGTTTTCGGTAAATTTAAAAATTGTGGTAAATTTAAAAAATGTAGACATCTTAATATCTAATCATTTATTCTAGTCCATATTTCGTTATGTCTTTGTGTAGCATTGTTAGCAATTAAATTTATATAAAATAAAAACATCAAATTAAAATTTATTTATATATACATACTATAAATATTTAGGCATTTAACACACAATATAGTCTAATTTAGAATTAGTTGGTTGTTCTTTCAATTAAGTTTTGTTTATACATGCACGTAGAAATAAAACATTTTTATATGTATGTATTTGCTTTTTTAATAATTTGAACCTCTTTTCATTGTATTTATAACAACTTTTTTTTATAATTTTATTGTTATTTGATGTTTTTATAATATAATTTTATTTCCTAACAATGGTACACAAAGGCGTAGAGAATTATCGAGTAAAATTTTTTTTTTTATTGAATCTTCAAATAATGAACTAACAATAAGTATACAGATCTTAATACTAAAAAAAATTATTTGAGGCTAGCCAATGCTAGACAACAAAATTATGTTTCAATGTGTACTATATATGAAAGGTCATCTGTTTTGTGCTCGGATGACAGCAAGGGTATCTCTCCTTCTCAACCGAGCATGGCCGCCAAAATTAAGGATGCTACGTGCGAGTGGGTTCAGGTGAGTTTCAAGTTTGTTGATATACTTTATCGCGTACCTGGCGAATTCTACTTTTACCATAGGCACGCTTAGGTCTTCGTGAATTCGGGAGTTTTTAACATACCAAGGAGCTGCTATAATCATACGGAGAATTTTGTTTTGTTGCCTTTGAATTTTTTTAATATTTGATATCGAGGCGGTACCCCATAATTGAATTCCATAGCACCAGATTGGTTTTATAATCGCTTTGTACAACAAGAGTTTGCAATCCAATTTTAAGGAAGAGGTTCTGCCTATAAGCCAATTTAGTTGAACTGCTTTTGGTTTCATCTGAGTCAGTTTTGCATCAATATGAGACTTCCACGTTAGCCGGCGGTCGAGGTGAATACCAAGGTACTTGACTTCATTGTGCTGCGGAATTACTTGATTGTTGATCTTGATCGGCGAGCATGTTTCCCTGCGCAGTGTGAATGTCACATGAGTACATTTCTGTTCGTTTACCTTGATTCTCCAGAGTTTTAGCCATTTCTCTAAATTTTCAATATGTTCCTGCAAATTTCGCGAGGCTAATTGATGATTTTTATTAACGCTGAGAAATGCTGTATCATCTGCAAAAGTTGAAGTGTGGATTTGGGATCCTGTTGGCATGTCAGACGCATAGATTAAATACAAGGTAGGACCCAGTACACTGCATTGTGGGACTCCTGCTTCAATTGGCTGAGGGGAGCTTGTGAAATCACCTTCTCTGATGACAAATAGGTGACCATATAAGTAACTTTCCAAAAGTTTGTGGGTGTTTATTGGCAAATTTAGCTTTATTTTGTGAAGTAAGCCGTCGTGCCACACTTTGTCAAACGCTTGAGCAACGTCAATGAAAAGAGCTGAGCAATAAGTTTTGTCTTCAAAAGATTTTCTTATGACATTGACTAATCTGTGTGTTTGTTCAATAGTGCTGTGCTTAGCCTTAAAACCGAATTGATGGTTGGGGATACATCCTACAGCATTTAGTACGGGAGTCAACTTCATTATCAACAATTTTTCGAACAATTTAGAAATTGTCGGCAGTAAGCTTATTGGCCTATAGGATTCTACTTTGGTGGGATCCTTCCCGGGTTTAGGTATCATAGTAATCATAGACAACTTCCATTCTGCAGGAAAATACTCCAGGCGTAATATAGCGTTAAAAATAAAAAGCATAACTCTTCTAGCTACTATAGGTAACTGCACCAGCATTTTGTTACTAATTGTATCAATACCTGGAGCTTTTGTCAGTTTTAGATTACAAATTGCGTTTTCGACATCTCGAAAATTAAAATGTAGAGACACAGGAGATCTGCTGGCAAAAGGCGGCAAATCAGCTGCCTCATCAGATGCGTTTAAAGCAAAAACATTTCTTAAGTGGTTTACAAATAAGTTCCCCTTTTCGGAATCGTTTCTAGCCCAATCCCCAGTTGAACTCCGCAAAGGCGGCTGAGCCCTAACTGGTCGTTTTAAACCTCTTGTCGCGCGCCATAACGAATAATCAGACTGAGGAGTACCATCCAGGCCTTCCAAATAAGTTTTAAGGGAAGCGGATCGTTGAATTTCAAGCATGTTTCTAAGTCGATGTGTGCATTCCCGTAGCCTACTTTTTGACTGGGGAGACCTGCAAACTTGCCACTCTCTTCTTGCTCTACTACTGTTTACATTTCTGGACACTGCATGACTAGTAGTAGCATGTTGCACGGCTTGTTTAAGGTTCCGGGTAAAATTATTAGTTGCCAAATCAATATCTTCAGGCGTTCTTAAAACAATATTTTCGGTACAATGTGTACTTATATATTTTTTATATTTTAGCCAGTTCACTCGAGTTAAAGCTAAGTCATTTAGCGGTGACCCAATTTCTCGAGGGAAGCATATGGATATAATTGTGGGTGAGTGATCGGAAGACAAATCAAATGAAGGCTCCACTTGCATCCATTTTAGAGGGATGTTTTTCGCAATTCCAAAATCAATAACGTCTGGAATCTTTCGCCGGTCTGTGGGCCAATATGTGGGATGCCCGCTTGAAATTACCTTTGAACCCATACGGGAAATAGTATCAAACAGCACGCGACCTTTGGGGGAAATTCACCGTGAACCCCAAAATGTATGTTTTGCGTTGTAGTTGCCAGCTGCGAGAAAGCAAGGACCAAGCGAATTGAAAAAATTTGAGTACTGATTTTCTGTCACCGAAAATCGGGGCGGTGAATAAATCGATGAAATAACTAATTTACTATAGAACTTATCTATGCAAATACTTGTAGCTTGGAGATAATCCTCGCATTTTTCATTAAAGAAATAGTGTTTAATTCTGGATTTTATCAGAATTGCCGAGCCACCGCAAGCTCTTCCTCGGGGGTCTTTAATATCGTATAGAACGTAACCATTTATTATAAAGTAGCTAGTCGACGTTAGGTGGGTTTCAGCAATCATCATTACATCGATCTGTTTTTCCTTAAGGAAGTAAACAAGTTCATTTTTGTGTTGGCGGATGCCGTTCGCATTCCAGAAATATATTTTTAAACAAATCATTTATTTAAAATTGCCTGCGAAAGGGTTGATTGCATTTTCAGCATTTCTTGGATCATGGTCGAACAAGAGTCTGTAATGTTGCCTCAAGGTTGCTAAAATTTGGCTCAGAGGTGAGAGATTTGGGTTCTGGATACCGGTTTGCTGTAATAGATTTTAATACACTAGTCATCGAGTAAAATAAATTAAATTATTATTTATTATAAAGACTTAGAGCTTAAAAATTAAATTTTAAGGGCTTTTGCCAGCCACGAAATATTAGAAAACCTATGTGATGCCAAATTGAAACATGACAAACAGGATAAAGGAATAAGCTATATAACGTTCTCTTCATCTCGACTTAAAAAAAAAGTATTCTGAGCGCTTAAATATCGGCGGAACTGGCGAATTGTCATAGCAGTAGCCAGTAAAAACGTAAGTAAATTTTAAATATAATAAAATAAGTCTTAATAAAGTTTTGTTTATTTTTAGGATATATTGAAGGAGTATTAATTGGATAAAATATCAGCAGCACGTGATTCCATCAATTTTTCTACAGCTAATACTAGACATCCAATTATCTGATGTTGTCGTCATGATGCTATTTGTATACGACCAAGTACACTAGGCAAAACCTATTAAAATTTTGTAAGACAGTTTTTCAATTAGAATATAATAAAACTATTTACTTGTAATAATAATCTTGTACCTTTTCTTTTTAATTATACTTACCAGTTTGCCAATACTTACGGTAGTCATCAATTGAACATCCCAAAAATGTTTTTTCTTATTAACAGAATATTATTATTAACAAAATATAAGCAAAAATTTTAATTTCACTTACTAGTTGAGCCATTTGACAGAAAGTAAACAGAGGCGACATGAAAATATAGTGATCTCTTTCTCAAATGATTGAGCGCGCCTTTTGTTACATTTTTCTTATTTATTTTTATAAAAAACGTATGCAGGAGGGTAAAAATAAGGGTTGAAAAATTTAGATTTATTTTAAACAAACTTAGAGGATAACTTTTGCTGTAAATATTAAAAGATAAGTTTTGCTTTCGTTGTGATTATTTTTACCATAATTTTTAAATGTTATAACTGTCTCTTTCTTAGGGACTGCCCGCGGCAAAAAAGCTGATTGTAGCAATTTTCTAACGTCAAAGTTTACACCTCTGGTTGCTCTGTGCCAATGCATATTTAACCAGGTGGCATTACTACTAGGTGAAAATTTTTCGTTTTCTTTTGTTTACCCAATTTTAATCTCTAACTATTTTGTTTTGTTTACGAATAATCAAAAAAATTATTTACATTCAAGTCCCATTGACTCAAGTGCCAGTAAACAACATTGCTGAAACCAGCAATTAAATTTATTTTAAGTTGTAGAACTTTTTATGTTATTAAACTTTTTATACTATTGAACTTTTAAATATCGAATTACATTTCCAGGTTTATGAGAATTGCGAAATATAAAATTTGCTTAATATGATTTTCAATACAATGTAAATTGGGTCAATATAATTTTTGCTTATTAATCTTTTCAATATATTTTAACTTTGATTGATTTAACCAATAGGAAATCGAATTGATTGATTTTTGGTAACTAAGCAATTTATTGTAAAAGAATTTTAAGTCTTCTTTAAGATTAAAAGAAATGAAACGGGCAGTCTTTGCTGCATATCGATTGTGAACGGTTGAAATAAAATTAAATATTAAAATTTGTGAAATAAAATTGTTTTCAAAGTTTAAGTTTAAAAAAGTGTTTTTATTTATTTACAACTAGCAAGGAAACTTAACTGGCGCCCGAGCAGGGACCTGATTTAAGGTCTCCTTATAAAAAATAAAAAATTTCTGCGATCTCTACGGAGCTCTCCAGAAATAAAATAAATTAATAAATATCCTGCGATCTCTACGGAGCACTCCAGGATCTATAAAAAAATTAATTATTATAATAAAATTAATCAAAGGCATCCTCCTTCACCAAACTGATATTCCTGGTGATTCCAATTTAACAAAAAATCACGAAAGGTTATCAGAGTGAAAGTGAAGCAATCCGTACCGCAGTAGGCTCCCGCGAAAATCAAAGTGGGGTGCCAAAAAGGAAAAATACGGACCTTCCGCGAGGATAACAGGTTTCCTAGCTAGATCGCGTCGGTAGCAGCAAGGACTCACAGGGGATATTATCCCTCTGAAAAAATTTAATTTTTTTTTTATTAAATAAAGTTTATAGAAGTGTGAATTGAGAAAATTTGTTTTTTAATTGAAAAATTTAATTCAAAAAATTAAATTGGAAAAAATTTTTTTTTTTTTAAATGAAAAAGTTAATTGAAAATTAAAATTAAAAATTGAAATTGAAAAATTGAATTAAAAAAAAAAAAAATTTTAAATTGAAAAATTGTATAAAAAATTTTTTAAATGAAAAAAGTAAGCTGAAAAATTCAGATTAAAAATTAAATTGAAAAAATTAAATTAAAAAAATTAAATTGAAAGAATTGAATCGGAAAATTCAATTGAAAGAGTTTAATAAAAAAAATAAACAAAAAAATTTAAAAAAGCATTGCAGTTTATCAAAAAAGAAAATTTTAAAAAAATATAAGTATAAACTAAAAATTACAAAAAATTTTTTCATAAAGTGAAAAAAATTAAAATATAAAGGAAGTGGAAGTGTATCCAATCCCGTTGCTGATAAATTTTTCAGGTGAGTGAATCCTTTTACCACATTTCTTTTTTTTACAAAGTAATTATGGACGAAATAAGAGATACTGTTACTGCCCTCACTGGAGCGGTTAATCGATTGTTAGAACAGGCAAAGTCTATGGAAAATAGATTAGCTAGGATAGAGCAAGCTAATGATTTAAATGAGCTTAGGATTAGAATAAATTCGTTGGAGCAAACGGGGCGAAATGAATTTGCTATTGTAGAAGAAGCGGCTCCAATTTTGCAGCCACCACGTAACGAAGAGGATCTTAAAACTATAAGTAGGTTACCTGATAGTGTGAAGGAGCTTAGAACTTTTGATGGCAATCCATTACAATATGTATCATGGGTACATGCCGTCGAGATGGTATTAAAGGATTTTGCTATTGTGAGGGATAAACCAATCTATCGCTCTATTATGCAGAGCATAAGACAGAAAGTAATAGGAGAGGCAGATGCTGCTTTGGTCTCCTACAATATCTTCGATAGTGATTGGCAAGATGTAAAAAGGATACTCTCGCTTCACTACGCAGATAAGAGGGACATTCAAACCCTCGAACATCAACTTAACCAACTTTCACAAGGCTCATCAAAAGTAGATGAGTTCTATTCGACAGTTAACCATCAACTGTCATTGATAATAAATAAGCTCAAAACTGAATCATTTAGTGAAGAAACGGTTAATGCTTTGATAACCACCCATAGAAATAGGGCGTTAGACATTTTTATATGTGGACTTAACCCCGAATTATCAAAAATGGTTATAATTCAGCGTCCAAAGACCTTACCAGAGGCATACTCGGCATGTTTAGAACTGCAAAATCTTACCATGAGAAATAATATTCTACATCCAAAAAGTCAACCGCGACCAAACCTTCATGTGCAACCTCAACAGGTCACAACCACTCCACCAAGACCCCCTAAAGCTTTTCTCACCAATAACAGACCTAATAACTTTAATTGGCAGCATAGGAATAATAATTACCGTTATAACTCATTCGATTCAAGGTTTAAACCAGCACATTTCCCCAGAGCTAATAATCACAACGCCGAACCAATGGATATAGACCGATCAATCCAGACTCGTAAAATTGATTATATGAATCGCCCAAAATTAACGGAAAAAAGAACTGCGACAGAAATGTACAGAAAGGACAAACAACCACGTCTGTTTCATTTGAACTCCCTTCATGATCAGGAAGAATCAGCTCCTAAACAGGAAGACGAATTACTTCATGATTTTGATAGCCTTGCAGCAGAGAAAAATTTTATGGAGGTAGGCCCTCAAGCCTACCTTACATAGAATACGTAACAAAAAACCACAATATATTAGAATTTTTGATCGATACCGGCTCGAACAAAAATTTTTGCAACTCAGCTCTGTCTGCCGGAAGTATAACATTGTCCAAACCATTCACTGTTAAAACTGCAGGAGGAAAAATTAAAATCACAAAGAAAATAACAGGAAAATTTTTTGCACAATACGGTGTATTAGATCCTATCACATTTTACGTTTTGCCAGGTCTCAATACCTTTGACGGAATAATAGGAGATGATAGCCTTAAGTCTCTCGAAGCCATTGTTGATAGGAAAGAAAATATTTTATTGTTAAAAGGGAAAATTACTATACCCATTAAAGCCAAAATTTCTGATAGCTTAAACCACGTGCTTAGCGAGCCTGTGCCTATTGAAATGAGAGATAAAATTATTAATCTTCTTGATAAGTATAAAACTTTATTTGGGCCACTGGATGATAGACAAGCTGCAGCCACAAGTGTGCGGGCAGAAATTAAAACAACCACGCCTGATCCTATCTATACTAAGAGTTATCCTTACCCAGCAGCAATGAGGGAAGAGGTGGAAAGACAAATTGCAAAATTGTTGTCAGACGGTATAATTCGTCCTTCCAAAAGCCCCTATAATTCTCCCATTTGGATTGTGTCAAAAAAACCAAATTCAGACGGTGAAAAACAATACCGTCTTGTCATCGACTACAAGCGCTTAAATGCTGTAACCGTCGCCGATGCCTACCCCATTCCAGATATCAACGCAACTTTGGCAAGTCTAGGCAATGCCAAATATTTCACTACGATTGATTTGACTTCAGGTTTTCACCAGGTTCCCATGAAGAGCTCAGACATTCCAAAAACTGCATTTTCAACTATGAATGGCAAATTCGAGTTCCTCCGCCTGCCATTCGGTCTGAAGAATGCGCCTGCGATCTTTCAACGAATGATTGATGACGTCTTAAAGGAATATATAGGAAAAATGTGCTACGTCTACATAGACGATATAATTGTGTTTGGGCGTAGTGAGGTGGAAACTTTATACAATGTGGAAACAATTTTTAAAAGATTGGAAGAAGCAAATCTAAAAGTGAACATTGAAAAAACTCATTTTCTGCAGACAGAAGTGGAATTTTTAGGTTACCTGGTCAGTTCCGAAGGTATAAAGCCAGACCCAAAAAAAGTTGACGCTATTGAAAAACTCCTGCCTCCTTGCAACTTAAAAGAGCTTAAAAGCTTTTTAGGAATGACATCCTATTACAGGCGCTTCATTAGGGACTATGCCAAGGTGGCAAAGCCTCTAACAAATTTGACGAGAGGCGAAAACGCGCAGGTTAAAGCTACGCAATCGAGAAAGGTACCAATAACATTGGATGGCGAGACACTCTTGGCTTTTCAAAAATTAAAAAATCTTTTAATTACAGCTGATATTCTTGAATTCCCTGATTTCGATAAACCATTTAACCTAACCACTGATGCCTCCAACTACGCAATTGGAGCTGTTCTTTCACAGGGCGAAATCGGTAAAGATAAACCTATCGCATACATATCTAGGTCGCTAAATAAAACAGAAGAAGGATATGCCACAAATGAAAAAGAAATGTTGGCTATTATATGGGCACTAGACAATCTCAGAAATTATTTATATGGTGCGAAAAAAATAAAAATTTACACCGACCATCAGCCTCTTACTTTTGCCTTAGGTAACAGGAATTTTAATGCAAAATTAAAAAGATGGAAGGCACGCATAGAAGAGTATAATCACGAATTAATCTACAAACCAGGTAGATCAAATTTTGTTGCAGATGCTCTCTCTAGATTGAAAACTAGTGTTAACCATATCAGCGACGAATCTACTGAAACAGCCAGCGAAGGTGATTCACAGCGTACCGAAACAGCCTCTGAGGTAGAAGATAAACACTCAGAAACTACAAGAACAGCATCAGAAGCAAGAGATTATGATACTGAATCAACTGACTCAACTGTACACAGCGCCGATCAAGATGGATCTGACCTTATGCCGCATGTAGAAGTTCCAATCAATGTTTTCAGAAATCAAATAATTTTTAAATTTGGCCCCGATTTGCAATCACAAGAAACGCCTCATAATAACGTTCATCGACACTACGTTTCATCGCCCGAATGGAATAAAGAAAAGCTTCTAAGCATTCTCAGAAAATTATTGAATCCTAATATAATTAATGGTATTAAAGCTCCCGAAATATGCTTACAAACTCTGCAGGACATCTATTTACAACATTTTTCTGGGTATAAAATTAGAATTGCACAAAAAGTAGTCACCGACATTAGTTTGGAAGACCACCAATTCGAAGTAATTCAGAAAGAACATCAAAGAGCGCATAGAAACGCCAAAGAAAATAGGAAACAGATATTAGATAAATATTACTTCCCTAGAATGTACGCTTTGATAAAAAGTTTTGTAGATCGTTGTGAAATATGCAAAGGCAATAAATACGACAGAAACCCTTTCAAACCTCAATTTCAAGAAACACCCATCCCACTTATGCCATGTGAAATTTTGCACATGGATATATTTGAGATACAAGATCAAAAATTCTTGTCTGTGCTAGACAAATTCTCCAAGTTTGCAAAACTTTTTCACATAAGTGACAGGTCTGTATTACACATCAGAGAAAAATTAGTTAAAATTCTTCACTATTTTACAGCACCGAAGATTTTAGTAACAGACAATGAAAGAAGTTTTCTTAGTCCTTTGATTAGGGACTTCCTAGAAAGATTAGGAATAAAAATTTACCTGACGCCATCGCAACGTAGTGAAGTAAATGGACAAGTGGAGCGTCTGCACTCAACGCTAGTTGAAATCTATAGGTGTTTGAAGACAGATTATTCCGAACTTAGCGTACAAGAATTAATATATGTCGCGGTAGACAGATACAATAGTACTATACACTCAGTAACTGGCAAAAGACCCAGCGATGTGTTCTTTAACAGAATAGGAACTTCTGATATGGACAAGCTGATTGAAGCACGTTCTAAAATTAATAAAGACCTCCGAAAACTTATTAAAAGAAATGTAAAAGAAAGAACCAAACGTATGAATAAAAAACGTTCTTTGCCTAGAAAATACAAAAAAGGTGACGCAATATTTGTTAAAATAAAAAATATAAAAGCCAAAAATAAGCCAGTTTACAGAAAAGAGATAGTAGAAAAAGACAACAGGGTAACAGTACGAACGGCAAGTGGTAAAAGGATCCATAAAGCTCACATTAAAAATCTTAAAAAGAACGTATAAGAAGATTAAATTTAAAATATATTCCTTTACTTCCTTTCACAATATAATGAAAATAAAAAGCGCAATTGACGCGTAAAATTGAAAAATGTATTATATAATTGTCATATAACATAATATAGAGAACATCAGCTAGGCCTGGACAGTATTCGGGAGATGAGCTGATGCTCTGCTTGGTAAGTTGCATAAAGGCATATATATGCAACGGCGGCAGGGTATAAGTTCATCACTTAGTGTTCCGAGTGAACCAAGAAACTATTCAAAAACTGGCTGATGCAGAATTATAAAAAAAAAAAGAGAATATTTATGACAAAAAAATCACTAAATAAATTAGGAAAAAATACCTAAATATTTATAAGAAAAAAAAAACTGCTTTGCATTTACATACCCTTAGTATTTCCTAACCATTAAGAATTATTATTTTACAGAAAATGTTTCTACCAATATATATTTTCACCCTCATACACATGGGTATTAACACATCGAGTGCAGCACAGGTATACCATTACGACGCCCCCATAGTCACCATACGAGCAGGCAACGCATGGACAATCAACGGCAACTTTAAGCTGGTTCATGTTGCAAATCTAGATGAGTATACGAAGATTGCTGAGAATGTCACGTTGTTGGTTGAAAAGCTAATACCTCCAAGCAAAACCAAAGAAATTATCAACTATCATCTGGGTCAAGTACACGATAGGCTAATGGAACTGGGGAGTGTACAAAGGAAAATAAGAAGATCAATTGATTGGATAGGTTCCGCCTGGAAATGGGTAGCAGGCAACCCAGACGCAGCAGACTGGAATGCAGTTTTGAAAAGCCAAAACGAAATAGTTCACAACAATAATGAACAGTATAAAATAAATTCACAACTCCTTAAGACCACGGACGACATCGTGCGGAAAACCAACAGTCTTATCAACAAAATGAATGAAATAAGCAATGGCAAAGAAGTTGAGCGAGTCGGACAAGACACTGTTAACCAAGTCCTTATTCTTAAGGATATCATTAATGAAATTGTGCGAGCGTGCCAACTGGCCAAAAGCGGAATCGTTAACACGAACTTATTGGATAGGGCGGAAGTCGAAAACATAATCACCGAGATGGAAACCTTGCCCTACGCCAACGCAGTAGAAGCTATAGAATACGGCAATCCATCTATATATACTAATGGGTCTCTTTTGCTATACGTCTTATCCATACCAAAGCTGAAGGCAAGCCCCTATCACCGACTTATTGCCCGAACAACAATTAGAGGAGGGAAGCAAATTGAATTACCATATAATGAAATTTTAATTAGCCAGAATGAAACGTACGGTGTGAAAAGTCAATGCCTAACTATAAACCAAGCAACGGTTTGTGAAAAATCATCTCTTGCTCAACTGGCTGAAGAAACCTGCATACCTCGAATTCTTAAAGGAGGTAACGCTAGCTGCCGCTACAGTATCACGCAAAATCAAATTGTTGAAATGTTAACACCAGACACTATTTTCCTAACCAACTTCGTGGGTTTAATAAAAGGTCCGTATCAAACTGAAATATTAAATGGCACCTACCTGATTCAACTTTCTAATGAAACGCTACTAATCGGCAACGAGACATTCTCCAGCACATCGAGTATCAAAACGCAACCACTTCCTCCTGTCCTAACAAGCGTAACAGACGAGAAGTTGTTGGTTAATATCGAACAAGTTCACAACATCAGCCTCACCAATATCGATAGCCTACAACACCTTGGAACCAAGATGAATTTGACCTTTTTTAGCCAAACTGGCATAATAATCATCCTAGGAATCTGTATCGGAGTGTTGTGGTACAAAATGACGAGGAATCTGAATTTGCCCGTTGTCCAAGCTATTGCCTTAACTGGAGTCACTTCTCAACCAACACACGTGATCTGCGGGACGCAGATTTTTAAAGAGGGAGGAGTAAACAACATTGCTGAAACCAGCAATTAAATTTATTTTAAGTTGTAGAACTTTTTATGTTATTAAACTTTTTATACTATTGAACTTTTAAATATCGAATTACATTTCCTGGTTTATGAGAATTGCGAAATATAAAATTTGCTTAATATGATTTTCAATACAATGTAAATTGGGTCAATATAATTTTTGCTTATTAATCTTTTCAATATATTTTAACTTTGATTGATTTAACCAATAGGAAATCGAATTGATTGATTTTTGGTAACTAAGCAATTTATTGTAAAAGAATTTTAAGTCTTCTTTAAGATTAAAAGAAATGAAACGGGCAGTCTTTGCTGCATATCGATTGTGAACGGTTGAAATAAAATTAAATATTAAAATTTGTGAAATAAAATTGTTGTCAAAGTTTAAGTTTAAAAAAGTGTTTTTATTTATTTACAACTAGCAAGGAAACTTAACTTGCCTTAGTGTTTTTATAGTTTGTGTATAAATAAATTAAAAAGTGAAGTAAAAACAAAAAATTAAGTATCAAATTGTGTTCTAATTTGTACAAAATTTATAAATAAATTTGTACCAAACAAAATTTATTCAACTTTTTTTCTTTTAATTTTATGTGTGTTTTTGACAGCAATATTGGGTTTTACACAAACAAAACTGCCTGTTGTTGTTGTATTGTTGTGTTTGTTGTCGTGGCAATGTCACCTAGTTAAATATGCCTTGCTCTGTGCCATTTAATTTACTATCGTATTTCATTTCAATCGTTCGGAGCCAAAGTATGTTGCCAGACTGCAACAATGTTAAAATACACCAGGAAAAATTAGCAGGCAATTTTAGAATTTCTGGCAATATACACATACGAAATATTTTCATTTCTTTTCAATAATTTAAAAATTTAAACTTAAAATAAAATACAACGAAACATGGAACAATGAATTTCGTACATGTGTATTAAAATCAATGATCGAATTCTTGGCACATTTCGATTTATTAATTTTATCCAATAGAACCTATTAGTGTAGGCATATGACTAATTTTCAACTAAAGAGGATATACCCTATAAATGGCTAATTTTTCGAAAGTGACAACTGTATAGCTCGTTTCCTATAGTAATTATGTATTGAAATCAATGATCGAATTTTTGGCATATTTCGATTTATTGATTTTATTCAATAGAAACTATAGGTACATGCATATGAATAATTTTCAACTCAAGAGGGTATACCCTATAAACGGCTAATTTTTCCAAAGTGGCAACTGCATAGCTCGTTTCCTATGGTAATTATGTATTAAAATCAATGATCGAATTTTGGCACATTTCCATTTATTGATTTTATTCAATAAAAACTATAATTATGACTAATTTTCAACTCAAGAGGGTATACCCTATAAACGGCTAATTTTTCGAAAGTGACAACTCTATAGCTCTATTCCTATGGCAATTATGTATTGCAATCAATGATCGAATTTTTGGCACATTTCGCTTTATTGATTTTATTCAATAAAAACTATAAGTATGACTAATTTTCAACTCAAGAGGGTATACCCTAAAAACGGCTAATTTTTCGAAAGTGACAACTATATAGCTCGATTCCTATGGCAATTATGTATTGAGATCAATGGTTGAATTTTTGGCACATTTCGATTTAGTGATTTTATTCAATAGAAACTATAGGTATAGGCATATGTCTAATTTTCAACTCAAGAGGGTATACCCTATAAACGGCTAATTTTTCGAAAGTGATAACTGTATAGCTCGTTTCCTATGGTAATTATGTATTGAAATCAATTATTAACTTTTTAATAACATTTGATTTTTATTACATTTACTGATTTTTAATTCTTATGTTGGTTGTATGGCATAGTAAAAAGTTGGATAATTTTTCATTTTGGTGGTAGGAAACGATTTGGAATTTAAATAAGATACTTTCAGCGTAAGAAAAATTGGGTTTTGGGTTGCATTTTTAAGTATTTTCATACTATTTTCAATGGTACGGTTTTTTTCCACTGTGTGAAAAAGTATGTTAATCCCGGTATGATTTCTTCACACACGTCAATAAAGTCAGTTTCGTTGCAACCATGAATGCGTGCGGATCTTTTAATAAAACACAACACCTTCCTTAGCCTAAAGTTATCAACATTTCTTAATCCATATGGTTGTACTTCGCCGACATATTTTATTTGGTCACTTTCATAGGTATTCAGGTGCATTACCATGTTTATATTGATAACAAATTGTTTTTCTCGAAATATTTTTCAAGCTGGTCTTTTACAACTTTTTCTAGAATTTTTTCGCAGGTTTTTAAATTATTAACAGGACGGAACTCTTCACATTTTCTGGTTTTTGCAACTTTTTCAACTGGTGTAACCATTAACTCCTTCTAATTTTCAGGGAAATCTCCAGATGCATATGATTTGGTAATAATTTTTAGCAGTCCAATTAAATGCCAGTTATCAAGTAAAATTTTTATTGATATTTTGCAGTAGTAGTTTGCACATTTTCTATTGAATCTCTTATTATTTTAACACTGTTTACAATGCATTTGTTAAAATGACTAGCTATTTGGTAATTGTCTTTATATTCTACGTTATTAAACATAACCAGGACTTTAATTTCTCTCCGTATTCGTTTTTGGTCTCTTGCATTATTTATTTTGTTGTTAATGTACTTGTATTTTTCGTTTTCTATTTTTACTTTATACAAATTTCTAATTGATTTGTAATTAGACCATGCTTCAGCTGTGTTTTCAAACTTTGCGATTTGGTATTTAAATATTTTTTTTATTTTGTTTTATTGGACGTAGTTCACTACTAAATCATTTGTTAACATAATTTTGTGTATTTATTGATGTATTTCTAGTAAACTTCCGAATTGTATCTTCCAGGCAACCAAAACAGTTTGACTGACATCTACATTTTCTACATAATTTATTACTGCCCTAAGTTGTCTCGTAAACATTATTTTATTATATCTAAACTTATCCTCACTTTTATTGTTTTCTTTTTTATTATTATTCTTTTCATCTTTCAAATTTTCAAATTTGTATTATTTCATGATCTGATATTTTGTTTTTATTAAAATTTTGTGCTGATATTTTTTACTTGTTATTTGTTATTACATAGTCTATTATAGTTCCATTTGTGTTCGTTACCCGTGTAAATTCCTTAACAATTTCTTTAAGTCCATTATCATTCAATAAGTTATCGATTTTATTTTTATAAAAGTTATTTGCCCAACCTATATTGAAATCACCAGTTATAATAATATCGCCTTAAGGTAAGAACCTTAAGTCTTCCAAAGTTTCCTGAAAAATTTCACAGAATTCAGATTCATAACTACTCGGAGATCTACAGACGCGGACAATATTTTTGGCACACTAGGCATTTTTGAATAAAACAATAGAATTCTACAAAAAAACAAACAGTATTATGTTTAATTTTTTGATGTATTCTTAACAAACTTGTACTTTCTTACATAGGAACAGAAAAATAAAAATTTATTCCACATATTTTATGAAAAATAATTAAATAAAGTTTATAATTCCAAATTTATGGGACAATATTATTGGCACACCTTCAAAAAGTTGATATTTATAAGACAAAAAAAATTCTTACTTCTCCAAATCTCCTAGGCATTGAATGCACCAATTTTTTGGTTACATCTGAACTGATATTTTTCCATTCTTGGGAGAGAATCTCTTTAAGCTGGTTTTTATTAGAAATGTTGTGCTTTCGTATACGTTTTCCCAATTCCAAAGAGGCTCGATCGGATTAAGATCCGGGGATTGTGGAGGGTTGGGCAAAATATAGGGGATGTTATAGGCTATCCACATACGCACATCGTGAGCCGTATGTTTCGGATCATTGACATGTTGGAAAAAAATTTCTTGACAAGCCCAGCTTTTCCAGAGATATCTTACCGTTTTCTTTTAAAATATTGAGGTATACTGTTTTATCCATAATCTGATCGATAAATACCAGCTCTCCAACACCCGATGAAACCATGCATCCCTAAACTATTACTCCTCCACCACCATGTTTAACTGAACACTATGTGTTATTCTTATCATAGGCGGTGTTTGGTTTCCGCCAAACTGGTACTTTCCCAATCTGACTGAAAGATATTAAAAATAACACATTGTTCCAGAAGTCCTCTCCCTTGCTTCTAAATTCCTGAGCATAACGTAACCTTTCCTTTTTGTTGTTTTCACTTGTAAGAGATTTTCTTCTAGCTACTCTAGATTTATACCCAGCACGATGCAGTATCCTGCGTATAGTTTTTGGGTGAATTTCTTTTCCAAACTCTTCTTGTACTTCAGAAGCAAGTCGAGTAGATGTGAACCTCGGGTTCTTCTTGATTTTTCGTACAATTTGAACCTCTTCTCTTTCACTAAGAACTCGAGGCCGACCAGTATGTTTTTTGCTAGACAATTTCGTTGAACCAGCAAAACGTTTTATAATATTTCGTATAGTAAATCGGCTCCGACTCATAATTTCACCTATTTCTGCATACGATTTTTGCTGTTTATGCAGATGTAAAATAATTTTTCATTCCTTCCTTTTTGAGCACATTCATTTCCTTTTTAAGCACATTTTTATTTCATTTTATTCATTCAATAATAATCCAAAAGCCCTTGTGGGCCAAAATGATTATATGGTAGTACAAGTTTGAGTATGAAAAAAACGTTACTTAATACGTTAATTATAATTGTATGAATTATTTACTTAAACAAAAAATTTACCTAACACCTTATTTACCACAATTTCACACTTTATGACTTGCAAAATTTACTTTAAATTTTTATTACAGCGTGATGCCATATCGAAATGGTCTTAAAACTATAGCCACATTTTTTGTTTTGTGCCAATAATTTTGTCCATTAAAATATGAGCTAAAAACTTTATATGTTTTTCTTAAAACATGCAGAATTAAAGTACAAGTTTGTTAAGAATACATTAGAAAATAAAAAGTAATTCTATTTGTATTTTTGTAGAATTCTTTATAATATACTACCCAATCCCGGCGCGCGTTGCTACCCCCCTAAATATGTGTGCAAAGTTTCAGAAAAATCGGTCCAGTGCAAGTACCTCAAAATTATAACTTTTTTTATGGGCGTGGCCCTGCCCACTTTTCTAATCACAAAATTATATAGTCATGACAGCTCAATATGTGTGCAAAGTTTCAGAAAAATCGATCTAGTGCAAGTAGCTAAAAATGATAACTTATTTTTTATGGGCGTGACACTGCCAACTTTTCGAATTACGAAATTGTATAATCATGAAAGTTCAATATGTGCGCAAAGTTTCAGAAAAAGTGCAAGTAGCTGAAAATTTAATATTTATTTTGTATGGATGAATTTAATTTTTATGTATATGTAGATGGGCGTAACCCCGCCCCCTTTTTAAAAAAAATTATCACTCATAAACACTCCCTGGAATGTGTACAACAACTTGCCAAAGTTTGAGTCCGATCGGCTTTACGTTTTCGGAGTCTATAGCTAACACACACACCCACACAGACAGACAGGGTTTCACTTTTATATAATTACACCTCCCGTTCTTTTTGAATTAGATAACGATGTTAATTGGTTATTGCCATGTAAGCTTATTTCATTTTCATTAATTTGTTCCGTCATGTGTGTTTCGGAAAGGATAAAAAATTCAGGGTTTTCTGTTGAAGCTATTATTTCTACTTGATTGAAATTATTTGTTAGACCTTGTACATTTGTATATAAAATATATGCGCTATTTAATTGTTATGCTGATAACCCCATTCTTCTGTTTTTCATATTTAATTTATTTTAGTTACCAGGACACTCTTTATTTGTAAGTTCTGTGTTTTTCATCTAAATCTATATTCATTGTTTGATTCATCTTTACGCAGTTAATACATATTTCTTGATTTTTACATTCACCTGAGAAATGGTTGTAGCCTTTGCAATTAAAACACCTTACATCAGTTCCATCAAATACACTGCATATTTTCCATCCTAGATTTGTTTTTTGTGCATTTATTAATTTTGTATATAGCTCGCAATCTGTCTTAATTTTAATATTGTAAACTGTTCTATTATTTCTTTTAAAATCGAACATTTTTATTATTTTAATTTCATTGTTATCTATAACCGGATTCTGGTTTTAAATTGTTTCGATAAATTCTTCTTCCAAGTATTTAAATGAAATGTCCGTTATATCTATATAAAATTCTGTTGGGTTGGGCACCTTGATTTCATAATTCTCACTCACTTCATTTTCTATAGCTGTTTATATTTTTTCCCTTTCCTCGCTGTTTTCACCTTGTATTACTATTGTTCCATTTCTTCTATTTTCGACATTAGTTATTTTTAAATTTATTTTTATTTAGTTTATCTTTCGTTTTTTCAATTTTTAGGTTTAATTATTAAAGACATTTGTTTGTTAACATCTGGCATCACTGTTTTGGTTTGCGCTGTTTATGCATATGACATTTTATTTTGTTTGGCGTTTGCTTCTGTTATTACTTTTTTTTTATATCTTTACACATTTTCATATTCTTTTCTTCAATTTTATCACACATTTCTTTATTTTTATTTTCAAATTTATTAACATTTTCACATAATTTTTTTAATTCCTGTGTGTTTTTTTCAAATGATTTGTAAGCACTATCAAGTTTTTTTAACCTTTCCTCTTACCGCTTTTCTATTGTAGATTTTTAATTTCACATTCATTTTCTTTAAGAGACATTCTGAATTCATGTTTGTACTCCGTTCAATTTTGTTTGTTTTTGTTTACATCTTCTTGAATATCTTTTAATACCAAATCAACACTTTGTATGTACTGGAGACAGTCGTCGCATATAAAACGAACAAAATTGTTTTCTTCCAAGATCTTCGATGAATATTGATCTATACTGGCACATTTATGCCCAGTTTTTGAGTTGATATATAAATATGCAATTTGCTAACTTTTACTTAAATTTAAATTGTATTTAAATACAGCTTCAGTTTTTCAGTGTTAAATAATTCTTCGTATTAAATCGCAATGAAAATATGGTAGCACTATGAAATGTCAAAAAATTGATCGATAGTTTTAAAGACAACAGCTGGGCACCGTAAATAAAAGTTGTAGACAATTCAGCATCACTCATGTCTTCTTGATCGGAATTCATTTTGTTACCTTTTTTATTTAGAAATATATGTATATTTATACGTATATGTACATATATATGTACTTATATATTCCGATATCTATAGTTTTTAATTTAATTTATATATATATATATACTTTTTATATTTAATAACTTTTAATTTCTGAAAAATATTTGTTAACCAAGAAATTGAGCGGTAAACAAACGTCAAAGTCATATGTTAACTTTCTGGACTTTAAATAAACTTTAAATGCCCAATGTTGCTCATTTAAGTTGCAATTAAATAAGTCTTGAAAAACTGTATTTCGTATTTAAATAGAATTTAAAGCTAAATGGCATTTAAATATAGAGTCAAAAACTGGGCATTAATAGTACAATGATACATCTTATTACATACTCCCATACATTGTACACCCAATGTCCCTCTAACTGCTGGTCTGCATTTACTGCATCCAGCCATTGGGGTCTTTTATAAAATTATTATTATTAAAAAAACAAATTTTATTAGATATCTTTATGTTTCACTTGTTGTGTTGTTTATATTTTTTTGGTTTTCAATAGTCCTGTCTATTTATTAAAGCAAATAATATTTTATTTATTTAATTTAATTACGAGCTTTAGATTTTGAGTTGTTTACGTTTGGCGCCACAAGCAATGGAATATAAAATATATCAAGACATAAAATATATCAATTTAGAAGATGAGCTTCTAGTTAGTTTTCCAACAGTAAGTTGGCGTTTGCTTCGGGACGTGGACACTATTTCTAGTTAGCAGGAAATTAATTCAAAAAACTTAAAACCTATTAACACCCGACTTGGCAGAAGAACTAATTGCTTAGCTTGATGGATAACTAGTAGATCCAAGAATAACAGCAATATCGATTAAGAAAAAGATCAATAATTTAATATTTCCTCTTAAATAGAGATTTAATATTGCTTTATTAAGGTATGAAAAGTATGTACATATGTTTTTGTGCGCTCGTCTGTAACACTACGTCTTGACTAGCCATAAAATTGTTCGCACATGTAGAGAGCGTCGGCAGAATACCGGGAAAATGTTTGTTCTTGATCTTCTGTTTCAAATATATAATCATAATTTTTTCGTTTTTGTGTTTTTCTATAATAAATACTAAGTTTGAATTAATGTAAAAAATAGTGTTAATGAATAAAATGGCTGGAAGTGAATGTATTAATCTTTTAGTGGCTTTAAAAGAGCTGAAGTACTTGACGGATTTGTGTGACAAGGAGGAACCAAAAAAAAAA
Source organism: Phania funesta (assembly GCA_963932375.1). Taxonomy (NCBI): domain Eukaryota; kingdom Metazoa; phylum Arthropoda; class Insecta; order Diptera; family Tachinidae; genus Phania; species Phania funesta. The sequence continues at coordinate 74,058,027 of OZ010652.1, read as the reverse complement.
CCGTTTTTGGGTAAATCCATTTCTGGAAGCATAATTGAGAAGCTACCTATTAAAGGATTTACCATGGGAATATACAGAGTTTACATATTTTCGCCGAATTTTATTGACGACTTTGAAAAATTCTTAACTTTGGTAAGTATTTAGGAGCAAGATGTGAAAAAGGTTTTTTTTAACACTATAAAAAACTGTAATTAAATTTTATTCAAATTCAAGAATACTAATACTAATACTAATACTAATACTAATACTAATACTAATATTAATACTAATACTAATATTAATATTAATACTAATACTAATACTAATACTAATACTAATACTAATACTAATACTAATACTAATACTAATACTAATACTAATACTAATACTAATACTAATACTAATACTAATACTAATACTAATACTAATACTAATACTAATACTAATACTAATACTAATACTAATACTAATACTAATACTAATACTAATACTAATACTAATACTAATACTAATACTAATACTAATACTAATACTAATACTAATACTAATACTAATACTAATACTAATACTAATACTAATACTAATACTAATACTAATACTAATACTAATACTAATACTAATACTAATACTAATACTAATACTAATACTAATACTAATACTAATACTAATACTAATACTAATACTAATACTAATACTAATACTAATACTAATACTAATACTAATACTAATACTAATACTAATACTAATACTAATACTAATACTAATACTAATACTAATACTAATACTAATACTAATACTAATACTAATACTAATACTAATACTAATACTAATACTAATACTAATACTAATACTAATACTAATACTAATACTAATACTAATACTAATACTAATACTAATACTAATACTAATACTAATACTAATACTAATACTAATACTAATACTAATACTAATACTAATACTAATACTAATACTAATACTAATACTAATACTAATACTAATACTAATACTAATACTAATACTAATACTAATACTAATACTAATACTAATACTAATACTAATACTAATACTAATACTAATACTAATACTAATACTAATACTAATACTAATACTAATACTAATACTAATACTAATACTAATACTAATACTAATACTAATACTAATACTAATACTAATACTAATACTAATACTAATACTAATACTAATACTAATACTAATACTAATACTAATACTAATACTAATACTAATACTAATACTAATACTAATACTAATACTAATACTAATACTAATACTAATACTAATACTAATACTAATACTAATACTAATACTAATACTAATACTAATACTAATACTAATACTAATACTAATACTAATACTAATACTAATACTAATACTAATACTAATACTAATACTAATACTAATACTAATACTAATACTAATACTAATACTAATACTAATACTAATACTAATACTAATACTAATACTAATACTAATACTAATACTAATACTAATACTAATACTAATACTAATACTAATACTAATACTAATACTAATACTAATACTAATACTAATACTAATACTAATACTAATACTAATACTAATACTAATACTAATACTAATACTAATACTAATACTAATACTAATACTAATACTAATACTAATACTAATACTAATACTAATACTAATACTAATACTAATACTAATACTAATACTAATACTAATACTAATACTAATACTAATACTAATACTAATACTAATACTAATACTAATACTAATACTAATACTAATACTAATACTAATACTAATACTAATACTAATACTAATACTAATACTAATACTAATACTAATACTAATACTAATACTAATACTAATACTAATACTAATACTAATACTAATACTAATACTAATACTAATACTAATACTAATACTAATACTAATACTAATACTAATACTAATACTAATACTAATACTAATACTAATACTAATACTAATACTAATACTAATACTAATACTAATACTAATACTAATACTAATACTAATACTAATACTAATACTAATACTAATACTAATACTAATACTAATACTAATACTAATACTAATACTAATACTAATACTAATACTAATACTAATACTAATACTAATACTAATACTAATACTAATACTAATACTAATACTAATACTAATACTAATACTAATACTAATACTAATACTAATACTAATACTAATACTAATACTAATACTAATACTAATACTAATACTAATACTAATACTAATACTAATACTAATACTAATACTAATACTAATACTAATACTAATACTAATACTAATACTAATACTAATACTAATACTAATACTAATACTAATACTAATACTAATACTAATACTAATACTAATACTAATACTAATACTAATACTAATACTAATACTAATACTAATACTAATACTAATACTAATACTAATACTAATACTAATACTAATACTAATACTAATACTAATACTAATACTAATACTAATACTAATACTAATACTAATACTAATACTAATACTAATACTAATACTAATACTAATACTAATACTAATACTAATACTAATACTAATACTAATACTAATACTAATACTAATACTAATACTAATACTAATACTAATACTAATACTAATACTAATACTAATACTAATACTAATACTAATACTAATACTAATACTAATACTAATACTAATACTAATACTAATACTAATACTAATACTAATACTAATACTAATACTAATACTAATACTAATACTAATACTAATACTAATACTAATACTAATACTAATACTAATACTAATACTAATACTAATACTAATACTAATACTAATACTAATACTAATACTAATACTAATACTAATACTAATACTAATACTAATACTAATACTAATACTAATACTAATACTAATACTAATACTAATACTAATACTAATACTAATACTAATACTAATACTAATACTAATACTAATACTAATACTAATACTAATACTAATACTAATACTAATACTAATACTAATACTAATACTAATACTAATACTAATACTAATACTAATACTAATACTAATACTAATACTAATACTAATACTAATACTAATACTAATACTAATACTAATACTAATACTAATACTAATACTAATACTAATACTAATACTAATACTAATACTAATACTAATACTAATACTAATACTAATACTAATACTAATACTAATACTAATACTAATACTAATACTAATACTAATACTAATACTAATACTAATACTAATACTAATACTAATACTAATACTAATACTAATACTAATACTAATACTAATACTAATACTAATACTAATACTAATACTAATACTAATACTAATACTAATACTAATACTAATACTAATACTAATACTAATACTAATACTAATACTAATACTAATACTAATACTAATACTAATACTAATACTAATACTAATACTAATACTAATACTAATACTAATACTAATACTAATACTAATACTAATACTAATACTAATACTAATACTAATACTAATACTAATACTAATACTAATACTAATACTAATACTAATACTAATACTAATACTAATACTAATACTAATACTAATACTAATACTAATACTAATACTAATACTAATACTAATACTAATACTAATACTAATACTAATACTAATACTAATACTAATACTAATACTAATACTAATACTAATACTAATACTAATACTAATACTAATACTAATACTAATACTAATACTAATACTAATACTAATACTAATACTAATACTAATACTAATACTAATACTAATACTAATACTAATACTAATACTAATACTAATACTAATACTAATACTAATACTAATACTAATACTAATACTAATACTAATACTAATACTAATACTAATACTAATACTAATACTAATACTAATACTAATACTAATACTAATACTAATACTAATACTAATACTAATACTAATACTAATACTAATACTAATACTAATACTAATACTAATACTAATACTAATACTAATACTAATACTAATACTAATACTAATACTAATACTAATACTAATACTAATACTAATACTAATACTAATACTAATACTAATACTAATACTAATACTAATACTAATACTAATACTAATACTAATACTAATACTAATACTAATACTAATACTAATACTAATACTAATACTAATACTAATACTAATACTAATACTAATACTAATACTAATACTAATACTAATACTAATACTAATACTAATACTAATACTAATACTAATACTAATACTAATACTAATACTAATACTAATACTAATACTAATACTAATACTAATACTAATACTAATACTAATACTAATACTAATACTAATACTAATACTAATACTAATACTAATACTAATACTAATACTAATACTAATACTAATACTAATACTAATACTAATACTAATACTAATACTAATACTAATACTAATACTAATACTAATACTAATACTAATACTAATACTAATACTAATACTAATACTAATACTAATACTAATACTAATACTAATACTAATACTAATACTAATACTAATACTAATACTAATACTAATACTAATACTAATACTAATACTAATACTAATACTAATACTAATACTAATACTAATACTAATACTAATACTAATACTAATACTAATACTAATACTAATACTAATACTAATACTAATACTAATACTAATACTAATACTAATACTAATACTAATACTAATACTAATACTAATACTAATACTAATACTAATACTAATACTAATACTAATACTAATACTAATACTAATACTAATACTAATACTAATACTAATACTAATACTAATACTAATACTAATACTAATACTAATACTAATACTAATACTAATACTAATACTAATACTAATACTAATACTAATACTAATACTAATACTAATACTAATACTAATACTAATACTAATACTAATACTAATACTAATACTAATACTAATACTAATACTAATACTAATACTAATACTAATACTAATACTAATACTAATACTAATACTAATACTAATACTAATACTAATACTAATACTAATACTAATACTAATACTAATACTAATACTAATACTAATACTAATACTAATACTAATACTAATACTAATACTAATACTAATACTAATACTAATACTAATACTAATACTAATACTAATACTAATACTAATACTAATACTAATACTAATACTAATACTAATACTAATACTAATACTAATACTAATACTAATACTAATACTAATACTAATACTAATACTAATACTAATACTAATACTAATACTAATACTAATACTAATACTAATACTAATACTAATACTAATACTAATACTAATACTAATACTAATACTAATACTAATACTAATACTAATACTAATACTAATACTAATACTAATACTAATACTAATACTAATACTAATACTAATACTAATACTAATACTAATACTAATACTAATACTAATACTAATACTAATACTAATACTAATACTAATACTAATACTAATACTAATACTAATACTAATACTAATACTAATACTAATACTAATACTAATACTAATACTAATACTAATACTAATACTAATACTAATACTAATACTAATACTAATACTAATACTAATACTAATACTAATACTAATACTAATACTAATACTAATACTAATACTAATACTAATACTAATACTAATACTAATACTAATACTAATACTAATACTAATACTAATACTAATACTAATACTAATACTAATACTAATACTAATACTAATACTAATACTAATACTAATACTAATACTAATACTAATACTAATACTAATACTAATACTAATACTAATACTAATACTAATACTAATACTAATACTAATACTAATACTAATACTAATACTAATACTAATACTAATACTAATACTAATACTAATACTAATACTAATACTAATACTAATACTAATACTAATACTAATACTAATACTAATACTAATACTAATACTAATACTAATACTAATACTAATACTAATACTAATACTAATACTAATACTAATACTAATACTAATACTAATACTAATACTAATACTAATACTAATACTAATACTAATACTAATACTAATACTAATACTAATACTAATACTAATACTAATACTAATACTAATACTAATACTAATACTAATACTAATACTAATACTAATACTAATACTAATACTAATACTAATACTAATACTAATACTAATACTAATACTAATACTAATACTAATACTAATACTAATACTAATACTAATACTAATACTAATACTAATACTAATACTAATACTAATACTAATACTAATACTAATACTAATACTAATACTAATACTAATACTAATACTAATACTAATACTAATACTAATACTAATACTAATACTAATACTAATACTAATACTAATACTAATACTAATACTAATACTAATACTAATACTAATACTAATACTAATACTAATACTAATACTAATACTAATACTAATACTAATACTAATACTAATACTAATACTAATACTAATACTAATACTAATACTAATACTAATACTAATACTAATACTAATACTAATACTAATACTAATACTAATACTAATACTAATACTAATACTAATACTAATACTAATACTAATACTAATACTAATACTAATACTAATACTAATACTAATACTAATACTAATACTAATACTAATACTAATACTAATACTAATACTAATACTAATACTTAATACTAATACTAATACTAATACTAATACTAATACTAATACTAATACTAATACTAATACTAATACTAATACTAATACTAATACTAATACTAATACTAATACTAATACTAATACTAATACTAATACTAATACTAATACTAATACTAATACTAATACTAATACTAATACTAATACTAATACTAATACTAATACTAATACTAATACTAATACTAATACTAATACTAATACTAATACTAATACTAATACTAATACTAATACTAATACTAATACTAATACTAATACTAATACTAATACTAATACTAATACTAATACTAATACTAATACTAATACTAATACTAATACTAATACTAATACTAATACTAATACTAATACTAATACTAATACTAATACTAATACTAATACTAATACTAATACTAATACTAATACTAATACTAATACTAATACTAATACTAATACTAATACTAATACTAATACTAATACTAATACTAATACTAATACTAATACTAATACTAATACTAATACTAATACTAATACTAATACTAATACTAATACTAATACTAATACTAATACTAATACTAATACTAATACTAATACTAATACTAATACTAATACTAATACTAATACTAATACTAATACTAATACTAATACTAATACTAATACTAATACTAATACTAATACTAATACTAATACTAATACTAATACTAATACTAATACTAATACTAATACTAATACTAATACTAATACTAATACTAATACTAATACTAATACTAATACTAATACTAATACTAATACTAATACTAATACTAATACTAATACTAATACTAATACTAATACTAATACTAATACTAATACTAATACTAATACTAATACTAATACTAATACTAATACTAATACTAATACTAATACTAATACTAATACTAATACTAATACTAATACTAATACTAATACTAATACTAATACTAATACTAATACTAATACTAATACTAATACTAATACTAATACTAATACTAATACTAATACTAATACTAATACTAATACTAATACTAATACTAATACTAATACTAATACTAATACTAATACTAATACTAATACTAATACTAATACTAATACTAATACTAATACTAATACTAATACTAATACTAATACTAATACTAATACTAATACTAATACTAATACTAATACTAATACTAATACTAATACTAATACTAATACTAATACTAATACTAATACTAATACTAATACTAATACTAATACTAATACTAATACTAATACTAATACTAATACTAATACTAATACTAATACTAATACTAATACTAATACTAATACTAATACTAATACTAATACTAATACTAATACTAATACTAATACTAATACTAATACTAATACTAATACTAATACTAATACTAATACTAATACTAATACTAATACTAATACTAATACTAATACTAATACTAATACTAATACTAATACTAATACTAATACTAATACTAATACTAATACTAATACTAATACTAATACTAATACTAATACTAATACTAATACTAATACTAATACTAATACTAATACTAATACTAATACTAATACTAATACTAATACTAATACTAATACTAATACTAATACTAATACTAATACTAATACTAATACTAATACTAATACTAATACTAATACTAATACTAATACTAATACTAATACTAATACTAATACTAATACTAATACTAATACTAATACTAATACTAATACTAATACTAATACTAATATAATACTAATACTAATACTAATACTAATACTAATACTAATACTAATACTAATACTAATACTAATACTAATACTAATACTAATACTAATACTAATACTAATACTAATACTAATACTAATACTAATACTAATACTAATACTAATACTAATACTAATACTAATACTAATACTAATACTAATACTAATACTAATACTAATACTAATACTAATACTAATACTAATACTAATACTAATACTAATACTAATACTAATACTAATACTAATACTAATACTAATACTAATACTAATACTAATACTAATACTAATACTAATACTAATACTAATACTAATACTAATACTAATACTAATACTAATACTAATACTAATACTAATACTAATACTAATACTAATACTAATACTAATACTAATACTAATACTAATACTAATACTAATACTAATACTAATACTAATACTAATACTAATACTAATACTAATACTAATACTAATACTAATACTAATACTAATACTAATACTAATACTAATACTAATACTAATACTAATACTAATACTAATACTAATACTAATACTAATACTAATACTAATACTAATACTAATACTAATACTAATACTAATACTAATACTAATACTAATACTAATACTAATACTAATACTAATACTAATACTAATACTAATACTAATACTAATACTAATACTAATACTAATACTAATACTAATACTAATACTAATACTAATACTAATACTAATACTAATACTAATACTAATACTAATACTAATACTAATACTAATACTAATACTAATACTAATACTAATACTAATACTAATACTAATACTAATACTAATACTAATACTAATACTAATACTAATACTAATACTAATACTAATACTAATACTAATACTAATACTAATACTAATACTAATACTAATACTAATACTAATACTAATACTAATACTAATACTAATACTAATACTAATACTAATACTAATACTAATACTAATACTAATACTAATACTAATACTAATACTAATACTAATACTAATACTAATACTAATACTAATACTAATACTAATACTAATACTAATACTAATACTAATACTAATACTAATACTAATACTAATACTAATACTAATACTAATACTAATACTAATACTAATACTAATACTAATACTAATACTAATACTAATACTAATACTAATACTAATACTAATACTAATACTAATACTAATACTAATACTAATACTAATACTAATACTAATACTAATACTAATACTAATACTAATACTAATACTAATACTAATACTAATACTAATACTAATACTAATACTAATACTAATACTAATACTAATACTAATACTAATACTAATACTAATACTAATACTAATACTAATACTAATACTAATACTAATACTAATACTAATACTAATACTAATACTAATACTAATACTAATACTAATACTAATACTAATACTAATACTAATACTAATACTAATACTAATACTAATACTAATACTAATACTAATACTAATACTAATACTAATACTAATACTAATACTAATACTAATACTAATACTAATACTAATACTAATACTAATACTAATACTAATACTAATACTAATACTAATACTAATACTAATACTAATACTAATACTAATACTAATACTAATACTAATACTAATACTAATACTAATACTAATACTAATACTAATACTAATACTAATACTAATACTAATACTAATACTAATACTAATACTAATACTAATACTAATACTAATACTAATACTAATACTAATACTAATACTAATACTAATACTAATACTAATACTAATACTAATACTAATACTAATACTAATACTAATACTAATACTAATACTAATACTAATACTAATACTAATACTAATACTAATACTAATACTAATACTAATACTAATACTAATACTAATACTAATACTAATACTAATACTAATACTAATACTAATACTAATACTAATACTAATACTAATACTAATACTAATACTAATACTAATACTAATACTAATACTAATACTAATACTAATACTAATACTAATACTAATACTAATACTAATACTAATACTAATACTAATACTAATACTAATACTAATACTAATACTAATACTAATACTAATACTAATACTAATACTAATACTAATACTAATACTAATACTAATACTAATACTAATACTAATACTAATACTAATACTAATACTAATACTAATACTAATACTAATACTAATACTAATACTAATACTAATACTAATACTAATACTAATACTAATACTAATACTAATACTAATACTAATACTAATACTAATACTAATACTAATACTAATACTAATACTAATACTAATACTAATACTAATACTAATACTAATACTAATACTAATACTAATACTAATACTAATACTAATACTAATACTAATACTAATACTAATACTAATACTAATACTAATACTAATACTAATACTAATACTAATACTAATACTAATACTAATACTAATACTAATACTAATACTAATACTAATACTAATACTAATACTAATACTAATACTAATACTAATACTAATACTAATACTAATACTAATACTAATACTAATACTAATACTAATACTAATACTAATACTAATACTAATACTAATACTAATACTAATACTAATACTAATACTAATACTAATACTAATACTAATACTAATACTAATACTAATACTAATACTAATACTAATACTAATACTAATACTAATACTAATACTAATACTAATACTAATACTAATACTAATACTAATACTAATACTAATACTAATACTAATACTAATACTAATACTAATACTAATACTAATACTAATACTAATACTAATACTAATACTAATACTAATACTAATACTAATACTAATACTAATACTAATACTAATACTAATACTAATACTAATACTAATACTAATACTAATACTAATACTAATACTAATACTAATACTAATACTAATACTAATACTAATACTAATACTAATACTAATACTAATACTAATACTAATACTAATACTAATACTAATACTAATACTAATACTAATACTAATACTAATACTAATACTAATACTAATACTAATACTAATACTAATACTAATACTAATACTAATACTAATACTAATACTAATACTAATACTAATACTAATACTAATACTAATACTAATACTAATACTAATACTAATACTAATACTAATACTAATACTAATACTAATACTAATACTAATACTAATACTAATACTAATACTAATACTAATACTAATACTAATACTAATACTAATACTAATACTAATACTAATACTAATACTAATACTAATACTAATACTAATACTACTAATACTAATACTAATACTAATACTAATACTAATACTAATACTAATACTAATACTAATACTAATACTAATACTAATACTAATACTAATACTAATACTAATACTAATACTAATACTAATACTAATACTAATACTAATACTAATACTAATACTAATACTAATACTAATACTAATACTAATACTAATACTAATACTAATACTAATACTAATACTAATACTAATACTAATACTAATACTAATACTAATACTAATACTAATACTAATACTAATACTAATACTAATACTAATACTAATACTAATACTAATACTAATACTAATACTAATACTAATACTAATACTAATACTAATACTAATACTAATACTAATACTAATACTAATACTAATACTAATACTAATACTAATACTAATACTAATACTAATACTAATACTAATACTAATACTAATACTAATACTAATACTAATACTAATACTAATACTAATACTAATACTAATACTAATACTAATACTAATACTAATACTAATACTAATACTAATACTAATACTAATACTAATACTAATACTAATACTAATACTAATACTAATACTAATACTAATACTAATACTAATACTAATACTAATACTAATACTAATACTAATACTAATACTAATACTAATACTAATACTAATACTAATACTAATACTAATACTAATACTAATACTAATACTAATACTAATACTAATACTAATACTAATACTAATACTAATACTAATACTAATACTAATACTAATACTAATACTAATACTAATACTAATACTAATACTAATACTAATACTAATACTAATACTAATACTAATACTAATACTAATACTAATACTAATACTAATACTAATACTAATACTAATACTAATACTAATACTAATACTAATACTAATACTAATACTAATACTAATACTAATACTAATACTAATACTAATACTAATACTAATACTAATACTAATACTAATACTAATACTAATACTAATACTAATACTAATACTAATACTAATACTAATACTAATACTAATACTAATACTAATACTAATACTAATACTAATACTAATACTAATACTAATACTAATACTAATACTAATACTAATACTAATACTAATACTAATACTAATACTAATACTAATACTAATACTAATACTAATACTAATACTAATACTAATACTAATACTAATACTAATACTAATACTAATACTAATACTAATACTAATACTAATACTAATACTAATACTAATACTAATACTAATACTAATACTAATACTAATACTAATACTAATACTAATACTAATACTAATACTAATACTAATACTAATACTAATACTAATACTAATACTAATACTAATACTAATACTAATACTAATACTAATACTAATACTAATACTAATACTAATACTAATACTAATACTAATACTAATACTAATACTAATACTAATACTAATACTAATACTAATACTAATACTAATACTAATACTAATACTAATACTAATACTAATACTAATACTAATACTAATACTAATACTAATACTAATACTAATACTAATACTAATACTAATACTAATACTAATACTAATACTAATACTAATACTAATACTAATACTAATACTAATACTAATACTAATACTAATACTAATACTAATACTAATACTAATACTAATACTAATACTAATACTAATACTAATACTAATACTAATACTAATACTAATACTAATACTAATACTAATACTAATACTAATACTAATACTAATACTAATACTAATACTAATACTAATACTAATACTAATACTAATACTAATACTAATACTAATACTAATACTAATACTAATACTAATACTAATACTAATACTAATACTAATACTAATACTAATACTAATACTAATACTAATACTAATACTAATACTAATACTAATACTAATACTAATACTAATACTAATACTAATACTAATACTAATACTAATACTAATACTAATACTAATACTAATACTAATACTAATACTAATACTAATACTAATACTAATACTAATACTAATACTAATACTAATACTAATACTAATACTAATACTAATACTAATACTAATACTAATACTAATACTAATACTAATACTAATACTAATACTAATACTAATACTAATACTAATACTAATACTAATACTAATACTAATACTAATACTAATACTAATACTAATACTAATACTAATACTAATACTAATACTAATACTAATACTAATACTAATACTAATACTAATACTAATACTAATACTAATACTAATACTAATACTAATACTAATACTAATACTAATACTAATACTAATACTAATACTAATACTAATACTAATACTAATACTAATACTAATACTAATACTAATACTAATACTAATACTAATACTAATACTAATACTAATACTAATACTAATACTAATACTAATACTAATACTAATACTAATACTAATACTAATACTAATACTAATACTAATACTAATACTAATACTAATACTAATACTAATACTAATACTAATACTAATACTAATACTAATACTAATACTAATACTAATACTAATACTAATACTAATACTAATACTAATACTAATACTAATACTAATACTAATACTAATACTAATACTAATACTAATACTAATACTAATACTAATACTAATACTAATACTAATACTAATACTAATACTAATACTAATACTAATACTAATACTAATACTAATACTAATACTAATACTAATACTAATACTAATACTAATACTAATACTAATACTAATACTAATACTAATACTAATACTAATACTAATACTAATACTAATACTAATACTAATACTAATACTAATACTAATACTAATACTAATACTAATACTAATACTAATACTAATACTAATACTAATACTAATACTAATACTAATACTAATACTAATACTAATACTAATACTAATACTAATACTAATACTAATACTAATACTAATACTAATACTAATACTAATACTAATACTAATACTAATACTAATACTAATACTAATACTAATACTAATACTAATACTAATACTAATACTAATACTAATACTAATACTAATACTAATACTAATACTAATACTAATACTAATACTAATACTAATACTAATACTAATACTAATACTAATACTAATACTAATACTAATACTAATACTAATACTAATACTAATACTAATACTAATACTAATACTAATACTAATACTAATACTAATACTAATACTAATACTAATACTAATACTAATACTAATACTAATACTAATACTAATACTAATACTAATACTAATACTAATACTAATACTAATACTAATACTAATACTAATACTAATACTAATACTAATACTAATACTAATACTAATACTAATACTAATACTAATACTAATACTAATACTAATACTAATACTAATACTAATACTAATACTAATACTAATACTAATACTAATACTAATACTAATACTAATACTAATACTAATACTAATACTAATACTAATACTAATACTAATACTAATACTAATACTAATACTAATACTAATACTAATACTAATACTAATACTAATACTAATACTAATACTAATACTAATACTAATACTAATACTAATACTAATACTAATACTAATACTAATACTAATACTAATACTAATACTAATACTAATACTAATACTAATACTAATACTAATACTAATACTAATACTAATACTAATACTAATACTAATACTAATACTAATACTAATACTAATACTAATACTAATACTAATACTAATACTAATACTAATACTAATACTAATACTAATACTAATACTAATACTAATACTAATACTAATACTAATACTAATACTAATACTAATACTAATACTAATACTAATACTAATACTAATACTAATACTAATACTAATACTAATACTAATACTAATACTAATACTAATACTAATACTAATACTAATACTAATACTAATACTAATACTAATACTAATACTAATACTAATACTAATACTAATACTAATACTAATACTAATACTAATACTAATACTAATACTAATACTAATACTAATACTAATACTAATACTAATACTAATACTAATACTAATACTAATACTAATACTAATACTAATACTAATACTAATACTAATACTAATACTAATACTAATACTAATACTAATACTAATACTAATACTAATACTAATACTAATACTAATACTAATACTAATACTAATACTAATACTAATACTAATACTAATACTAATACTAATACTAATACTAATACTAATACTAATACTAATACTAATACTAATACTAATACTAATACTAATACTAATACTAATACTAATACTAATACTAATACTAATACTAATACTAATACTAATACTAATACTAATACTAATACTAATACTAATACTAATACTAATACTAATACTAATACTAATACTAATACTAATACTAATACTAATACTAATACTAATACTAATACTAATACTAATACTAATACTAATACTAATACTAATACTAATACTAATACTAATACTAATACTAATACTAATACTAATACTAATACTAATACTAATACTAATACTAATACTAATACTAATACTAATACTAATACTAATACTAATAATAATAAAGATAATAATAATGATAATGATAATGATAATGATAATAATAATAATAATAATAATAATAATAATAATAATAATAATAATAATAATAATAATAATAATAATAATAATAATAATAATAATAATAATAATAATAATACTAATAATAATACTAATAATAATAATAGCTGAATGGAATGCATTTTCTATGCCGCTACGCACGTTATCAACATTCTTCGTGTCTTATCTACAAATTATGTGTCTAAACAACTTCTATTTATATCAACATTTAAGACAAATGGAATTCGAGTACGAACAATTTCTCAATTTTGAATTTTCCATATTATAGTCTTTTCCTTGGTTGAGAATGAAGTTTTACAACACTCTAACTTTTCTGTTATTGAGATCTAGGTTACCATATGCAATTTTGCTTTTAGCAAAATTGAGAAATTGCTCGTACTCGTATTCCATTTGTCTTAAATGTTGATATAAATAGAAGTTGTTTAGACACACAATTTGTTCAGTTCAACAGTGACCTCTCAGTTCAACAGTGACCGTGTTTGAGTACAGACGTACGTCATATCGAACGCATAACAAATATATATATATTTTTTTTTTAAAGTATTCAATTGAACAGTGAACAGTTAGTAATAACAAAGAAATAAAGAACAAAAAATAACAACAATATAATATATTGTGTGTAAAAAAAACAATAACAAATAGTGCATGGTTAAACCGGTTTGAACAATTGATAGTGAGTGTATGAGCGCACCAAATATTAATGAAAAAAGTATAAAAGGTAATAACAACAATGCTTATTACTCTTTTTCTTACACAAATGCTAATAATGCAATGAAAAATACAAATAATAAAAAAAAAGATGACAGTGCTTTTTTAAGCGCCAGGCCAATTGACCGAACGCGTTCTTTAGCCGGAAATATAAACTTATCTTCGAAAATAACAACACCAGACGAAATTACAATTCAAACAAAAAACAATTCAGGTACCATATAAAAAATAGTGCAACAAACAAACGAAAGAGGTAATTTGAAAAATCCCGTAAAAAAAGTGCAAACAGGTATGGATCGTTATATAACCATAACCAAAAGGAAGGCCAGTGCTAAGTCTTCGCAGCAAGAGCTCATTGCTAAACAATATAAAAGCTTCCAAAGTACTTTAATGCCGGTAAGCGAAAACAGATTCTCTGTACTTGCTACAGCGGATGATGAAGCTGAACCCGCTGTCAGGGAACAAAAACCTCCCCCGATTTACTTGCGCGAACAAACATCTAACGAAATTGTTAACATGTTGTCTCAGCTTGTAGGTAAGGAAAGCTTTTATGTAGCTTCTATACGAAGAGGTCAAATTCAAGAAACAAAGATCCAAGCGCACACTGAGAAGAATTACCGCCTAATCGCAAATCGCCTCGATGCAGATAATAAGAGCTATTATACGTATCAACTCAAAAGTGCTAAAGGTTTGATTGTCATTGTAAAGGGCATTGACAGTTCTGTTCCCACTGATGAAATAAAAAGTGCCATAGAGGTGGAAGGCTATGTCGTAAGGTCAGTGCACAATATTCTAAATAAGAACAAAGTTCCCCAACCTATGCATCGTGTTGAAATCGTATTTAACGCATCGCAACTTAAATCAAAAAACTCGGTTCATCCAATATATAATTTGCGCTACCTTTTGAACAGAAGAATAACGGTGGAAGAGCCTCTAAAACGTAGCGGTCCCCGTCAGTGCACTAATTGCCAGGAATTCGGACACACGAAAACCTACTGCAAGCTACCATCCGTATGCGTTGTTTGCGGTGATGCTCACCGGACTTTGGAATGCACTTCTTTCAAAACAGACCCCAAGGTAAAAAAATGCAGCAACTGTGGTGAAAACCACACAGCAAAGTCTTTACACATGTAAAAAATAATTCGAAGGTCGTACGCAAACCTGATTATGAGCAATATAAAGCTTCCCAATTTCCTCGGCTTCATGCTGGTTCTGTTGCTAGTACACAAGCTACACAGCCACACACTAAGCCAAACATTTCATATGCCCAAACATTGAGAAATGATTTACCTAATGCGAATGCCAAAAGTTCTAATGCGCATAAACATTCATATGCCCACATCTTAAAAGAGGGTGCTCAGACACCCCTCACTACCAATTCGAGCTCAATCGATAATTTAATACAAACAATGAATAATTTCATGACAACTATGCAGGGTATGTTTCAGGAAATGATGCGAACCCAAAACATGCTTCTGCAAGTTCTGCTGAGCAAAAAATGAACCAGTTAAAAATATGCTTCTGGAACGCTAACGGGCTATCCCAACATAAATATGAAGTAGAACACTTCCTGCTAGCACATGATATAGACATACTATTAGTCTCTGAAACACACTTCACTATAAAAAACTGCTTTAGAATTGACGGGTTTTTTATATATGACACAAAACACCCAAGCGAAAGGGCATGTGGTGGGACTGTCATTATAGTCCGAAAAAACATAAGGCATTTTCCATTGCCTGAATTCAACGAAGACTTTTTGCAAGCCACGACTATAAATCTTACTGATTTTAAAATTGTAGTCTCGTCAGTGTATTGCCCGCCTAGGCATAAAATCGAACACCATAAATTTGCCAGGTTCTTTGCTACGCTAGGACAAAAATTTATTGCCGCTGGTGATTACAATGCAAAGCACACATATTGGGGATCCAGACTCCTTAGTCCTAGAGGTAGGCAGTTGTATTATACAGTTCAAGCAAACAAGCTGAACGTCGTATCTGCCGGTAAACCCACCTATTGGCCCACAGACTTTAATAAGTTGCCAGACCTTATTGATTTTGCTATAGTAAAAAACATCAAACGCGATCAACTCTTAGTTAATTCATCCTATGACCTATCTTCTGATCATTCACCTACAATTGTTATTTTACACGACAGTTTTGTCACTGCACCTAAA